>FXXK01000621.1:0-13247 GCA_900184695.1 Betula pendula | reverse complement strand
TCATGGAACGGTTTCAAACAAGTTCATGTTTTGATATTTTAGGATGTATGGTTTTTCATTTAACTTCCAAATTTGTCTAAATTTATGCATGAATGACTAGGATGTAATTCTTCAAATGCAAGAGAATGGAGATACAGATGAGAGTTTTCATTTAAAGAAAGTAAAAATACTATTAAGGCTATGATTTAGTTCATCATGACAACAATGTCGAGATATCAGCTATATCCTGCTCTCATTTTATTAATAGGAGCTTTACATTTCAAAACATTATTTTTTTTTTCTTTCATTTTATCAATTGGACCTTAACTTTTCAAAACATTAATACAAATATGCATTTAAAGATTTTGATTGTTTTTTGCTTTACATATTATTTCATGATGATTGCTTATTTATTTTGTTGGACATTGTGTCTTTTATGCTTTACTAATCATGTTGGAATGCTTTCATTAGGTGAATGTTTTCCTTCTTATTTGACTAAGTAAAGGTATTATTTAGGTTCAATTTGTTTCCCTCGTAGACTAGAAATGCTTTATCTGGAACTTATTCAGCTCCACATATATCTGCCAGTTAAGCTGCTCTTTTGGTAGGAGGCCCTAGGCCTACCATTATGCGTGACAAGGCTGAAACTTTTGTGCTTCCCCAGGCTGATGTCATGAAACTAAGAGACTGTTTAAGAAATGAAGAATTAGTTGCTGGATCATTCTTCTGCAGAATAAGATATGGAAGAACGTTCTGTCAGGGACATGCCCATGATGTAGATCACCGAAGAGAAATGTGTGCTTATGCACGTATTTTGGCTTTGGAAGAGGCAATTGATACTGAATGGGTGTACATGTGGGATAAATTTTGTGGATATATACTTCTTTTGCTTGGTTTGACTGCTAAGGCGGAACGAGTGCAGGTGACCAAAAAAAAGCTTGAGCTGCTTACTATGCATGATAGGTTGGGATGGACATTTATTCAAGTGGGAGAAAAAGGTCAGATTGTGATGGGGTTGTGATCGATGTGGATTCTTTTGCCAGGAGATTTAGGAACCTAGGATGGAAACACAAGAAAAAATCAATCAATAGATGCTTTCAGTGGAACTGGCTGTCAAAGAAGTCATCTGTGCATGAGGAGGAAAAAAATTCACTGATCAAGAGTACTTTCCTCCAAATGATCAGTCGTTATTTGTAGATCCCAAAAATCCTCCTGTGAAGTTGCAGGCGTATTTCTTGACTAGTTGATTGCTTTTAGATGCGTTTATTATCTTGATGACTGCAAGCCTTTTGGTTTTCCAACGTAGGTTGTTTCTAAGTGGATGTGGCCTGCTGAAATTGTGAAAGAGAGCCGCATGGATTCTGGTCCATGCTTCTTTTTTTTCTTATGGAGCTGCAAATCCTTCAGATGTTTGTCAGGTTTAGTCCCTTTCAAACATCTCATGTAAAGCTTTAGTTTGAATCATCTTCATTATTATTAAGAGTTGCATCTCTTGAAGATAAGTAGTTAATGCTTTGCTTGCTTTAGTAAGTTGGTTAATTGTCTATTAAACAGGTCCGATTGGGTGATTGTTGGTTTTTGAGTTCTGTAGCTGTTTTAACAGAGGTTTCACGAATATCATAAGTGATTATTGAGGAAGGAATCTACACCGTCTGCTTCTGTATTCAGGTAATTAGAACATAACGTGGGCTAGTTTTTTGAAGAGTATAAAGGGGAGGGGGGGAATCAAACGTATTCTATGTGTCTGCTTTGGGTTGGTATCCTGGAGTGTGCTTTTCCAAATGATGTACCTACCATTTATGATGGACAAAGCTTATGTCATATTTCATGTTCTAGACTTTTCATAATGTGATGAAAAAATTCATCAACTTTCTACAGCCGGAGGAGAGACCTTTAACTTAAGTTAGCTGAAAGCAACAAATGTCCTTATCAAAGTCCTTGAAAAAATTATGTGGAAATTTTTCTTTTTAGAGCTCCTAGAGTTTCAGTATAAGAGGAGAAAGTTCAAAAGCTATAATTTGTTGTGGAAAATTTGTTCAATGCCTATGCCGTTGGGATGGGAATTGTCTCTATTCCGTAGAATTCATTACTTTAAGTCCTATGATGGAGGAATGTCTTGTCAATTCTCTATCTAGCTAGGGCAGCCAGGTTAATTGCATTAAGAAGTTGAGCAAATGCCAATGCCCAGCCTTCCACCATAGGGGCTGTATCAGTTGATTTATCTGGCCGGATTCTTATAGGTCAGCTGTAGATCCATTTGGATGGACTCGCTCTAGGCTTTCTCTTGTTGAAGGAATGACCTCTGCTATATTTCTTTCCAGATGATGAATTTTCGCTAGTTGTGAATTCCCACCGCCCGTTGCACATCGCAAACTATATATTCTGAAATCATGAAATTCATTGTCGCTTCTATGTCGTTGCATGAAGATAATCTGAAGCTTTGTCTAAATAGTTTCTTTTAGTTAATGATGTGATTAGCTTTTTTATAACTGCATATTGTGGTTTTCTTGTTCTCTTTCTAGGGTGAGTGGGTCCCAGTTGTTGTGGATGATTGGATTCCATGTGAAGCACCTGGTATTGGTACCAGCAGAAAGGGCAATGAGCTCTGGGTCTCTATATTGGAGAAGGCATATGCGAAATTGCATGGTTCTTTTGAGGCATTGGAAGGCGGGCTTGTTCAGGATGCTCTTGTGGACCTCACTGGTGGTGCTGATGAGGAAATTGACATGAGGAGTGCCCTGGCCCAGATTGATCTTGCAAGTGGTAGACTGTGGTCTCAGTTGTTGCGCTTCAAACAAGAGGGCATTGTGCAAGGGCATGCTTACTCTTTACTGCAGGTATATTCACGACACTACATATCTGATAATATTGATCATATACCAACTTAAAAACTTTGATTAAGGTGATTTTTTTATTCTCTAATTAACTACTATTTAGGTGAGAGAAGTTGAAGGCCATAAGCTTGTGCAAATTAGAAATCCATGGGATAATGAAGTTGAGTGGAATGGGCCTTGGCCTGACTCATCCCCTGAGTGGACTGATAGGATGAAGCACAAGCTGAAGCACATTCCCCAGGTACTTATTCTGATGCTGTATTATATCAGAGGATTCTGCTGTGTTTTTGCTTCTTTGAATTTTTCTCTCTTTCCTATATAAGTTTTTGTTATTATTTAGATCATTTTAAATTGGACATAACATAATCTTACCATATGGTTGGACTTCAGTGAAATCTTTTGCTAATTGTCTGAATTTTGTACTTCTTGAACATTCAAAAGGTGGTATATTCTGGATGTCTTGGCAAGACTTTCTGATTCATTTCCAATCAATATATGTTTGTCGTATCTACCATCCAGAGATGCGCTATTCTGTTCATGGACAATGGTGTGGTTACAGTGCTGGTGGCTGCCAAGTTATGAAACATGAAATCAAAATCCACAGTTCCAATTGAGATCCACTGGTTCAGAACCATCATATACCCCACTCATGTGTTCATAACCTTAACGCAAGTAAGCTTAGTAATGAACCTTCTGTCGAGTTTGTATTTTTTAGAAACAATATTTTTCACATGATCTTTCCTGACTTTTCTGACTTCTTTTTTTCAAAAAAATAAAAATGTAGGGAGTGGGGTTTCTCAAGAACCACAGCTGGTTTCAGAAATTATCAATCCAATCATGATTCAATGATGTTCTACATTGGGATGAGGATACTAAAACTCATGGCCGTCGTGCTGCTTACAACATATACCTACATGAATCAGTTGGTGGGACAGACTATGTCAATTCTAGAGAAATATTATGTGAAATGGTTCTGGAACCTGATCCAAAGGGCCTACTGTACACCATGGGGAAGAAGAACCATTTGTTCTTTCTGTTTTCGCGAAAGCATCAATATACCTGGAAGCTTTATAGCATGAAGAAAATGGCTCTTCGGTTGGTTTTTTGTCCAGTGGGCTGAGAGCATAATGCAGAAATTTTGAATTGTTTGGATTGTCTTGGATTGCGAAATCCTGCAGGCAGGTTTTGTTGGACCTCAGCATACAGAATCACAAGGTAAGTTTCTGCCTCTCCAATGTAATTTAGCTGTGCTTTCACAAAAGAATCTAGCAAATTCCTTTTGATTGGGTCATTTAGATTCACAAGCACTTCCAATGGGAGCCTTTTCCTTTATGCATCTTCATTTCCACTGTAATCCTAGGTCTTTTGGAGGTCATATGATGTGATTCTCTACCGCGAGGATGGCCAATGAGTTATTTGGATAGTCGCAATTTTCCTAATCTTCACTTCTCTCTCTAGCTCTGAAAGATATTTATTCGCTGCAATAAGTTGCCAAAATGGAGATTACACAGACAAGGATTTTGGGGGATGAAAACCTTTTAAATTTTTTTTTTTTTTAGGAATATATAATTATTAGTATGCCTAGTTTTAAGGGGAATTACAGAAAATTAGCATCTGTAGCTGGAGTATGCTCTGGTGTATATATATATGTATGTATTTGTCTCTCTCCTCTTATCTTTGATGTGGAGCATGGGTTTACGGGTTAAAAACCGGTTGCTGGGGTTTTGCGGCTTAGGGGTGCCTTGTTGTAATGGGTTTGGGTTTTTTGTAGGGCTGCCTTGTTTTTGGGTGCGGGCGTTTGTTGTATTCCTTGTGTATACTCCCGGTGTACTTAGGAGCTCTTTTCTTTTTTTATAAAATCTTACTCATCAAAAAAAAAAATTTTAGCCGCATATGTGTTGTTGTTGCAATATAATTCCCCATTTCATATTGGTTGTAATCTTTCCTGTATGTTCGTTCACTCCATTATAGTGTTCAAAGAAAAGAGAATGAATTGGAGGATTAGGGCGGTGAAGAGTTGATTTATTCTGGGTTGAACCAACCCCACCGATTGAGGATTCCCATTTTTTCTAAATCCTTGGTGTAAGTATGGTAGCAGTCCCCCAGACAAGACAAGAATATAGGATCCTCTCACTTGGATTTCCCTCACTCTGTTTCTAATTACGCCAGAGTTCCTCTCAGCTCTGATAACCTAGGAAGAAACATTACTAAGTTCCTAACTTCCTATGGTTAGTGATCTAGTGGACATGGAAATAAACGCCAGCAAATAAGCTCAATTTTAGCAGCATCATTGAAAGGAGATCTGATTAGTCAACTTCATTGACTTCTATTCAGACCCCACAATTTAAATAGGTAGAATGGTACTGTTTTGTACTCCCAGTTTACCCAATATCATCTGGGCTCTCACATCTCCATAATTCCACTAATCTCAAAATTAGCCTGAGTTATGACATCTTAAAGAATTGGTCAAAGATGTTTCATGCATATAAATACCCACCAAGTTATTCATAACATTAGGGGGCCAATAAGTTGCACTAAAACGCCAGCTCACCCTTATACATGTTCTAGCTGTCTCACAAACACCACGAGAAATCAATAGACCTTTTTCTTTTTCTTTTTTCTATTCTTTTTAATTACACTTTTGCGATGCTGTCTTAATACATCACCTAAGCCAGTTTATAGAGTCCAAATCCAAAAATATTAATACCATCTGGTGAACTACCATTGCAAACCTCTTATAAATGGCAGATAAATGTAAGGGAAAAAGAAGAAGAAGGAAGAAGAAGAAGGTACCAACTAGAATGAATGCTGAACTATGGGACTAAGGTACAACGGAAAGATAATGTAATGAACAGTAATGGTGCACGACAAAAATACAAAACACTCATAAAAATACCAAAAAACAAGTTTTCACATTCATGTTCATATCAAGAACTTTCAAACAAAACAAAAAAAAACACCCCAAAACATATTAACAAATTTTTTTTGGGGGGGCGGGGGGTGGGGGGGGGCCGGGGGTCATTCAAACTACTTTATTCAAGTTATTTCACATTCATGTTTTGCTGTTTTGAAACACAGAATTTCAAAACAACAACCAAACATGCTCCATGTTTTCAATTTGTCAGTCTTATCTAAAATGCAATTTGGGTCACCACATAACGAAACGAAAAGCTCGTTTCGAAATGGACCAATCAGCCTGAAAATCATTGACACATACCTAATACCAAATCAAATCTCAATTCTTCTAATTTGAAATACTATTTTGCATCATACGTAGCAGGGTAACTAGAAGTGCAGGAACAAAAAGGATAATTTACCTCCAGGATGCTGAACAGAGAAACTTCTGAAAGGAGGCTAAAACTTGTAATAGGATCCTTGTATGATGTTCCCCAGTAGCTTTGGACCATACTTTTCCATCAAACAACCCCAAGTTTTTATGTTTAGACTGATATCTGGAAAACAAGAAGAGAACAAGGATCAGTTAGGGGATAGAAATCAGAACATTTTACTCTTTGAACAGATAAAAAACTTCAACTTCAGAGCAGCACTACAAGACACAATCGAAATGACCTATCAATTGGAATCCACACACTGGTACTTTTCTGCTACAAAAATCCACAGCAGCAGCACGAGTTAATGCCACTTACATTTATAACCAATGCAGCTAGCTAACGAATAAACATTACTAGGTTCCTATGTAAGTGATCCAGAGGACGTGGAAAGAAACACCAGAAAATAGCTCAACCTTTAGCAGCATCACTGAAAGGAGATCTGATTGGTTCAAAGTTCATTGACTTCTATGCAGACCCCACAATAAAATAGTAGAATGGTACTCTCTTTTGTACTCCCAGTTTAACCAATCTCAAACCTTCCATACTTTCCACTAATCTCAAAAACCTGAAGTTAGGACATTCATCAAAGATAAAGAATTGGTCAAAATGTTTCATGCATTCATCGCTTGAAAAGTACCATCTTCTGCCTTCGAATCTAAAGCAAATCTTAACAATTTTAGGGCAGTCTAAATCACCTATGGTCCCACCTAAGATTGCATGCACCATTGATCCTTTCCATATGCATGCCCACCAAGTTATTCATAACTAGGAACCAATAAGTTGCAGTAAAACGCCAACTCACCCTTATAGCATGTTCCAGATGTCTCAGAAACACCACCAAAAATCAATAGGGCCATCTAAAGTTCACTTTCACCTTTATGATCTATTTTTTTTTTTCAATCCTTTTTAATTACACTTGTGTGTTCTATAATACATCACCTAAACCAGTTTATAGAGACCAAATCCAAAATATTAATACCATATGTGAACTACCATTGCAAACCTCTTATAAGTGGCAGATAAAGATACAAAAAAAAAATAATAAAGGGACCAAACCTCTTACAACGCAGAAATGAAACCCCCACCAACCCTCGGATCAAAATCAAAACTTGATCAACAGTCTGAAACTTATGACGAACGCGACAACGTTGTCTATAAAAGCCTTGGCAGAGCCAAAAGCAGAAGTCGGTGCCTCCTCTCCTTCCATCTCAGCCGCCGAGGCGCTTTCTGTACACCTGATCTCTGGGTTGGGCCTGGGCGTAGCCGTCATGCTGGCCCACAATGTCTCCTCCATCAACGTCATCTCTCACCCTTCGCTTACTCTCCATCTCATCTGGGTAAACCTCTCTTTTATTTTTTAAATTTTTTTCTTTTTTAATTTTATCCTCTAATCTGTTTTTTAATTAATATTAGGTTATTGAGTGCCCAATTGTGATTCTTCTCTACAGTCGTTACCGAAAGAATCGCGAAGAATGCTCGGTAGAGTCAGCATCCATCCATTCGTTCTTTTTTATTTATTTATTTTTTCTCTGTTTGTTTGCCGAGAAAATGTGGGAAAATGAAGTTTTTTTAGTGTTCTGTCATATGTTGATTTTGCTTTCCAGAAATGGATGCATTGGATCCCGTTCATGACTTTAATCAATTCTTTCCTATTTATTTTCTCAGCAACCCAGCAGTTTTCTTCTTCTTTTTGATTTCTTTATTTTATATTGCGGTTTGGTGTTGTTTTATTGATTATTTCAATTGTGATTTTTCTTTTTCAGTACTTGAAAGCTTTGGGACGAGGCTTACTAGGACTTCCAGTTGGTTAGTCTTTTTCTTTTTCCTTTTTTTTTTTTTTCTTAATGTCCATCACTTCGAGAAAGCTGATACGTTGGTTTTTGATGGCACAAAGGTCTCATTTGTAAGGGACCCATTAGAGATAATGTAAGCTGTATTATGCTTTGGGATCATATTCATGATTTTGCATACGTTGTACAAAATGTTGTTGTACTTCTGGGTAAATAATACCTACCCCACTAGGGCTATAGCGCATGTAGTTGCACTCGTCAATTGTGGGCCATGGTATATAATTAATCATGCTTTGAATCATGTCATGTCCTCTTCC
This sequence comes from Betula pendula, assembly GCA_900184695.1. Classification (NCBI taxonomy): domain Eukaryota; kingdom Viridiplantae; phylum Streptophyta; class Magnoliopsida; order Fagales; family Betulaceae; genus Betula; species Betula pendula. The sequence goes on along the minus strand of FXXK01000621.1, from coordinate 4,995 downwards.
ATTAAGAGGCTGTGCATTGTCTTCGAAATTTTATCTACTTGATGCATGTTTGTTAGACATTGTACATGGTTTTTCATTGTAAAATCAAAACCTACTTGACAAGTTTTGGAGAATCTGAACATGGTTTAAATGGATAACTATAACATGCATCTAGTATTTTTTGGCCTGTGTTTAGAATCGTCTTTCTATATTTTGATTTTGTAAATGTTGGCTGGTGATACTCTATAAAGGTTCGGTAGAGCCCGTAAAAAATAAATAGATTGTACTAACTATTGAACTCATTACCAAAATTTGTAACATTTATGCTGTATCACATGTTCATTTCACTGTCAGGTTCAATTTTTTAGGGCCAATCTAGTTTACTAACTGATTTTTTTTTTTTTTTTTTTTGGTATATATGGGGTTGTAGTTTTTGCATACCACAGTATTTGAAAGAAAAAACATGCACCAGAAGAACATCTCTGGCAATAACTTGTTAGGAACCTTATAATTATATTATTATTATTAAATAATTAGTCCTTTCCTTACTAGGTTAGGATTTATCTTCCAATTAGGTTTGGGATTACTAATTCCAAGTACTACTAGGATTAGGGTTAGGGTTATTTTCTACTCTATAAAAGCAATGTAAGTGCCTTCAGGCAAAAAATCATCCAATAACAATTTTCAATCAATTGTTATAAGCAATCTGTGGAGGTCAGACCCCCTCAAAGTGGTCATATCTTTATAATTTCGTTTGATTTTAAGGGATAAGAACTAGGGTTCTTACCATTTGGTATCAAAGCAATGCTTTCCTTGGAGGGTTCATTGTGCTGCGGTGTGTGACGGTGGAGGCTGCGCTGTCGTGTGAGATTCTGGTACATGGTGTGGGTGCCGAACGTGAGCTATTTCGGTGGGTGCTGGTCTTGATCTGAGCGGCGTGCTTTGAGGAACGTGAGCTGTGTAGTGTGGGAGACGAACGTGAATTTTTTTTCTTTCTCATAAACAGTTTGGTCTGTGCGTGTGCGTGTCTTTTATTGAGGAAGAAGAGTGCGTTTGGGTGCACCATTAGTGGGAATTCCTATTCCAGTGCACAGATAAGCCCATTATCTTACAAGTATTCTCTTATTCCAATTTTAGTGCAGATTTCATAGTTGTTTGGCTGCAGATCGAAGTTAGCCCTTATTCCAGTTTATTGTATTTCAAGTTTATCCTATTCAAGCTAAGGGCCAAAAAAAAAAAGAAAAAAAGTTATATGCCCTTTACTCGTAATAAGAAAAGAGAGCTTGGTATTACCGATTTAAGCCAATACGCTATGGCCTCTAGTAGTAACGTTCCCCTAGACGAGGCTTCATTTGAATCAAGACTTTTTCCAAAGCTTCTTGAACAATTGAAGGAATTAATAGAAGATTCAGTTGAGAGCAAAATCGAACAGGCCTTAGACAGCCGAGGGGTCAACTTTGGGTCAAACAAAGATCGAGAGTCACCAGAGGTTCGATCGCACAGGGGGGAAGACGCTCGGTCGAACAAAGATCGAGAATCACCGGAAGCTCGATTGCGAAGGGGGCAAGAGTATGGAGCTCCACGTATGAAATTAGAGTTCCCACACTGGGATGATGGAGATCCATCAGGATGGGTATCCAGAGCAGAGCGGTTCTTCAAATATCACCACACACCTGCAGATTCAAAGGTGGAAATAGCATCAAATAGTCTTGACGGGGATGCCATACAGTGGTTTGATTGGTTGGTGGCTTGTCGCGGTGAACCAACATGGGATGAATTTGTGGAAGGAATCAATCTCCGATTTGGTCATTCAGCATATGACAATGTGGATAGAGAGTTGGCAAAGATTCGACAGACATCTACTGTGAGTGAATATCAAAGCCGTTTTGAGCGCCTTCACAACCGAATTCGAGGGTGGTCAGAAAATCAGTTGGTGGGGACTTTCATTGAAGGACTTCGAGCAGAAATCCGATGAGAAGTCAAGGCCCAACGACCGAGGACAATCACGGCTGCATTTTCAATTGCAAGAGTACAAGAAGAAAGGCTTGGTGAGGAAAACCGCAAAACAACTAAAGTAGTGAACCAGCTGGCTGGTGGAAGTATCGGTGCTCCGAATTTGGCTCGAAAACCTTTTGCTACTTGGTTGACACTGGAAGAACTCAAGCAACGGACAGCTAAGGGGCTTTGTTGGCATTGTGATGAGAAGTGGCACAAGGGACACCAATGCAAGCAAGGAAGATTGTTAATGATTGAACCTGTGAAAGAACCGGCCCTCTCCGAAGTTGATAGCGGGGAGTCTGATTCCGACGAGGGAGAATCGGGAAATTCAGAAGATATAATGGCGGTTACCATTCATGCATTAGCTGGCTACTCCAACCCGCAAATAATGAAGGTTAGTGGATATCTCAAACGCCAGTCTGTAACAGTTTTAATTGACACTGGTAGTACCAACAATTTCTTAGATGAAGATGTTGCCAAAAGACTTTCCATTCCGGTAAAGCCTTGTGATCAGTTCGAGGTTAAGTTGGCAGATGGAAGAACCTTGACTTGTCAGGGTAAGTGCTCAAGGAAAAAACTTTTAGTGCAAGATCAGGAATTGCGAGCCAATTTTTTTTTGTTACCACTGGGTGATTATGAAGTAGTGTTGGGAATTGAGTGGCTGAGAACTCTAGGGGATGTACTCTGGAAGTTCTCCAAATTAACTATGAAGTTCACATTGAATGGGCAAAGGGTGACTTTTCGCGACAAGCGCGGAGGTAGCGTTACTACTGTTAGTAGCCACCGAATGGAGCGGATTCTCAAAAAGGAACGTCAAGGATATTTATTGCAATTGAAGCATGAGGAGGCGGAGGGAAGTGACCAAGCGAGGCCGAAGATAGACTCACTTTTAAAGGAGTTCGAAGATATATTTTCAGAACCCAAGACATTGCCTCCAAAGAGAGCCCATGATCACCATATTCCTCTCCTGCCTGGGAGTGCGCCAACCAATGTCTGGCCATACCGTTATCCTTATTTCCAGAAAGCTAAGATTGAAAAGATTGTGAAGGAGATGCGAGATTCAGGTATTATCCGACCTAGTGTTAGCCCTTACTCTTCTCCTGTTTTGTTAGTCAGAAAAAATGATGGGTCGTGGAGAATGTGTGTTGACTATAGAGCATTAAATCGCATCACTGTCAAAGATAAGTATCTGATTCCTGTCATCGACGAGTTGCTTGATGAGCTAGGAGGTGCCCAACACTTTTCTAAACTAGATTTACGATCCGGATATCATCAGATCCGAGTTCATGAGGATGACATCCAAAAGACAGCTTTTAGGACTCATGATGGCCATTATGAGTTTTTGGTGATGCCTTTTGGGTTAACTAATGCGCCGTCCACCTTCCAGAGTCTGATGAATGATATTTTCCGGCCACATCTCCGTAAGTTTGTCTTAATATTTTTTTATGACATTCTTATTTATAGCTCGTCTATGGAAGATCATTTGAAGCACTTGCGGCTTGTCTTTACTATCTTACGGGAGCACTCATTATTTGTTAAGAAGTCCAAATGTAGCTTTGCCAGTGCAGAAGTTGAGTATTTAGGCCATATTGTCTCGCGTGATGGCGTGGCAGCGAATCCATTCAAAATTCAGGCAATGGTAAACTGGCCGAGGCCAAAAACAATCAAAGCCTTACGGGGGTTCTTAAGATTGACTGGATACTACCGAAAGTTTGTCCAGAACTATGGTAAGATGAGTGCGCCCTTGACAGCCTTATTGAAGAAGGATGCCTTTCAATGGAATGATGTTGCAGATAAGGCCTTTGCTAGACTCAAGTGGGCCATGGCAACTACTCCTGTTCTTGCTTACCGGATTTCAACAAAATGTTTATTCTTGAATGTGATGCGTCAGGATTGGGTATCGGGGCAGTATTAATGCAGGAAGGTCGACCTATCGCTTTTACAAGTAAGGCTCTGTCTCCTTTACACTTAAGCTTGTCTGTCTACGACAAGGAAATGTTAGGTATCATCCATGCAGTGGCTAAATGGAGGCCCTATTTGATTGGGCGGCATTTTCAGATACGTACTGATCATAAGAGCTTGAAATACATTCTTGAGCAAAGGATTTCATTAATGGACCAGCAGAAATGGGTTTCCAAATTACTGGGGTATGATTATGAGATCGTTTACAAGAAGGGAGCAGAGAACTTAGTAGCAGATGCCTTGTCACGTATTCCAGAGCATTCAAATATCCTTGCCATTTCTATTCCAGTATGTTCTACTCTTGATCAGATTAAAAAGGAGCAACAAGAAGACCCTGAATTGAAGAAAGTTTTTCAGAAGCTTGAGCAAGATCCTTCATCTGTTCCCTACTTCTCATGGCATACAGATCACTTGCGGTATAAGGGACGGATAGCTTTAGCTTCCCATTCTTCTTACAAATCAATTGTTTTGCAAGAATGTCATGAATCACCTAGTGCTGGCCATTCAGGATTTCTTCGCACTTATAGACGCATTACTCGCGTTTTCTATTGGAAGGGTATGAAGGCGGACATCAAGCAGTTTGTTGCTGAATGTGAGACGTGTCAACGTCAGAAGGGAGAAACAGTGGCAAGCCCTGAACTATTACAGCCATTGGCAATACCAGAGGAAGTGTGGACAAACATATCCATGGACTTCATAGATGGGTTACCACCATCACAAGGTAAAACTACCATCTTAGTGGTTGTGGATCGACTCACAAAATATGCTCATTTCTGCCAACTAGCGCATCCTCACGGTTGTCAAATATTTATGGATAAATTTGTGAAGTTGCATGGAATTCCCCCAATCTATAGTAAGTGATCGAGACAGGTGTTTACTTCGAATTTTTGGAAAGAACTTTTTTCGATTGCAAGGAACGCAACTACGGATGAGTACGGCTATCATCCACAGACAGATGGGCAAACCGAAGTGGTGAATAGATGCTTAGAAAATTATTTGCGGTGTTTTTGCCGGAGATAAACCCAAGGAGTGGACTCGTTGGCTTCCATGGGCTGA
>FXXK01000619.1:294580-386008 GCA_900184695.1 Betula pendula | reverse complement strand
AATTTAGTATACTAAGTTATTATATATTAATTGAATTGTCAATATACATAATACATATTCTTATTAATATATATAAAAATATTAACTAACATATTACATGCTATTATGTTAATGATATTATATTAGTTAATAATTATAGTAACATATATAAGTTTATAAAATTAACAATAATAGTTAGTAATATGTTTTAACTAGTTAAACATATTATTATTTATTGTAGACAAATAGTAAAATAATATACATCATTATATCTACATGTATACTTTATAGTATATATGCATTGTATCTAACTATCTAAGTATTTAGATACTTAATAATTATTAGTATAAATTGTTATATTATGTAAAAATTGGAATTATATATTTTATTTGGTTATAATTTATAGTTATAGCTTAATTAATTTGTATATATTTATATATATATATATATATATATCGGAATTAAAAAACTTATCATATACTTGTAAGACTATCTATGGATAATTATAATCATTAAATCATTATGAATCATATGATTAAGTATCGGATATTATCATTTATACTATACAATATACATATAAGTTATACACCAATTAATTATTGTACTTTATCTATTTTGACTATTGTTATCTTAATAAATAATATACTATATAACATTTTTATAACATATATACATATATTAATATATATGTATATATTAATAAATATATACGAGTCGAGCCATACATGAGTTTGTTCACGAACATTAACCGAATCGAGCCGAGTTTATCGAGTTTATATTATTAAATAATTGAGTATAGTTTCGTATTTACGAAACGGCTTATATAATAACTGATTCGAGCATAAGTCGAACTTAATCGAGCTGATCCCAAAATATATTCACGAATAGGTCTGTTTGTTTACACCCCTACTACCCAGGCGTTACATCTGAGTTTGTTAACCATCAAAGCCTAGGTTTATTGGATATAGAGGGGTGCGCCTACTGTGGACGCCCCTTCATTTGATACTAGAATTGTTATAAATCTTCCTCTGATCATTCTTTCATCATTACACTTTTCAAAATTATCATTAAATCTGTGAATCATACTATAGATCTAACGATAATTTTAAAAATGAAAAATGATAAGAGAAAGGCCAAAGAGAAAATGAATCTTTTCATATGATAATGACTTATCGTTGTTATGCAAGCCTTCAAGAGTGCGTGCGCTAGATCTTCAATCTTCATCGTGTGACAAAATCATCCAACGAAGCTTCAAGCTTAAAATAAATTAAATATTCATACCCCCTCCTTTACATGAGACTTTGAGAGAGGTACGTACAACAAGAACCACACAATTCTAACATACTATCGCAAAAATAGCGTCATCCCATCAAAAGTGGGATATCTATGGACGGTTGAGACCTAATTTGGGGGCTATCGCAAAAAGCTGCAGCACACAAAATCTTTAGGTGCATGCCGATCTCTCTTTTTTAATAAGCAACTTAATTAATATAAGTTATAAGTAATTTGAAGTTAGTCATGAATCAACATGTAATATGTATATGTTATTATGTTAGTGTGTAAGTGTAACTTATATAGAGAGGTCAAGTTATTATGTTAGTAACTAGTGTGTAACATCAAATATGTTAGTATTGAAATCAATAATGGTTTTCTTATATTCACAATCTAAGTATAATTATTAAAATTTAGACCACGTAATCATATTTAGATTATATAATCATATGATCTAACTTTTAGACATTATCATTATATACTTATGATAAATATGATTTATAAGTATCATATAATCTAAGTATTAATATTAAATATTTAAGAATTATAATAATTATGGCTCATATATATATATAATTAATTAATTAATTACAAATGAATAAGCATATAAATTGATACTAATACATTGATTAAGTATCTATATATTTGAGTTAAAAAAAAAGTATCTATATATTTAAATACAATGATTATTTAGATTACATACTATGAATTCACATAAATCATATAATATAATGACAATTATGAAATTTGATCATAATATTCATATATAATGACAATATTTGTCTTGGCTTCAATGTGTACAACTATCCTGTTTATTACAGACTCATCCACAGCTGAAGCTATGGCAGCTTGGAAGGCCGCTATTTTCTGCTGTGAGCCTGTGAACAAGGCTTCCAATGTGTTATTTTGGAGGGTGATGCCCTTGATAGTGCAAGCTCTTTGCCGCGATGGTCCTTCATGGTGTAGATATGATCAATTAATTGCTGATTCTCGTACGTGGTTGAATAGCCTTCAGTTATGGATGCCGAGTCATATACGATGGGAAGCTAACGAAGCAACGCATCGTATGGCTAAAGCCGCCATAAGTTAGTCTTTAGATGGTATTTGGCAGGGGACGAGTCTTAGTTTTATTCATAGTCTTGTACTTGCTAAGCAAGAAGTCATTGATTGATTTATTCTTTGAATGAAAATTCCATTTAAAAAAAAATGACTATGTTATTTATATAATCCAAAATTAAGTAATATCATAAGTATTATATAATATATTACTTATTAAGTAATAATATATATAAGTATATTAAATAATTTATGTTAGATCATATTGTCATATGTATGATCATATGATCATATGATTTACTCATTAACTATCTAGTGATTGTTAAATCAATAATTTCAATACTTAATCATATAATTCAATGACAATTCAGATATTTCATTATATTATTCATATATAATGACAATGTGATTCGTATAATCTCAAATTAAGCAATTAACATTTGAATCAGATATGTATTTCTTCTAATCATAGATTACGTATTATCATTAGAATTTATATCATATAATTATATGTGATTACATGTATTTTCATTAGAATTTAAATCACATGATCATATGATTATATGATCATATAATCTAAGTATTATCACTAGATACATATGACTATATAATCATATAATAATGAATCATTGTGTCCTCAACATTATATCATATAAATATGATCATATAATCATATTTTCTAATCTATATATATATATATATATATATATATATATATTTAAATCAATAGTATCTAATGATTGTTGAATCAACAATTTAAAAATACTTAATCATATACAATGTGATTTATATAATCCTAAAGTGATTTTTTTTTTTTTTTTTTTTTGGAAAATTCCACTTCTACTAGTTGCATGATCTCTATCACTTTTAAGTTTTTTAAATCTTAAGATAAAACCAAAAGGGAAAGAAAATTTTCATTAATGAAATAATTGAAGTTTAATTTTTTAAAATTCAATTGCATTAAATTTCACTCAAATCTCTCTAAAAAATTCTGTTTAATCGGCTAGCCCTTAGGGTGCGTTTGTGTAAGCGATTTCGTAGACAATAAGTGCGATTTTAAACTAAATCGCAAAAAATAGATTGTTTGGGAACTACGTTTTTAAAAAATTGCGATTTGAAAACGTAGAAAATCTGCGTTTTTCAAATTGTAGCTAAGGGAGTGCTTTTTTGAAAACGCAGAATTTTAAATGCTAAACTGCAATTTTAAAGGTCAAACTGTGATTTTACCAAAACGTTTAACTGCGTTTTCAAAAATCACGTTTTTAAATCGCACTTTTTAAAATTGCAATTTTTAAAATCGCACTTTTTGAAATCACAATCCCAAACAGGCCCTTAGTTTTGTAAAATCTTCCCTCCAAAAGTCACAACCTAAGGCATTAAAAATTTGAAAAATTATTCTTAATTTCTTTTGAAAATCGCATTAATTATAGAGCTAAATTTGAAACCTTATTAATTAATTGCATTAAAAAAATTCCTTCAAAGAATACAGTTTTTTTTTTTTTAAAAAAATTATAAATTATCGCATTAAACACATTCCCTTTAAAAAATATTGCATTAATTAAGAAGATCAAATACAAATTTAAGATATTAATTATTTAAATATTATTTGATACTAAATTGGAATGTTACAATTATAAAGGATCTTACAAATGCAAATATGGGATAGTTAAGATTTTCTAATAACTAAGATTTTATTCTTTTAATGTTTACTCGGAGATTTGTTACTTATAAAAAAAAAAAAAAAGATTTTCTTCTTTCTAATGATTTATTATCTAATTATATGAAACATTGCAGTTTTTAGTAATTAATTAATTATTTACTTCCTTTCAAAAAAAAAAAAACAATTAATGATTTATTCTCCTTTTGAATGATTTATTATCTAATTATATGTAACAATGTAATTTTTGATAACTAATTAATGATTTATTTCCTTTCAATAAAAACAATTTATGATTAACGTTTTTTAAGGTAGTGGAATGCAACTATAACTCATTCTCGTCCAATTGAAATTATATGGTGTTTTAAAGTTTCATGATTGCATTCCTATAAATATTATCTAACCACTTATATTAAATCGTGAAATTAGTTATTAAAATTAACAGTGAGAATCACATGCTGCTTTGATTTCAGCTACAAACGCCCATATCAGATAAAATTCAAAACGTTTTATCTCTTGATTTTGAATGGCATGTGGACCAATGTGCTGAAAACCAAAGAAAAAAAAAAAAGTCTTTTTTTCGAATGTTCTCAGCCATGCAATGATATTATCTTCAATCATAGCCGTTCGTTTTTAATCATGCGTTACAACTATAACGCACAGTTTACACAAGAATTTATCCAGTGTCTCTCATGCACGATTATTCATCAGATTGAACGACTATAATTGAACCATTAAATAATGATTTTAATCAACGCTCGAAATTGTTGCATCGAGTGACGTGGATGAAATCTCACAAAAGATGCGTGTGTAGGGGATTTTTTTTTCTCAAAACTTATTGCTCTACGACTGGCTTCTTCCCTTCTACACACTTCCATATTTCGCCTCTTCTTCTTCCTTCAGTTAAAAAAAAAAAAAATCATCCTTCTTTCTTTATTTCATTTTCTCCTACAAGAAAGCTTACAAAAAAAAAAAGAAAAAAAACCATGTTTACCCAATAGTCTTATCGTCTTGTACTGGATGGAGCTTGTGGCCGAGTTTCCTCACATGCACATGGATTGGCAATCCGCGAAGAGGGCACGTTTGGGTTGGGTCATCTTCCGCAGGTTTCAAAAGCCAAAGAAATAATATTTGATGATGTGGTAGTGAAAATTAACTATTAGATTAGTACATGTAAAATAAAAAAAAAAATCAAAAGATGATTTTCACTGTCACATTATTCCAGTTATATAACAATTTACTAAATAATATTACTCTTATTATATTTTGCTTATGTAATTATCGAGGATGGTTTTTTTAATTAATTCTTACGAGGTGTTACAAGTTTGTTTAAAAAAAAGTCAAAAGTAGAGATTTTGGGCTTAGGGTTCTTCCTTCTCCTATCATTTGGGAAAAGTAAAGAAAAATATTCCACATTTGAATGTGAAAATTCTAGTTTACAAAATTGTGATTACATGAATTGAAATTGATCACTTTTGGAATGGAAGGGGAGCTCAGAGCCCTATTGTAATACCCCAAATATTAAACAGGGTTAAGTGAGCTTTGTTTAAGATTAATGAAATGTTAGAGATTCATTAAAAGTGAAGAATCTTGACTTTTTCATTATATTGAATCTTTGTCTGTAAACCTATACCTAAATGTTCGACCGTATGTTGAGTAGGACAATCTAGACAATCGACTGTATGTCAAGTAGTACAGTCCATACATTCAGACCGTATGTCATAACAGTACACTGAATATTCGATATTGTACCCCAAACGTTTACTTACTACACCGAACGTTCGATAGTAGACCCTAAACGTTTGACAACTGGCTGTACTGAAAAAGAACACATCTGCTTTATCTTCTACCCATGCACGCCCATAAATACTCAAACCTTTGCTCTCTTCACCTTAGATCCCTATAGTGAGAAAGAGTGTTGGTTTGGAGACAGAAGGAGGTTGTCTTAGGTCTTAGTCTTTTTCAAGAAGTAATCCTAGACCTAAACTCATTTGGTTTGATGTTATCATGATGTTTAGCTTGTGTTAGTTTTGAAGGTCTAGACAACTCTATCTTGAGATCTAGATTATGGGTTTTTTGATTGTAGGGTTGTATTAAGCTTTAACATGAGTTTAATGATGGTTAGCCTTTCATTAATGATTGGACATACTTTTTAGAGCATGAATGTGTTATTTATGGTTAGGATAGTCTTAAGCTTGATAATAGGACCTAAGATTGTGTTTGGGTGGTTAAAACTTGGACCTTTGTTGAAAATGGGAGATTTTGCCAGACCTTCGAACGTTCGTGAGTTTTGCTGAACATTTGTGGTTGAACGCTCAACACGACTGTCGAATGATCAATGCCGATCGTTCGACAACGATACTGAACGTTCAATATTCTAATAGAATGCCTATTTTAACCATTTTAGGGGTTTTAGATGCTTGATTAAGATTTCATTAGGGTTGTGCCTAATATTAAAGTGTGGCTTGTAGAAATGTGAAATTAACTATGGAATTATAAATAACTCTCCTGCATGATGTTTCAAATAAAAACTGAAGATATTCTTACAGTATGAAATGATATAACTTTCTGACATGATGTGAGCCATAACCATATTTTGTTTTCATGATAATATTTCAAATGCTAAATTATGTTTTACATAGCAAGCATATTTTAACTATTAAAGATAATGTTATGGTTATGCTATGAGATATGAAATAAGTTACGACTACCCTGAAAATGGAGTCTGTACGCGTGATGGAGTACTCGGTAATAGGTTTTCCGGTATAAGTATGGTTACCTTATAATGGGTTGCCAATATGACGACCAAACTGGTATGTTTACGGTCCCTTATGGTGAGAGAATCGGTATGATACAGATTACCTACATGAAATTCGGTATATTTTACCAACCTTTATGGTACAAGGGTTAATATACTAGTATGATACGGTGCTTTGTGTACCAGTATGAAAAGGTATAGAAAGGTTTGATAAGGTGACCTCAACTGTATGAGGGTAAGATACATATATGATGAAGTGAAAGAAAGAGGAAATGATGAGATAAAGTTATAGTTTTAATGTAAAAGGAATGTGCAAAGATGTTATGCTTTAAACTCAATTGGTTTTAAACCTCTTAAAGTGAAGTTGTCATGAAACCATACCTTGTTTTGCAGTTTAGCAAGTTCTAGATCTAGTTGGAGCTTAAAGACTTTTATCAGGCTTGGATATGGGGCGAGAGACATAAGCAGTTTGATTGTATTTCGGTATTCCTGAATCTTAGTATTATATTTTGTGATAGTTAGTTGTTGTTATCTTTTATGGATTCTGATTTGTAATTGTTAAAAGATGTTTTTGAGGTATTAATTGTAGCTCAAATAATTGTTTTCCGCTTTTCGCTATTTTATTCACTTTTATAGATGTTTAAGGGTAATTTTTCCAATTAATTACAAGTTAATTAATTTGGGAAGTACTTTTCGTAACTCTTCAAGTTAACTATTTTTGTTAATTAAATCTTGGGAGTTATAGTCTTCCTGAGTCTTGTTCCTTGTGGAATGAGACTGTGAGGCAAACCATGAAGTTATCAGTTAATTAATTTTTTGAGATGTTTCACCTATTCCCTCTGCCTATACAAGTAGCCCAAGAAAATAGTTGACTACTAGAATGGAAGGAGAACTTGGCCCACCAGGTCTAGGAACTCGACCTACTGGGACTGTAGGTACTCCCAACATAGCGAGCCACATGAAAAAGGGATGTTGTCCACATAAGGAAAAACTATGCCTTCCAAGCATTGGGCGGGAAGAGCCAGCAAACAAATCTAAGGATAAGTGTTGCCAAATATTAAGGACTTCACAACCTAGAAAGGAAGAAGGCATCCTCGAAGGAAGGAGGAACAAAAATCAAGGAGATCATGCTCTATATAGAAAGAAGTCATGCCTAAAAGCCAGGGGTTACAGAAAATGATGTCATCAATTCTATGGTAAAACCCACTATAAAACCTGAGGAAGGCACATGAGAAAGGTACACGCACAATCGTTACTCGCAACCTCTCAATTCACAATTTACTCTTTTACTACAATCCCTCAATAACTTTAGCATCGGAGGTGATGCTGCTGCCATTCCCCCATTTGTATGACGCTCCACCATTAACCTTCTTTTTCTCTTATAGGGTTTTGAGTCGCCAGTAGGGAAAGGCACGGGCCGGGTATCGCGGATATTCGATACCCACACTTTTGCCTTTTTATCCGTTAGGTATCAGGTATGGTGGGGGCAGGGCGGGGGAGATCAAGTATCATCCAATCAAACAAACAGATTTGATTCATCAGATCAACTCGAATCTTATTCATCAGATTAGAGCTGACAAAAATTTATATTTTATATTATTTTTAAAAAATATATATTTATGTATTTTTTTTTTGAATTTATAAGAGTATTTTTGTCTTATTTAAAATTTATACTGTCATTTTTTATTTTTTTTGTTGACCTTATAAATATTATCCTAATTAAAAGTTTGAACAGAACATTATCAATTTAATAATATTTTGAAAAGGGTATATAAACTTTTTTTCATTATCATGGCTAGGTGCAGTTGGGTGGAGGATTTTTGGACCAATAATAAAAGACCGGTTATGAATTTCATTTTCTTCTCATGAAAAAAAGGAGCATAATGTTTACCATTCATCTCAAAAAAAAAAAAGGACAACTTTTGTTTGCTTGCTTGATTTTTGTTTTTTTTCTCCGCTTCTTATAAATAAAATACCCGATACCCGACTTGACACGTTTGGATTTCCAAAAAAAAAAGACCTATGCCTGGAAAAAACACAAAAAATTCGGTATTTACAGGGCGAATATTATGAGTATGAGTGAATTTTGCCCACCCCTAGTTGTCCGTCATCAGACGTGATAACTGCATTAACAACTTCACTTCTTTGCAGTCCACTTGAGGTAGCAAATTACACCTATACAAATTGATTTTAATGCTCTCATGAATAATCAAAAATAAGTTTTAGATTTTTCCAGCACTAGAAAATTCAAAAGCTAAAGAGAAAAGAAAAATGTGCTTTTTCTGACGAGGTAATCAGCGGAGAGGGTTTAAATCCAATACTAATTACTCCAACGCTCTCTTTGATCACGTTTTCCTGGCCAGGGTAATAAAATCCTGGAAGATTCTGATTTGGTTCCTAGCCGTTAGCGCCAAAAGCTAGCGATGCACTGGTGTTAGGTGTGAGATCATATCACTAAGCAATTATCTTTGTGTGGGTGGTCTATATATAGATCGTGGCTAAGCATTATTGTTCAAATCAGTCGGCTGAAGTAGGTAAAGCGTCATAAATCTAATATCAAGCATATCCATTTAAACAAATTATTAATAGACTGATAATGAATGCACGTTAATTAATATATTCAACGTGTTCACATTCACGAAGCCTAATTTCAAGCAATTATTAGAGAACAATAAGATAGTCTAATACTCTAATTTCAATATTTTTATATTTCATATTATTCTTAATTTCTTAACTTTTTATTCTCACTTTGAATCAATTTAATTGATTATTTCACCATATTTTAATTAATCCTTCCAATCCACAAGAGCTGAGACAAGTATTTGTAGGATCATTTTCCATTTCTATTTGTACATGAAACATATGAAATTCTGATAGTGTCAAAGTTATTCATTACAATAATAAAAAAAAAAAAAGAAACAGCCTTTAATGTCGTTTGGATAATGTCATTTATAGCCCCATAAACAATGTGATTTAGTTTATGTTGTTTAGGTAATGTCATTTGGCAAATGACATTAAACATGAGATCGTTACATTTGATTTGCATTGGTTGCACAATAATCGACACAAATTCATATTGTTTAAGTGTAAATGACATAAAAAAAAAAATTACTTATAAAATTTTTATGACGTTTGTAACAATAATCAACAGGGTCTCAAAGATCGATCATTCATGTAACACATGAATTTAGAGGATGGGAGACGTGTCTGCAGAAAATATTGGCCGACGTGTCTTATATATATATGAAGTTAGATGAATCAGGCCGACGTCGACATATTCAAACGGCTCAGCCATTTTGATAGAGCTGCTGAGGAATTTCAGTGCTTTGTTTTGACTAATCGTAATCAAAATGGTAAGCACGTCAAGGGCTATATATATTCAACTGACACAGTTGCACTTTTTTGAAAGGCACGCAAACTAATTAGTCAATATTACTAACCAGCCACTGAATTTATTATACCAATATTGCACTCGTTGCTTGGATGGTTTGACAATCAAGTTTTAGACGACGTATGACACTCGTTTAAGCAAGATTAGTTCATACAACATACGCGTCGTTCAAAATATAAAACCAGTTTTTTTTCGTCGTTCAAATTTTTTTTTTTTTTTTTTTTTATGTGGGGCTCATCACAGATCAGGCTGATGCACTTAACAGGACTCAAAAAAATATTGTAGAAAGAGACATGATAGAAAGGACACTACCCTACAACATGTCAATCTGAAGGCAAGTTTTTGTTTCACACAATGGACCTGCACACAAGGAAATTGACATGAAAGCCGGCCAGTTTTTGTTTCACACGATGAACTTGAACATAAGGACAAAATACTTGTAAGCACCATTAGGCCACGATTGTTTTTAGGGGAGGGCCATGTCCCACTTAGGAGTTAACGTGACTCTGCTACTGTACATATAGCACATATCAAATAGTCAAGTGTTTGGATATAAATTAAATTCATAAATTAATTATTTTTTACTAACTTAAGTTTTTGATATAAATAGTTATTTAATATGGTATTAGAATAAGAATGTTGTGTTCAAACTTTATTTCTGCTATTCACCTATCATTTCAATTAAATATTCTACGTATTAAATTTTATTAATTAAGAAAAAGTTTGAATCACATGAAAGAAAAAGTGATAGAATATAAGTTAAGTAATTAAATTAATTATTTTTTATTCTCTTAAATTTTTAAAATAAATAATAATTTAAGAATAAAAATACTTGACAAATGGTAGGATTGAAGTTAATAGACCTTTCTTTACATTTACATGGCATGTGGAATGAGACTTGCTATCTATCATATATATATATTCTGCTTGCCCCACAATTAATACTTCAACTAGATCCTACCTTTTTATGTCAACATCAGTAAGATTAGGCGCTTGTTTGAAATTTTGACAGTAACTAACGAGAGAGGTGAGCCCTGTATATGAGTTAGAAGGCACAATCAAGAAAAATGCCATAATACTTACCAAAACAAAAAAGAAAAAAAAGAAAAGCAAAATGCCCTACATCTTCTACTTACCCTGACATCACTTAGAAGTTCATTAATTTGTAATGAAAATGTTCTTGCGCAAGCTTTTTACTATGCAGTAGACTTATATACAACTATCATACAACTTGATGATCTAGCAATAAAAATCAATTTTTGAACCACTCATTGTAAAAAAAGAATCAGCCGCTAATTTTCATTATTATATCATCCCAATTGTATAATAATTGTGTAATTATATATATATATAGCATCACTCTTTCTACAAGCATCGAACTAGGAAAAAACTCTCTATAGAAGAAAGCTTGAAAGGGATATATATATATATATATAGATAGCATCACTCTTTCTACAAGCATCGAAACTAGGAAAAAACTCTCTATAGAAGAAAGCTTGAAAGGGATCCTCTTTGTTTGTTAATTGTGCGATAAAGACCCCGAAAAATGTTGAAAAATGTTGAGCTGTAGTTGAGGCTACTTGGTCCATGGGCTAGTTAGTGAATTGTCGGTACAAAGTCCCTTTCTTTATGGAATCTGCAAGAAGGGCTCACACGGATTGTATGATCTTTGGCTTGTAGCTGTCAGAGAGTTCACATAAATACAATATTGCATGTATTGGGGGGGTTCTACGTTTTTCAGCATATCTATTGGCATTTTCTGTTGGCTCATCTACATAGAATGAAGTTGAAATTTATTTGAACACATGTACTGGACCATGTGCATAGCCCTTGGTAAAGGCTTAAACAGAGAAGCCAACTCCATGTGCTAAAAATTCCATCAAAATGGAACATTATAATATGCTTCTTTTGAAAACGGCATGCGGCTAGATTTGTAGTGGCTGCAGCTTAGCGATAGCCCCCAAATTAGGTCTCAACCGTTCATAGATTATCCCAACTTTGATAGGATGACCACAGTCTGTTAGAATTGTGTGGTACTTGTTGTACGTACCTCTCAAAGTCTCATGTAAAGGAGGAGGTATGAATATTTAATTATTAATTTGAAGCTTGAAGTCTTCTTTGGATGATTTGTCACATGAAGAAGATTGAAGATCTAGCGCACGCACTCTTGAAGGCATGCATTGTCATGAGCCTCAATCATCGACGATAAGTCATTATCATATGAGAAATGATTCCTTTTCTCTTTGACATTTCTCTTATCATTTCCTTTTTCAAAAATACTATTAGATTTATGAGTGTGACCTACAGATCTACAGATCTACTGCTAGTTTTGAAAAGTATGAGGATGAAAAAATGACCAGGAGAAGATGTATAGCAATTCTCTTATCAAATTGAGGGGCGCCCATAGTGGGCACGCCCCTCTATATCCAATAAAGCTAGGCTTTGATGGCTAATAAAGCCATACATAACGCCTATCAATTACTGGGCTAATAATGCGAGGAATAACGCTTGGCAATTACGCGTACTAGGTGTTGTAACACCGCCCTAATAGACTCTTCATAAATGGGGGTGCGACTATCTAGTTTCCATTAGAAGGGTGAACACATGAGAAAAATATCAAATAACAAGTGTCATAAAATCTCTGAAATATCTCTTTCAGTGTTTTTCTGACGGCTCTTGAACTTTGGATATTTGTGGGTGTTGCTCTCGTAGTGTGTTCCACCTTCAAGAAGAGAATGCTAGAGACTTAAGAGGTAAAACACGTGAAACAACCCTAATAAGATCCAGCTTTGGTGCAAGAGAGGTATTGAATAGTTTATTCTGCTACATTTTTTTTTAACATTGGTATGAGAGCCTATGTTAGTTGTTCTCGTGCTATTTTTGAAAAAACAAACAAAACAAAATGCTTCTTGCATGCGACTGCAGCCGTGCTTGCATTCACCCATTCCATCGATGGTCTACACATAACACGGTGGAAGGTCTTGTCTTGATTTGTCTTTCGTTGTGTGCATAGTTAATGCAGTTATCAGTTACAATTAGTTGGTTTAAGAAAGAGAAATTTGTTCAGGGAGCATAGGATCATGGCAAGTGTACCCACGAACCTCGACTGCACGTGGAACTACTCTTTTTGTGGGCTGATAGACTTTGGGGGGTTGAGATTGACGATGACTTAGCGTGGGAAACATCGAGTACGATGCTCTTGATGATTTATGAGTTAACTTTCCACAACTTTTTGAGAATGCCTTTATGGAACCATTGGACAAAGATGATTTATTAGAGAATGGACGAAATGAAATTGCCCAAGAGGTTATCGAGCATGGACTATGGACATAAGGTAATATTACTATCCTTCCTAATATTTACTTTATGACTCTAAAATTTGAAGGACGAAATTTTTATAAGGGAAAAGAATGTAATACCCCAAGCATATTTTGGACCTTTAAAGAAATCCTCTGGTTAAGGTTGAAGGATGCTAGGATTGATTATCAATTAGTTAGGTGTGTTATTTTGGACCTTTAAATAAATCCTGTTAATATCGAATGTTCGACTTGTGCACGAACTATTGATAGTGAACGTTTGACTTGTGTACGAACAATCAAGTTGGGTATGAACGATTGAGTTGGGTACGAAAAATTGAGTTGGGTATGAACGATTGGCGGTGAACATTTGACAATACAATTGAATGTTCAACGCCTACAGTACTTGTAAAAAGAATAGATGGCTCAACCTCATCTTCAACTTTATCACGCCAAAAATAGAAACCTCGATCCCTCCTCTTTCACTTGTTGATTTACACTGTTCTGGAAGCCCTACAGTGAGAGATAGGAAGAGAAAGGAAAGATAAAAGAAGGGCTAAGACTATCTTTGTGCAAGGTAAACACCTCGTCTTAATGTCGTTTACTTTATCTTGTTGTCTTATATTATTTCCCGTAGTTAGCCTTGTAGCATGAATTTGTGTTTATGATTTTTGTGGCTAACGTTGGATTCAAGTGTTATTAATCTTTGTCGTATTTTGAGGTATGGACCATGTATTAAGGACTAGTTTATGCTTAGAATAGCATTAGGAGTTAGACTAGAACCTTGGTTCATGTTAGACGATACACAAATGAAAATATTTTTGGGTCTATTTTTTTTTTTTAAATTTTGGGACGGAGGGTAGGTTTTTAACCCATTAGGCCTAACCCATTTAACAAAGGATTAATTTCTTTAATAAAAACAAAATAGGGTTAATTTTAGTGGGCTTACCCATTTGGGCCATCCCAAAAATAGTGTTCATTAGGTTTGTAGCCTGACCCATTTGACTGAAAAAAAAAAAGGCTGCGCGCAAGTAGGGTGGTTTGAACCCATGCGCCTTAACCATGGGCCGCAAGACTGTTCTAGTTATAAATCCTCCCACTGTTTTTTATTATTTAAATAATTATGTTTGGCGTGAAATAATTTTGATTTTCTATGTATTTATTCTATATAATTAAAAACATTCATGCATATAACAAGCGTATATAAAATAATTCGATTTTATTGTGTTTAAATCCAATATGTTTTAATATTTTTGTATTAGAAATAATAAAACTATGCCCACGTTTATATTTTTGGATCTCCATGTTATAATCTATTACCTTCCATATGAGAAATGTGGCATGGCCTTGATATGATTATTTATAATTTACTCCACAATATTTAGGAATAATTCGGTATGCCTAGAATTACATAGTGATTGTTGAACTTAGGGAGAGTATGAATGAGTAGAGTTTTTTTTAGTCTCATCCCATACACAATTTGAATGTTAAATGAATTAGAGATTGTAACGTACTACTTGTGGTGTAGGAGATGATTATAAGCCTAGCGAATTTTTTGATCTTGCTACTTGTAGGAAATTATAATTGTGAAGTTTAGGTTAATGCTGAAAATTAAAAATATGTGTGCTGAGTATAATTTTATTGCACATAGTAATTATAGTGATGTTGAGATAACCTAGATGAACTAAAAATCCTAGGAATTTGCTATACGACTTACATAGCACAGTAATCTCCTCCTTAAGCAATTGTTCGAAACCGAGAATGGTGCTTGTTAGTGTAAGACTTCATTAGACCATTGTTGTTGAGAAAAACCATTAAAAATTTACGAGTGAAATTGTAAGCGCGTGTAGGTTGCATAATTTTTATAGAAAATAAAGAGGATTAACTGATAGGTCAAATTAAACCACTAATTTTTTTTCTTCAAAAATTCTGTGGGTGATAAGTTAAGTTGTGCATTTTAGTAACGTAACTATTAGTTGCTCTTATATTTTTTAGATTGAGCATTATATTTTTGAAGCATCTTAGATAACATTAACCCATAGAGATGTGCATACTATCTAAAACTCACAGTGTGTCTGGTTAGACATGCCAATCTGTATGGTTGATGGGAGTTTTAAATCTCAATGTGCAGTAAAAATACTTAAAAATTCTTAGTTGGTGCATTGTTTTAAAATATTCTTAATTCCCAACAAAAATGTTAGAATTTGAGCACTCTATGAGATATGAGTTGAGAGTAATGAGTTATGAGTTGAGAGTAATGAGTTAGAGGAAATCTGACGCCAAGCTCCTTAGAGGCAAGCATATGGCAAAGTATAGAACAACTATGTATGACTTAATTAGCCTAAATATATTGCTCGTGATAGCACTGATGCAGAATGCAGAAATGGTTCAAAGCTGGTATAATTTATCGCTTAAATTTTTTTCTTATCTCTTCTATAGTGGATTGTAGAATAGAAAACTAATTAGATGAGCGAAAAATAAAGAAATACCATTAATTATTTAGTTATTAGAGTACAACTGAAAAATAACAAAGAAGTCTTATAAGTCGCACACTATTAGGGCGTTACATTTTTTAAGCCCATTATATTCAATGATATTAAGGAAATCGGGGCCAAAGGTAGTTCAAGACTTGTAGTGGTGTCTGTTAGAACCCTAAGAGGTTTAAAAATTGGATGGCTAGAAATGGACTTCATTATTTCTTGTTTGGAAAAATAATACTAAATTATGTCATATGTGATGCCCCAGCTCGTAATCGGTAAGGTAAGTAAGAGGATATTTTTTGGGAAGACTAATTAAGGATTAAATCTTGGGGCTATAATGCCTAGGAGGGGTATGAATGAATTTGGGCCACACAGGCCTATGAATAGATTTAATGGGGCCAATTGAAAATTTGGGCCACACAGGCCTATGAATAGATTTAATGGGGCCAATTGAAAATTGTGGATTTAAAAATTTTAGATAACGGGCCGAGTGAACACCCCGGCATCAAAAAAATTGTAAGCATGGAAATTTTTTGGGTCCATGAATGAATGTTGGGTTATCGAATTTTGGATTCATTGACCGAATGAATTTTGGACTAATTTAAGTGCGCACATGGAAAGTAGGTTGGATAAATTAATAAGAGTATGCTTAAGTGGTTGAAGCATTACTCAGAAAAAAAGAAAAAGAAAAAGGAAAATGTTTGAATAATTAACACACGTGGGCAGCAAGGTAGGAAAACAAAGAAAAAAAGAAAAAAAATTCCCCACCAAAGTGGTGTCGTTGTAGATAGCAAAAGCAGGTTCCAGCTAACACCTAATTATGCTTACTTTGAAATCATTGAGCTAAGACATAAAAGGCCAAGTGTTCTCCTAAGCTAGACACGTGCACACAAAAATGTAAACTTGCATGGTAACCGAAAGTTTGTAGTAAAGCAAAGTGAGGGAGATTTTTGACAGCACCTATGGTTACATACTGGGAGTTAACTGTAGCGGGATATAAAATTGAGGGGATTTTTGACAGCACCTTAACTCTGAGGTGTTTAAGCTTCGTATGTTAGAGATGTGCTGGCCATCGCATACGAATTGAGGGGATTCCTCTTCACATCGATCAGCACACTTAAAAGAGTTCCAGAACCTCTTCATATCACCCACACGTATGCTGAAATACAGAGCGAGAGAAATGAGACAGAGTTCAAGAGAGTGTAAGTCTGAGAAGAGAAAAATAGAGAGTAGAAAAACAGAGATAGATATCAAGAGAAACAGGGGGAGAGCAAGAGAGAGAGAGAGAGAGATGTATGTGAAGAAGAGAAAAACACAGAAAAATTGAGAGGGAGGGAAGGTGTGAGACAGTTACAAATTGTGAATTGTTGGTATAGGGACCGCACGCCATGCACCAGAAGGAGGCTGAAAAGACGACAAAAGGTTAGAGAGGTCCAACAGGGGTATGTAGAGGCACCTCTAATGTTTAAGTTAGTGAGGGTAGGAGAGAAAGCAAATTGACTGAGTTTGAGTAAGGGGTTATGAATGAGTGCCTTGTGAAGGGTCATCCCCTCCTTATATAGGCTTGCCATTCCCACCTCTTTTTAGTAGAGTTTTAGACTCTCATGTGTAAATGTTGTTGAAGGCATGGATGATTCTCTCCACGAATATTAGAGGAGACATCCTGGCGTGGCAAAGCTGTTATTTGACTCGACGAGAGGGGGAATTGGATGTGGTGAGTCCTATTGAGGGATTGGCATATCTTGGTCCTAAAGCAAGGAAGCTCTAATTGGGCTAGGCTGACATCCTTCTCCTTGGCCTCTTGGCCTTACTGTCCTTGACAAGCCAACGGGCTCTTCGGCTGACGGACCTTATAGGCCCTTCAGTAGTGGAGGGTTTGGCAGTGTTTGGGCCCAAAAGGCCCTAGGGTAGAGGGGCCTTATGGGCTTAGAGAGGGATAAGTACACTAGTAGTCCCCCAATTCCCTAGGTCGACTTAGCTATGAATTAGACAATGAGAATTCTAGCTAGTGGGTGACTTTTCAATGAGTAGGTCTTAAGGGCCCAGCAAGTACACTAGTAGCCCCCTAATTCCCTTGAGTGACTTGTCCTAAAAGTTAGTTGATGATAATTCTAGTAAGGTTGTCTGCCATGTTGTAGGTTTCCTTTTCTGGGGACTCCTATTAATCCGTAATTGATCCCACCAAACAATGGCATAATCGATGAATTCAATTGCAGCCAACTTAACCTTCTTTATCTCCAAGTAGTTGTGACAATCGAACACCATCTCCATTTTAGTTTCCCACTCCAAATAAGCTTCAGGATCATTTTTACCTTGAAAAGATGAAATTTTAATCTTTATATTTCCTAAATCATTATCCCTCCTAAGGCCTACCCATCCTAGCTTCTCTATTCCCATACCCACGCTCAAACCTGCCCCGGTTCAAATATGGCTCATCAAACTCCTCCGACTCCGCCTCTTCCTCAACATTTCACCACGGAACATGCCCACGTTGCTGCCTATTGGGATTGTCTTGTTGCTGTCCCCTAGGGGTTCCCGCTTCTACCCTGTCCAACCTCTCATGAATAGGTTCTAATTCAACCCTCAACATACGCCTCATCTCCCCTAACAAAGCTTGCATTTGGAGGTTCGGAGCTACGGGTTGTCGAGGTTCTTTGGTTGTGTCTTCTTCTTGATTATTGGACATCTTTAGAATCTGCAAAACAAGGTTAGAATCCTCACAAGCACTCCCTCACGTGTTTCACTCAAGAATTGATACACTTGCACTCGTGTTTTCACTCTAAATGGCTTTTACCCTCTTATGGTCTCACACACTCTTGCCTTTTTCCACTCTTTTGTGTCTTCTTAGTTCTTAATCGAACTTCAAGAAACTAATTCAAAATAATCCCAGTTGCAATTCAAACATGAGAAACAACCAAAACTCATCAAAAGGTCAAGAACTTGAATAAGGTGAGAAACAAGATTGAAAGGAAGAAATTTTCTTACTGGAATCGTGTACCTTTTTTTTTTTTTTTTTTTTTTGCTTTCTTTTATTTTTTTTATCTTTTTTTTTTTTTGTTCACAGCAAGGAATAGGAAATAAAAAATAAAAAACGAAAATAAAAGATAGTCAAACTTGCCTTAGAACCAAAGCTCTGATACCAAATGATATGAACTCCACCAACAATGATGAAACCTGATAACAATGATGGTTTGAACCCCAAGATCGTGTAGACAAGATTTGTAAAGCCTTGACCCGTCACCTAACTAGATGAGAAACCAAGACTACGAAGGATTGAAACGCCACACCAAGAAACCTAAAAATCTCTCAAGAATCAAGGTGATAAGTTTGGTTGTTTGAACGCCACAAGATTAACTTGATAAGTTCAAAGAGTTCTTTCAAGAAAGAAGAGGAACACAAGACCTCACAAGCATAATAATTTTTAGAAAAACAATCTATATCTTCAAAATTTGTAATGCCCTTATATATACTTGGAACAACCCTCCAAGAATAGGCAAATTCATAACTATAACTTTAAAAGCAACACAAACATCAACATAAACAAGTCCCTAGGTTTTTTTAGGTGTTTTGCACTTCTAGAGGCAGCCACAAATGACTAAAGACTAAATTCAATGTATTTAACATAACCAGCCAAGACCAAGTATATTCCCCTATTTAATATCCTTGAAACTCAACAATTCACACCCTTTAATGGTCAAACCATGCTGGTCACGTTTTTGTATGCTAATTGGCTTCTTCAATTGCTTTGATGACATGGACTAAGCCTTGATTATTATTTGAGCCCATCTTGGTCTTTTTAGAATCAGCCCACTTTTCTTGGATTAGCCTATTTAGTGCTTCCTTGAAACGTTTAGCTCTAAGTCTTGTAATTGGGCCACTAGGAAGTGACAAACGGTCTTGTGCAAATTCAGCTCCATTCCCACGTGTATGATCAGCATGTCCAGCTCCTTGGTTTGCATCACTTAGACCGTTGTTGGATAATTTATTTTGCTAGCGATTTCATGGAGGTGAGCGTTGGTGCCGAGGACAATTGCCTGTCTTCTGAAGTTGATATGATGGCTTGGTACTGCACCAATTGGCGCCATAATGCTGTGTGCTAATGTATTTATGGTGCCAAACAGAGCGATAATTACACCATTTTTTGGAATTTGAAG
Source organism: Betula pendula (assembly GCA_900184695.1). Taxonomy (NCBI): domain Eukaryota; kingdom Viridiplantae; phylum Streptophyta; class Magnoliopsida; order Fagales; family Betulaceae; genus Betula; species Betula pendula. The sequence continues at coordinate 365,965 of FXXK01000619.1, read as the reverse complement.
TAGGTGCTGGGTTCAAGGGCAATATGGACCGTTGATTTAGTTCCAACAACTTTATGGCGTCTTTGAGATGCACGTTGCTTTAAAATAACATGACTTTAGTGTAGCGCCCCGGCTTTTGATGCAAGTCGTAAGTGAAATTATCTAAATTCACACCTGACACTACTACAAAAACGTAACTCACACAGTGGATTTTTTTTTTTTTTAGGATATATAAATATCAACAATTAACACTTAGTCTCCAAAACCTGCCACAAGCTGCAGGTTAATACTTACAAGGTTATTATAAACATACTATACATCACAAGTTGCCAAAAGTTATGTACTAAAATAAAAATGTCAAATACTACTAAGATCTCCACAACTTACTTAAAGTAAGCCATCCTTTCAAAATGCTAAGACTTTTTGGTAGTCTTACGTGCTGTAGTTCAAACACCCATACAAGTCCTTATCCTCTTGCTTCTCCTCAACCACGTCTATAAAATTATCACAATTTTATATGTGGAAGGGTGAGTGCACGACTTAGGGAGTTCAAACGAACTGACCATTTATAGATTGAGCCCACTTTTGTATGAAAAACTATCTCATCACCAGAGTTTACTAGACAACCACATATGGTGAGTTTTCACAAAGGAATTATAATAAACTTGTTGCGAAATAAGCTGCCTCATTTGGGGCCCAGCAAGCGATCGAAAACCATAGGTGGGTCCTGGCCATACAAGCCCACTCTAGGGTCGGAAATTCTTCTTCTTGATGGTTTCTTAATACTGATCAGGGAGTAATGCTACAGTGTTTAGAACATGGGATAGCAGAATGATTTGACTTAAAGTCTTGGGCATTACACTTTTATTGTGGGTATTAGTTGCTATCTCTATTCTTTATAAGTGACAAATCTTCCGCTGTAGACTCTCATCTTTTGAGAGTATATGATTCTTGAGTTTTAACCTTGGAGGGGTTAAGGCTGGGAGGCATATCGCTAAGTCATTTACCAGTTAAATGATTTTGTCGGGTCATTCCAAGGCAATGCTTAAAGTTTGAATCGGTCCTTTCTAAATAACTAAAAGCACAACGATAATGAATAGAACTCTCAAGCATAAGATATGTGGAATTCCATCTAGTTGACACATCTTGTATCCAGTGACATTTGATTCACAACTTAAAGAAACTTTTCTTTTCTCACTTATGATCCTATAATATATTTAACACTATCACGAATCTTTTGGACACTATCGATCTCTTTCAAACTATCTTACACTATCAAATTAAGAATATGTGTACAAAAACAAAGGTGAAAGAACTCACCAAGACAAAGAAGGGCTTTCTTAATGTTCGATTGTTGTTTTAATAACTCAACAGAAACATCATTAAAAGAAGCATTATCCAATGTTATAGAGCAAAACCTTGGTTTCAATCCCCCACTCTTGTAGCAAATTTTACATCATTTCACACAAAGATATACCATTATGTGGTGGGGGCATAAATGAAAAGTTCAACACCCTTTTCTGTAAGACATTGTTTTTGTCAAAAAAATGTGCTGTGAGGCACATATACCCATCAGTTATCAAAGAAGCCCACAAATCAGATGTGAAACAAATCCTCCCAGGACAACCATTCAAAATAGATTTAACCCTTTGTTTCTCCCTTAGATGCATCTTAATCAAATCAGCCTTAGCAGTATTTCTAGATATAAGTGGTACATTACTACGCAAGTATTGCATCGTTTCTCTTACACCATCATACTCAACAAATCATAAAGGCAAGTCATGCTTAATAACTGAAGCAACCATCAATTCTCTAAGTCTTTTAGCACAAAATTTATAGTCACTTACAGATCCCTGATTTCCAGATATGAGCATCTGCCCAACATCACGAGTGTCTCTCCTTGGACAAGTTTTTATGTGTCGCTTTATGTTTCCAGTTCCATATGCACTTCGAGCCAAGTATGTAGTACCACATAACTTGCATTTTTGCCCATAGCTTGTTGTCATTTTTATCTGTACTAGGAATGAGATAACAAAAAGTTCCAAACTTCTGAAGTCCTCCTACACTTTTGGATCTTCTTTTTATCACTCCCCATACAAATAGAAATATCTTCCATTGTATTTAATTCAACCAAATCACAAGTACTTCGTTACTCATCTATAGACATCATCATTAGTAATTTTGTTCGTCACTCCAAATTAGGCAATACATAAAATCTAACTCACAGAGGCAGCTTGGATTCTTGGAAGACTAATAATCTTACCTTATTCATGTTTGGACACAATAGATGAGCTACTCAAAATAGCTGGTAAGCTTTGTATGGACTCAAAGAACTTGAAGTAAACCTGAAAATTTAGAATTCTAATTTAAGTAAACATCTTTTAATGGAAAAAAAAATAAAGGTTAAGTAGGCATTAACTATATTCTATGTCAAACGCTTAGTAATTCATAGAAACTCATATAATTATTGCACAATCGATTAAAATGAGTAGTTGTAATTAACTTATACTCCCTTCACTATACATGGTGTTGTATTGCAAAACATAGTCATATAAAATGAATAATTGAATATAAACCAATTACTTGTACAAATATTTTCAATCTTTCCAAATGAGCAATAGCCATGCGTGGCCTGCATAGACATGAAAACTTTTCAGTCTGTAAAATGAAAAAGGCAATACCACGAATAATAGGAACTTGAAAGAAATGCACAATATGTTCTTGCAATGACCAATCAGAAATGCCAATAGGACCAATATGAACTAGGTACTAGATATTTATAATTGCATTTGCTGAATTTTATAAACGTCGAATAATTCATCATCTACCTTGGAGGAAACATAGTTTTTTTGGTCACTTCTTATGGAAATTGTTAAGTGCTGATTTTCTCACAAAATAAGCCCTTAACTTGCTTATGTTAATACCTTGGTTTTTTTGTAATATAATGTTTTGTGTTGTTTTTAGGTTTTTAAGTGTTTTTAGGTCTTATGGTGTAAACACATGAAATTCCATCAAATTTGGGCTTAAAACACTTAGAAGGAAATTGATTTTACTTGGTCCCGGTCGAACGGATCATTTCTTGGTCGACCGGCTTAATTTTTCTCACTCTTCCAGTGTGCCATGTTCACTCAGCTGTTCTAAAGGGCGGATGACCGGCTCAATTTCTCACTCTTCTAGTGTGCCCTGTTCACTCGGCCGTTCCAAATGGCGGTCGAATGGGTAAAGTGGCTGAAGCTTCGTGATAAAACCTTGGTGCACTGTTTTGTCCATAACTTGTAGCTCAAAACTTGGATTAAGGAAAGGTCAAGTGCATTGGAACGATGATTTGGAGGTGAAAAAATGTTATTGCATGTGAAAGATCAAATTTGGACATCTTGAAGGTAAAAAAAAAGCACGTGAATAGTATCCACTCATGAAGAACTCCAGGTGAGAGAAAGAAATCAAAAGTAAGTCAAAATTTGTAGCTATTGGGAGGCTAGTTGAGCCCTATGGAGAACCATGGGCATAGAGAATCACAGTCTAGACATGCCTCCAAGATTCCCTCCATGTTTCCCTCAAGGGAAGGAAAAATTACACTTTTTCTCTCTCTTTGGTGTCTAATCCGAAAAGAGCTAAGTGAGAAGACCTTGGGGGATATAACACATTCATATTATTCTGTTTAGAGGACTTTTTACACAGCAGAGGAGGAGGAGCTCGGTTTTGGAGGAGAGAAGAACACCAACCACCATTTCTCAAGTTTTCTCTTCCTCTTTACTATTTTTGTATGAAGATGTTGTTCATTAAAACTATGTGTAACTAAACTCTTTAGATAGGGCTTGATTGAAACCCTAGTCATGTAATCTTTAAGGAACTCGACTTGTTTTGTTGCAAACTACTTGTGATGCTCGCTTGATTAATTTTGGACTTTTGTTTGTTCTTAATTTGTAGTGTGTTTATGCTTGATCATCATATGTATGTTTTATGTGGAGATTGTCATATAGGTCAATTTGGATGGCTGAGTCCTGAGCTTATTAGAGTGACATGATAAACTTTTAGAAGTTCTTGGGGTTAATTAACATGAAGATGTTAGAATAGATGCCATGTTCTAGGCTAAGCATGTTTGTCGATTTTTATTGATTTATGTTTTCTTAAAGAACAACTTAGTAGATGTTATGCTAAATCTATTGAGAAAGAAAAGAATTAGAGTAGATACCATGCCTAATTTGTTACATAGGGAAATCAATGACTTTTAGAGTAGATGCCATGCCCTTAGGTTGACAAATATGAGCATTGTGAAATAGTTTATAACATGTGCAAGTCGTGGTACTTCAAGTATATGATTAGTGGTGGGTAATAACGCCTTGCCTTACCTTCTCATTATTCACAAATCAACTTGCTGTTTTGATCCATAAAATCCCATTTTAGTTTCTTATTATTTTTAATCCATTATTTGTTCTTGTTTTCCTTAGATATTAATTTTCAACCAAACACTCATTTTGAACCTTGTGACGTTATTCTCAGAAAGCCTTTCTAAACACGATTTACCAATGCCTGTGGAAATGATCTCGCACTTGCCTACTATACTATCATTTTGACCTTGTATACTTGCGAGTTAAAACATACAAATATTCACCTATCATTTAAGTGGGTATTTGTCACAATAGAAATCAAATGGTCCATGGCAAAGTTAGAAAGAAACAAAATTTACAGACAATGGAACAAAATCCTTTGCGAAATTTTCCCTTCATTGTTTCATTATTTATTTTTGCAAATACAACACCACAAAATAGTAGGAGTAATGACAACAAAAAAAATCACAAAACAAAACTGTAACGCCCCAAAAATTTAGCTAACTTGTAGTTAAATTCATGGTTCGCCTTCCAGCCTTAATTATCAAATTAAGACTCAGAGATATCTCTATTATCGTATTAGGGGAGAATATGTAAAACAATGGCTTGAGAATCACCTTATACACAAGTTTATCAATTGAAAAAAGAATAAACTAGAGTATAATGTCCATAGAGCATTTAAAACAATTAACTAGTAACTGTTCTAAATTCTCTAATTTAATCTCTATCAGAGTTTCAGCGGAATAGTCGATTTGAGTATATAATAAATAATCCTAACATCATTAGAAATAAGCACAGAGCTTTACATCTAAAAGATTAAACCTGAATACAACAATAGCTGTCCTGATACCATAAATTGATGTGGATCCCAACTGATCAAACTCTTGAGGGATTTGTAAAATATCGAGGCATTTTACAAAAAATGAAGTAATTGAGTAAGTCAGCTAACTTAGTAAGCAAGTTATTTTGAAAGCTGTGATGTATAAAATAAATAAAAAGGTTATTAAGAACTTTACATGATGTTTTCACAAATAGCAGGTCTAATCCTCGTTATTATGCCATTTGACAAAAGAGAAATGGTATTTTAATCTTAAAAAGTGGGACATAATCTCGATGACTAAATTCTTATTCTTAAATGTAGAAATATGCTCCATAAATACTGTATAAATAGTCATATGTTAACAATATGGTCTATTTGAGACATTACCCCCACTCAATAGGGTTAGCACGTCCAAAAGGACATTTGGTACAATTTCGGTGTCCTAAACATTGCATGAACGTACCATCTTATACTAGTAGTCCGACTTCGAGTGGCCCACGCTGACTAGCTAAGCCGTAACTGGTGACTTACTCAATAAATGGTGCGCTATCACAAACTAAACCATTGAATCCAAGGTCCTCTTCATAAAATAACACTATTTGACTATAGAATTAACTTGTAATAATGGTAAGCCCATGACCATTATTCCATTACGAGACGGTGTAACCATATCATACAAGGCAAGTATTGTTCATTTATTCAAAATAGAGGGTGTATAATCAAATATCATCTTATCTTAAAATGATAAAGTAAATCACATGGAATCTTGTGCTCAGTTATATGACATATCGCACTTTTAAAAAATTTGAAGTCTTCTTTACTTAGTTAAAACACTTACCTCGATTGCTCATTCGATGCTTCAGACATTTTGCAAATCTCTCGTTAACTAAATAATAACCTGATAATATGCTAAGAATGTAACCCCTTACTAATTGTGAATCATTGCGTGTTCTTTGTCTTAAAAAGCTCTAATCTAGCATTTCTGATTACCATTGAACGTTTGACACGATTATCAAACATTTGATTCTTGAAGATCGAACGTTTGATAAAAAACAATGGAACGTTTGATGCATGTCCAGAATGCATGAAAGTCTAAAAACTCCTATCAAACTTACCTACAATTATTATAGATTTAAAACATCATCTAACAACATTAAACAGTCATTAAAGAACGTAGATAACACACTTTTAAAGAGGTAAAACACAAAGTAATTTCTTTTATCAAAACATTTTGAAAAATCATCATAAAAGTCTTTGAATCACTATGACATAATTTAAAAGCAAAAACATGACCTTAACTAGTTTTAAAACAGTAAAATATAATATAATAAGAGTAAAGATTCGGAGGTTACCCTTGAAGAATATAACTTCCTTCAAATGAGGACTTTCCCTTAGAAAATCCTTTTCAAGTCTTAACAAATGATTTTTGGAGGGTTTGGGTTGGCTCTAGGTCGTTTCCTGAGGGAATGAGGTAGTATTTATAGGGAAGTGGGGTGTTAAACTGATTTCCTATGAAAAATTCATTTTTAAGAATGATCGAATGTTTTATATTCAATATCTAACGTTTGGTCTATTCATATAAGAGAATCTAGGGTTTCTCCTCAAATGTTTGGTGAAAATATTGAACGTTTGACAAAAGCACATCAAATGTTTCATAAAAGTATCGAACATTTGATGTTCATACTAACAAATTTTGAGCATTGTGCAGCGTAATGCTCAAGAATTTAAATTAAGGAATTATAAATCACCTTAAAAGACAAGGGTAAAAAGGTAATTAAACACTTCGAAAACTCAACGAAAAATTAATAAAAATAAGTTCTCTCACTAGGCGTCCAGACGGCTGTTGCCCAGTGTGCATCATCTGCAGCCTTGTCTGCAGTGGTCCGAACGAGCTCTGCTATTGTTCAGTCAGTAGCGTTTATCCGCAACACTGTCCGCAAGGTCGTTCGGACGGGCTCATCTAGTGAGCCTCGTCCGCAGGGTCTCTGCAATGTCGTTTGGATGGGCCCTCGCCATTGTTCACTCAGTAGCAATCATCTGCAGTGTCTTCCGGATGACTCATTTACTCGTCTGGACGGTGGTACTCATACACCTATAAATAGAGCTGACGCAATTTTCAGCTCATTTTTCCGATTTTCTTTTTTTCTCTCACCATTTTCTCTCTTCTCTCTCCTAGGGTTCATACTCAAACCTTGTGTATTGATCTTTGAGGGCTTCCAATCACATTTCTAACACTGGAATCAAGATTCTCGGCATTGGAAATCTATTTCCACTGATCGATTCAAGGTAAAAATTCTTGAAACTCTAGTTTCTCAATCTTTAGCCTACATTCTTGAATGTATGACTTAATATTGAGTAATTTCTTAGGATTCTTATTTAGTTAAGCTTTCTCTACATTGGGTTAAAGTTCCGTGGTGCACAACTCCAGATTCTTCAAGATTTGAGGTAAAAAGCCTAAACACTAAATTTTCTATAGTTTAGTATTTTGGGTTTTTATGATATTTAACCCTAGTATCTCTCTATGGGTTAACAATGGGGGTTATTTAAAAGCTATTTGGAACCCTAGAATTCTATGGGTTGCTTATAGCTATTTTGATACTTGTATTTTCAAGTATCATTGGTGTTAAGAGTAGAGTATGAGTGCATAGTTATTAATGTTTTAGCAATGTGTTTATGCAGCGGACATTGCTTGAGCATTTAACCTAGAGGAGTGACTTTGTCAAGCGGAAAGAGTAAGTATTTATATTTATTGAGGATGATACTCATTTTAAAATGTTTTAAATGTTTAATGAATGTTTTTATTTACTAAACAAAAGAAATAATTTCCAAAAGAGTTTGAAAAGATATGAATATTAAAGAACGAACTGATGATGTTTTGTGATATCATATGATTCATGCTTTCGATTCTTTTCATGAGATTGATGAATAATTGATGAGTGATTTATGATGAATTTTGATGTTTTATTGATGATTTATGATTATGGTGGAAATATTGACTTATTAAGTTTTATGATATTTTATTGAGATTTGTATTTGAGAAATGAAGTATGGCAAAAGGTTTACATGATATTTATGAGCATATGTATGAACAGCATGAGAAGAGCATGAGATATACGACACATATGAACCTAAGCCATAAGGATAAAGAATTGTGAGCATATGAACCTCGGCCACAAGAGTAAATAATTGTGAGCATAATAACCTCGGCCACAAGAATAAATAATTGTGAACATAGTAACCTTGGCCACAAGGGTAAAGAATTGTGAGCATAGGAACCTCGGCCACAAGGATAAAGAATTGTGAGCACAGCATATGCATAACATGACGAGTTTTTATGATGATTTATGTGATGTTTCATGTTATGATTTATTGGACTTTATGATAGATGTATTAGTATGCATATGAAGTTTCATGAAAAAATATATATGTATATTCTTACGGCTAGTTGCATATAAGATTTATGTTTTATTGCTTAAATATGCTTATATGCTTGTGTTTTCACCTATAGGGGAATGAATGCTTGTATATAGGTGTAACTGAGTTATATGATATATATATATATATAACATAGACATGTATGTATGTGTATACTTCCAAGCAAAGAGATTGGAATATGCTTGTACGTACTCAACTGTTATTATATTTCAAATGCTTTTATGACTACATGTGTTTACTTCATCAGCTGCTTTATGTTTCAAAACAAATGTCAAAACTAAGTAGCTGACAGGGGTGTACAACCAGTTGCGGTTATTGGGCAATAATCGTAGCCGCAACCGGGGTCCCCAATTGGTCCCTTTTTAGTAACCGGAACCGGGATCTCGGTTGCGGTTGCTAATAACCGGTTTCAATATTAATTTTTAAACTGGTAACCGATTTTTACATTATGGATCATCATTTAATTTTTTTTACCTCTTTTTGGGCTATTTTAAACTCTCAATTCAATCACATACAATGATAATACTTCAACAAATTATAGAATCCCAAGAGTAGAAAATATGCTAACAAATCAAATAATAGAAAAAAGATGAAGATAGCAGGAACGTGACCCAGCCCGTTTCTAAAGTTACTAAGGTAAGCAATAACAGTACCTAAATTTCAATATGATTAACAAAGCACCTTATAAGCAACCACTAGCAACAATGAACTTAATAAACTTTTCAACATTTACTACTTATAAACATTTTTTAAATGATCATCATAGAATAAAAAATTACATAGAAAAATAACAACATTACAAATCCCACAACAGTACAAATCCTTTAGTACTACACTGCATAAAAAAATTCCAACATTGATTTGTTGCACCTTGTAATTTGCTTGACTCTCAAATCAGCACCCCTACAAGAACAAATTATGAAATCAATTAAATGTATATAATGAGAATTTTATTGTAAATAAAACATGATTACAATTGTATTGTAAGTAAAAACATGATGACAATTCAAAAAATAATAACCTTCATTACTAACAAACTTCTAGGCAAGAGATGATTCAGTGACTTCAGTCCTTGAAATTGAAGGTAACTCTAGACTTATAGACTCATCTACAAAAAAAGAAGCTTGAGTTAAATGAGTGAATAAGTAATGAAAACATTGAAAAGTAAATTTCAACTAATCTATAAACATTTACCTTGCTCATCCAAGCTTTCCACAATTGCCTCCAACTCCCAAATGTCAATTGGGTTGTCTCTTATCCAATTTTGTGTGCAAATCAAGGCCTCAAAGGTAATTGGAGACAATGAACTCCTAAAGGGATTCAATACACGCCATCCAGTGCTAAAAGCGAACTTAGAGACAACAGTGGAAATGGAGACAACCAATACATCATGGGCTATCTCTGCAAGGATAGGATATTTGGGTGCATTAATCTTCCACCAACCTAAAACATCAAACTTGTTTGTTGTTGCTTCACACCCATCTATCAAATACCTATCCACCTTCGATCTACACTCCAAATCATTCTCCTCCACAAGGTGTTGGGAGAACCTTGAATTAAATTTATCCTTCTTATTGTTTGAGTAATCATCAATATAATCAACATTCAAGGAAGAAGTAGCATTTGAACTTCCTGTAGTCCCATCAAAGTAAGACACCGCATCCCCATGAAACTTAGTGTATTGCTCAATCAAATGTTTCAGAAGGTCTCTCACACTTGCCTCTATTTTAGCTGCTCGCTCTATCCCATTGCATTCCTTCAACCAAAACACCAAAGCCTTCATCTTGTAGCACAGGTCAACAACAAAAGCAACGTATAACATCAAGTTGTATTTATCCAAATTCCCCCAATACTTTTCATATTAAAACCCATGCTACTCACGATAGGATCAGAATTGTAACACTCCTCATTCAAGGTCTCTTGAATAATGCAAAGTTCCATGAAACATAAATTGGAGGTGACATACTTTGAACAAAAAATGTTCAATGTGGCATCATAAAAAGTTTTCAAAAAAAAAAAAACACAAATACCTTAGCATTTTTCCAATCAAGCAATCCAGGAGCTGTTAATTGATTTTGAGGCTCTTCCCCCATTCGGTCAAATGCTCTTTGGTACTTTTCCACGATGCTCAGCATTAAGTATGTCGAGTTCGATCTAGTGGAAATATCTAAACACACCATCTTCTTACACTGAATATTATCCTGCTCCAACTCTATACACTCCTTAAACTTTGCCATCCTCCTGGGTGAAGACCTCACATGTCTCATTGCTTCCCTAATTTTAAAAATAGTGTCATTTAATTCTCTTATACCATTAAGTACAACAAGATTCAAAATATGAGCAGCACATTGCATGTGAAGAAACTCACCTCCCAAAATAGTAGAAATCCTATTCTTCAACCTCATTTTCATATAATCAATAGCCACATCATTAGCGGCGGCATTATCAGCTGTAATTGTAAAAACACTATCAATCCCCCACTCTATCACTGTAGTCTCTAACACTCTTCCAATGATTTCACCCTTAGGATCAAGAACTAGGCAAAACTTGATGATTTTCTTATGCATTATCCAATCACTATCTATGAAATAAACGGTAACGCACATGCAATTCAAATTTTGCAAGGATGTCCATGTATCAGTAATGAGGCAAACCCTTTGACCACTCAACAAAGCCTTCAACTTAAGCTTCTCTTCCTCATATAATTTCATACAATCTCTTTGTACAGTAACACGAGATGGCGTTTTGCATCTAGTTTCCAATACATTAACAAATTCTTTAAACCCTTTACTCTCTACATATTTAAAAGGTAACTCACATTTGATGAAATATCGAATAATCGCACTCCTTACTTTGTCTGGATCAAACTTCAGAAATCCCATTTGAGGGCTACTACTACTAGTGCCATCTACCGTCTTTTTAAATGACATTTGCAACAAAGTTTGATTTTTAGGGAGTTTTTATTTTTTGAGTGGAGAGGTCAGGCAGTTATATTGTAGGTGGGTCATCATGCCTGATGTGCCATTTTTATGGTGATGCGCTAGCAGTCTATTATAATAATTGCATATAGCTTTAGGTTTTCCTTGCCAACTGGTTCCACTTTTTAAAGTGGTTCCATACAATAGATTGATTAACAGGTGGACTTTTGGTTTGTTTGTTTTGTGATTGGGGGGTAATGGGGCTTTCAGTATTTATGGATGAAGGTGTTCCCAAATTGTCCTCCACAAGAACAGGGGTAGGGCTACCTGTGAGGGTCGAATTTGTACCAATTGTACCACTAAGATTGTCTTTCATCTGTTATTAAATAAATAATAAATTGTATTTAACTACCAGCAAATCTCAACAAATACTAACAAATCTCAGCAAATCTCAACGAATACAAACAAATCTAAGCAAATCTTAGCAAATATGAGCAATATGTTCAACACAATATCAACAAATATCAGCAAATCGGCTTATACAAACAGATCTAATCTGATTCATTCAATAAGAAAGTCAAATTAAAACAAATACAGGGACAAATAGAGTTTTTCTACCTTTGGGAGATTGAACCGGTGGTTGATGTCGATGGCACGGTCATCCTCGTTGAAGCTGGAGAGGGAATTGTGCCTACATGTGTGACGGCACAGTTGTCCTGGTCTGTGAAGTGAAGTCTGAAGAAGAGCGGGCGTCGGCATGGAAAAGAGCGGCGTCCTGGTTTGTGAAAAATGTCTCATCGTGTAGAAAAGAACACTAAAAGTGAAGAGAGAGGCGTCAGTTGAAGGAGAAGGAAAAGAAACACAGAGAGAGAGTGAAGGCTGAAGAGAGAGGCGTCAGTTGAAGAGAAGGAAATGAAACAGAGAGTGAAAGCTGAAGAGACGCGTCAACTGAAGGAAAAGAAACCGAAGAGAGAGGTCTTTACTCCTTAGGTTTAGGGTTAAATTAATTTTTAAAATATTGTTTATTAATATATATATATATATATATATAATAAATATATATATATATTAAAACCGGTTACTCGGTTACCCGGTTAATAACCAGTTTTTCAGAATCAATAACCGCAACCGCAACCGGCTTAGCCAATTATTCGATTATTCAGTTACGATTTTTTCCCGTTTTTCAATTTTTCGGTTTCTGATTTGTCTAGTTATCCGGTTATTTTCGGTTAATAATCGCCCGCTTATACATTCCTAGTAGCTGATTGTAAACTCATGTAAACTAACTCTTCGATTCATTGTAGAAACTTAGTCGATCTTTATTCATTGAATCTATTGACTCACTCTTTTCTTTTTCGCCTATGTATCATGGATGATCTTTATGGTTGCATAGATGTTGATGCAGGTTCTGACGAGGTAGATGATGATCCCGTGGCATACTATCTGGGCTTTTCCGACTAATGTCGTGGGATGCATTCTTTTATATAGACTTCATAGTTAGTCTATTCTTTTGGGATATTGTTGTGATGTATTCACTAATAATGTTATGTATATTTGGCTTATGTCGCATGTGACACGGTTGTATAGCCATTATTTTTGTAAATGTCACAATGTAAATTTTAATTATTAGTATTTTTATTGTTAACTCTATGTGTATTGATTACTCCCATGGTATATATATGCTTCTGCTCAATTTATATTAGATGTGATATGTGACTTTGATATAATAAATGTAATTCTCATTATATGTTATGAGATACATGTATGACAAGTGTTTCTAACACTCTGTGATGATCGATTTGGTTCATGATTATTGTATGTTTTTTAAAATATATATATATAGCTACAGTGTAATTATTAATCGGGTTGTCACACGCCGGCTTTGTAGAGTTTGTATCTATACTTTCGAAGATCGAACGTTTGATGATCATTATCAAATGTTTGATGGACACATTTTTTGAATAAAAAGTTATTTAAATGTTTAACAAAAATTGGAAAAATCAAATATTTATAAAAATAGTTTTTAAATATTTTGGGGCATTATATCCTCCCAACCTTATAAAAATTTCGTCCTCGAAATATAGCTTTTCAAAAATTAAAAATAGATCTTTTATAAAATTGCAAATCTGGTTAACAGAAAGAAATAGTTGAATATTAAAAATAAATTCTTTGAAGAGAGTAACATTGTGAAACGATAAAAATAAACATCCAAGATAGAATTATAAAAATACAGCAACATTATCCAAAATAAGTTGTAGGCCCATGCCTATGACTAAATATCCATACAAAATACCAATGCATATATATAAGGCTACTACTAATGAAATAAACGATATCTCAAGGTTTAGCCCCATCACCTGCTCCATAGCTAGATCCAGCTCTGTATTCCTGGACCATGTCATTTCAACCAGGCATGTCAGTCAAGTCCTCCATCTCCCTTGAGATGAACTTCTCATGGAGTTCCTTGACCTTATGGGCTGTGTCCTCGTAAGCCCTTATTGGTTGTCTCTAGCTCAGTCCTGAATGGCTTTCTCGAAAGCCGTGATGCGGGTCTCCATATTCTGCCGTTGCGTCTACATATCTCCCCATAATGCCTCGATCGCAGCTAGTATATGAGCCTCTGATGGAGATATGGCAGGAGTAGCCTGAGAAGATGTTGATTCTCCTGCAGGGTTAGCTGGCTCATCCTGAGACAACACTGGAATTGCTGGGGTTCCCTTGACGTGGTAATCACTCGTGGAGAAGAACTTCCGATTGATGGACAACTTTAGTGGCACAATGGTTGTCTTCTTTCTGGAGATCCCAAAAGACTCGGTAATCTGAGTGATCAAAGCCCTAAAAGGGAATACGACGTTCTTGCTATTGCGAGAGATCCCCTTTAGAAGGACCATGGCAAGGGTCCCAAAGTCAATCGGAATCTGAGCCCAGATGGCGTAGAGGCATAAGGATTGCTCGAGAGTGATTGGATCCTTGCTTTCAATCGGATGAATGCGGCTTCTGAGAATCCAATATGTCATCTTGAGAGCGCAAGGCAACTCACTGAGCTTGAACCCCCCCTATGATGCTTAGAGACAAATTGTGGGGCCTTCTATTGTAAAAACTCTCGATCAAATCCCGTCGAGGCAGTTGATCGTTAAAGGTCCATGGGCAGGGGGAATCTACCACCCTTGGAGTTCTGGCAAGAGTGAGGATAAGCTCGATAGTCACTCGAATTTCGTGGCCACGGAGCCATGTCACGAAGTACCCATTTTCGTAATCATATACGTTCGAGTAGAACTCCCAAACTAGCTCTACGGATGCCTCTCCCAGGCCAATGAGCATCTCTGTCCATCCTTGGAACTCATAGCACTCCAGAATCCTTGGGTCCTTTGCAATGTCAACAAAGTCCACGGCACACTCATCCAACAGCCCTTGTGTGTAATAATGCTTGACGTAAGCCTGATTGGCCGCGCTATTCCGGAATCTTTGTTTGTCAAAATAAGCAGTCATGGGTGTACTTTGGGTTGGGGTGGATCCAAAAGTGGAGGAGTCTGCCATTTCAACCTCAAGTGGCTATTGGTTGTCCTGTAGCTCTAGGGCTACTGTGGTCTCTTAGGCAACTTAAGTCTCCCTCTGGTGTCGAGTACGTGATGAAGGACCAGCTGAATCCGCGGTCGCATCAGATTGCCTTTTGTTGCCCAAAGTACGTGCCATCGTCTTGTTGCAGCGAAAAAAAAAAAAAAACCTATTAAAATTCCTTCTAAGTGATTCTAACTTAACTCCTAAAATTCTTAAATTCCAAAAAATAAAAAAAATGAGTAGGGTAAAAGAAATATAGCGGTTAAAACAAGAGTTGGGTCACAAATTCAATACAAAGTTGTTGGGTGGGGGGGGGGGTTTACGAAAAGAAAATTTTTTGCTTTAGGGTTCATAATGGTGGAAAAATTTCTATCGGGTGTTTACGAAATTACCCCTATGGGTGTTTTGTGGCTTTAAGGGTTCTAACGGTATTTGAATAAATTCAAAGTGAAACTTTTGTCAAAGTATTCTTCACTGAACATTTAGGGTTTGTGAAAATTTTATGCGTCAGAATGGTGGGTTCAAAAATAAATTTCAGGATTCATAATTTGTGTTTGGGAGTCAATCCCATCACAAAAGGTTTTAATAAATTCTAAGAGGCACATGCTTAAGAAAAATAAAGATTCGGTTGAAAATTCCAACTCCAATTGGGCAGGGGTATTTTTGAAATTTTGGGCATAAAATTTTCAAATTTGAACGGGTTTGGTTGGAATTAATGTACCCATTCTAAAACCATTCTATACTAGTCTTAACATGCCTTAACTCATGAAAATCAAAGTAAAACATTCTGAAACAATTAAAAACGGAAAATACATAATTTAATTGGTTGAAATTCGTATTTTTACCTTATATTATGCTTTAAACTGAGCATAAATCTTCAAAGACTTAAAAGAAGTGGTCGAAAATCACCTTGCGGAAATTTGGATCGAGAGAAAATTGGAAGAAATTGAGTTTGGATGAAAATTATGGCCATTTCAAATCTGACTTATAAAATTCTAGATTTCACTGAACGTTTGATCCTCGTATCGAACGTTTGATGATGTTAGGTCAAGCATTTATGACTGCCATAAAACATTTGAAGATTTCCTTCGAACATTTGATAAGACTGTTTTTGTCATTTATGACTAACATCGAACGTTTGATGACTGGCTTCAAATGTTTGATGTGGCTATTAGGTCAATTTTTTTTTTTTAAATGTAAAGAAATCCAGAAATACTTTCTTCAAAATTCATTTCAAGGTAGATCATATTTCAAGAATTTCTTTCAAAATAACAAAGAAATTTTAACTCGTTCATTTAAAACATAATCATGCACCTACTACCCAAAATGCACCCCTAGCTATACAGTACTTGTGTGCAACCCTATCTAATATAACTGTTATTCTAAGCGTTGGAAATTCCTTCGTTGTCACTTGCGTCATCCTCGGATGGATCTTCTTCGTCTTTGATCATTGTTTTGAAATCCTTCTCGATGCTTGGAGAAAAGCTCCCTTGTGACGACGTGTTCCCTTGCGCAGTGTCCCACCTTTAATAAACGAATTTCTTCTCGTGTCATTGCAGCGTCTTTATTAGCAACACACCTCTTGTGAGCTACTATCTGAAGTTTCCTTTCCATACTCAGATGTGGGTGAGCTACCTCGGGAATAGGTAGAAAATCTCTTACAGTAGATACGTTGCGGCGTTTCCACTTCGGAGGTGTTACCTCGAGATTCTTCACAGTAGCTTCTAGCCTAAATTCCTTGCGATTCCCGACATCTTTAGATGCTATGGGTGGTTTATACCTTGGTGCATAGGGTCTATACTCCTCCGGCCATTCGCGTACGGGTTTCTCCACTCTAAGACGGTCAATCATTTGCTTGATTAGCAAAGCCCGGTGGCTGGGATAAGGAATAAAATACGGTTCTAAACTATCACAATCAAGGTAGGCTTTTTAGTTAGCCTGCAACACAATCAATCATCCTACTAACATCATACCTATGCTCTATCCCCTTCGAGATTTAAGCCTATTGGGTCATTTCTATTCTCAGATCAATTATGTGATTAGCCAAGCCAATGCTCTAATATCATCTGTAACGCCCCGAAAATTTAGCTAACTTGTAGTTAAATTCATGGTTCGCCTCCTAGCCTTAATTGTCAAATTAAAACTCAGGGATATCTTTATTCTCCATATTAGGGGAGAATATGTAAAACATTGGCTTGAGAATCACCTTATACACAAGTTTATCCATTGAAGAAAGAATAAACTAGAGTATATTGTCCATAGAGCATTTAAAATAATTAACTAGTAACTGTCTAAATTCTCTAATTTAATTTCTATTAGAGTTTCAGAGGAATAGTCGATCTGAGTATATAATAAATAATTCTAATATCATTAGAAATAGGCACAGAGCTTTACATCTAAAAGATCAAATCTGAATATAACAACTGCTGTCCTGATACCATAACTTTATGCGGATCCCAATTGATCAAACTTCTGAGGGATTTGTAAAATATCGAGACATTTTACAAAAAAGAAGTAACTAAGTAAGTCGGCTGACTTAGTAAGCAAGTTATTTTGAAAATTATGAGGTATAAAATAAATAAAAAGGTTATTAAGAACTTTACATAATGTTTTCACAAATAGCGGGTCTAATCCTCATTATTATGCCCTTTGACAAAAGAGAAATGATATTTTAATTTTAAAAAGTGGGACATAATTTTGATGATTAAACTCTTATTCTTAAATGCAAAAAATTTGCTTCATAAATGCTGTATAAATAGTCATATGTTAACAATATGGTCTATTTGAGACATTATCCCTGCTCAATAGAATTAATGCGTCCAAAAGGACATTTGGTATAATTTCGATGCTCCGGATATTGCACGAACATACCATCTGAGTCCGACCTCAGGTGGCCCACAATGATTAGCTAAGCCATAACTGGTGACCCACTCAATGAATGGTGCACTGTCACAAATTAAACTATTAGATCCAAGGCCCTCTTCATAAAATAACACTATTGGACCATAGAATTAATCCATAATAATAGTAAGCTTATGGTCATTATTCCGTTACGAGACGGTGCAACCATGTCATACGATGCAAGTATTGTTCATTTATTCAAAATAGAGGGTATATAATCAAATATCATCTTATCTTAAAATGATAAAGTAAATCACATGGAATCTTGTGCTTTGTCATCTGACATATCGCACTTTTAGAAAATTTGCAGTCTTCTTTACTTAGTTAAAACACTTACCTCGATTGCTCATCTGATGCTTTAAATATTTTGCAAATCCCTCATTAACTGAAAAATATTTGATAATATGCTAAGAATGTAATCCCTTATTAATTGTGAATCATTGTGTGTTCTTTGTCTTAAAAACCTATAATCTGGCATTTTTGGTCACATGGAATGTTTGACATAATTATCAAACGTTTGATCCTTGAAGATCGAACGTTTGATCAAGAACAGTGGAACGTTTGATGCATGTCCAGAATGTATGAAAGTCTAAAAACTCTTATCAAACCTACCTACAACTATTCTTAGGCTTAAAATATCATCTAACAACATTAAACAATCATTAAAGAACGTAGATAACACACTTTTAAAAAGGTAAAATATAAAGTAATTTATTTTATCAAAACATTTTGAAAAATCATCGTAAAAGTCTTTGAATCACTATGACATAATTTAAAAGCATAAACATGACCTAAACTAGTTTTAAAATAGTACAATATAAATAATAAGAGTAAGGATTCGGAGGTTACCCTTGGATAATATAACTTCCTTCAAATGAGGAATTTCCTTTAGAAAATCATTCTCAAGTCTTAATAAATGGTTTCTAGAGGGTTTGGGTTGGCTCTAGGTCGTTTCTTGAAGGGAATGAGGCAGTATTTATAGGGAAGTGGGGTGTTAAATTGATTCCCTATGAAAAATCTATTTTTGGAAATGATCGAATGTTTGATATTTAATATCGAATGTTTGGCCTATTTATATCAAAGAATCTAGAGTTTCTCTTCAAATGTTTGGTGAAAGTATTGAATGTCTGACAAAAGTACATCGAACGTTCCATAAAAGCATCGAACGTTTGATGTTCGTACTGACACATTCTGAGCATTGCATGGGCTTTGTAGAGTTTGTGTCTGTACTTTCTAAGATCGAATGTTTGATGATCATTATCAAACGTTTGATGGGCACATTTTTTGAATAAAATGTTATTTAAATGTTTAACAAAAATTAAAAAAATCAAATATTTATAAAAATAGCATTTAAATATTTTGGGGCTTTACAAAAACTGGAAAAACAATGAGCCATGCTAAAGATTAGATTTAGTCCTAAGTATAGCTTTGTTGTGCAACTATCAAAGAAAAAGATTGAAGCTTTTAGTCATGATTTTGATTTCCACGCGAGAGAGAGTAAGAGAAACTGAGTGGAGGATGAAATGCCTGCAAAACCCACAATCCAAAAAATTAACAAAAATCTTATTCAAAAACCCACATCCACATGGAGGCAAAAGCAATTACATTACATGGTATGCAGCTATCCACAAGCCTAACAAGAAAAAGAGACTCAAAACCAAAAACATGTGAACTTAACTAGAGAGACCGAGAGAGAGGGAGAGAGGGAGAGTGAGAGATGGAGCGACAAGGATGACAGAGTCATAGAGAGATCGAGAGAGAGGGAGAGGCGGAGAATGGCTTCGGCTAACTGAGAAGAGAAGTGTGTTTTTTATTTTTGTGAAGAGAAAAGAGAGTGAGAAACGGAGAAATCAAATCAGAAAGGGTAAAGGTAAAGTGTGCGTAATTTTTACATTTTACGGTTTTAGGTTTATTTTTATTTTTATTTTTTAAAGAATACGGGTCAGATGGGTCAACCCGCGGGTTAAAAGGGTTGATCCATTTGGCACGTTTATTAAACGAGTTGACCCGTTTATGACTCGAACCCTATTAACCTAAACCCTAACTCTAACCCTATAATGTTGTGTTGGGTTTATGTCAGATTCGAGGGTTATGTCAAAAGTTGTTAGCGTTAGTATTAGTGTGTATTTAATGTTGTAAAAGCACAATGGTAATATTTATTTAAATAGAGGTTTATACAACAGCTTGGTATGTTCATTCAATTGTAATTATAATTTCAAGAGAAAAAGAAAAATTATTTCATTACGAGATTTCTAAGGTATGTAGTAATGTTACGTGGAAAATGAGATATTTTCGTCTTACTACTTGATTATTATGTAGGGGCGTTATAATCTAACTCTTGGGGTCCCTTGATCAGAACTCTGTCCTTGGTAAGCGACACTAATGCCAACGAGTCTTAATGGGCCTAGGGATAAGAGGCCTTGATTGGCCCATTGTGAGCCTCCAGAGGTGGGGGAGTATTTCCCACCACCAATAATCGATGTAGGTTAGTTAAACGATCCAAAAGAACAACATCACACATAAGAACTGAAATGTTTCTTTTCTTTTACTTTTGTTATTTTCTCGGCTTTCTCAGAAAACATAATTTATGAAAAATCACTTTATGTAACGCCCCAGTAAAATTAATTAACTAGTAATTAACTTCATAGTTTGTTTCCCAGCTTTAAACCACAAAGAATAAGACTCAGAGATGTTTCACTCTACCAAGAGAGTCAGTAGAGTATCGGCTTTGGAAACAAATTGTAACGCCATCAACTTGCTAAATTATTATGAAACTGGTTTATGTAATGAGCCTCAAATAACAGTTGTATCTTTTAATTACTAAATAAGAGTTTTCACAAATGGTGTGCGTTGTCTATGTTATTACACCGTTTAAAAGTGCGGTTTATTTTGAAGAGTAACTACATAATTCTGGTAGCAAATCACTGGAGTTTTAATGCACATAATCTTGTGTTATACATATATAAGAAATAATCCTAGCTTTCCTCTGTATGGTTTACTCAAGCCCTTAACCCCTTCTCGCTCAAGTTTGCGCATTCTCAGAAGAACACCTGGTATAACACTAGTGCCCCAAATATTACACAAACATATCGTGTTATACTAGCAACCCGACTAAGTCTGATCTTGGGTGGCGCACATTACTAGTAAAGCCGTAACCGTAACCCCATTTGTATATGGGGCGCTGGTCACAAAAGCAACCATTGGATCCAAGGCTAAACATAAAAGTAAATCTATTTGACAAAAAAGTCAAGCCCATATAATGGTAGCCTATGGTTTTAATCCCACATATGACGGTATACCATGTCATACGAAGCAAACATAGTTAATTTATTGTAAATCATATATATAAGAAAATATTCATTTGAAGCAATTATAAACATATTATAAAAATTAGTAAGTTTATGACATCGAATAAAACATGCTCAATCCGTTGGCATATTGTACTTTAATTGTATACAATCTCGTAATCAGTTACTTACCTCAAACGCTCATCTATATCCTCAGACATCTTGAATTTCCGCTATTGCGAACATACCCTAACATTATATACAATACTGAGAGTTCTAATCCAAACACGTGAAAACCATAATCAGGCAGTAGGTGTACTAATCTATTATTAAAAACACTAATAATTCATTTCTGACAACTATCGAATGTTTTGTGTTGGGGTCGATCATTTGGCCATTAAAGTTCGAATGTTCGGTTAAGAACAATTGAATGTTTGATGACTGCTATAATGTATAATTGATGCAAAACTACGCCTAAAACTTATTACTCACTTAACCCAAGCTCTTATTAGCCCTATAAAATATATTAAACCATGGCATCCTAAATCCCACGAAATGCATGATAAACAACAAGGTCAATGTGCTAACATTATGAAGAAAAGATTTGAGGTTCAAGGGTTACCTTATGGAAAATGAAACTTCACCAAAGGCCACCATTCTCTCTCTCTCTCTCTCTCTCTAATTTGTAGGGTTGCTGTAATGCAAAGATGAAGGATGTGAGCCGAGAGGCGTAGGGGGATATTTATAAGCGTGGAGAAGGGATAAGAATGGCTAAAGTGGTTTAAAAAGTTAAAGTATTTTTTATGTCTGATCAAACGTTCGTGGCATGCACTGAACGTTCGGGGAAACGAAAACTCGAATGTTCTAGTGTGATGCTCGAGTGTTTGGGGAAACGACAACTCGAACGTCCCAGAAAATGCTCGAACATGCCGTAGGGTAAAATTTTAGAAAAACTGATTTATGACGTTTTAAATCATGGGTGTTGATTTAATAAGGCTTGTTTTGACAAATAGTTTTTTTTTTTTTTCTTAATTTTAATGTTTATTATTTCCGAGTATTACAATTCATATTCATAATTTTTTTTTAAAATGAAATTTGAATGAGTATCTTTGAGATTGAGATGTGAGTTGTTGGTTGAGATGAAGACACAGAACAAGTAGAAGCAAGTTTCGATCTTTCTTGGCGTGAAGAATTAGGCATCTTTTTTTTTCTTTTGTAAGTGAAGAAGGCCCTATTTGGTTTGCGGAATAGACCCATGGAATGAAATGACTATTCCTATGGAATACATATTCTTTTATTTGATAAGGGCTTATTCCAAGAAATAACTATTCCGTTGGAATACTTATTCCCTTACGAAAAAGAATACCTATTCCTCTTCAAAATGAGATAAATAACTATTCCCCTTCAAAATGAGAGGAATAACTATTCCTTGTGGTATTGACAACATTTTTCAAAAAAATACTCATTTATTTTATTTTTTTTCTAAAAAAATAATAATAATTAAAAAAAAAAGAGAAACAATGTGGTTTCAGTGGGTGCCGCCACCCCAATGGGTGGTCGGCCACCCACTGTAGGGCACAGGGATGGTCGCACCACCCCCGGTGACCCTTGGAGGGTTGCCCGAGGTGGTGCAACCACCTCTGGTACAATTGGGGGTGGCCGGGACCACCCCGGAGCACCCCGAGGGTGACCTCACCACCCCCGGAGACCGTTGTGGGTCCACCACGATGGCCTTCGGGGGTGGTGCGGCCACCCGAGCTTCTACCGTGGGTGGCTGACCACCAATAGTTGTCTTACCTTTTTTTTTTTTTTTTTTTAAAAAAAAAGAATTAAAGTGAGGGTTTTTAGTAAATTTTGGTTCAATTTCCATTAGAGTATATATATTGTTACCAAACCAAGGAATATGAATAACTATTCCATTCTACTTTCTTCTATTCTTAGTAATAGCTATTCCTTTTTTCTGATGGAATACTCATTCCGCATACCAAATGAGACCTTACGCGCCTTGATATTGAAGTAGGCGAGAGACAGAGAGCGCGCAAGGGAGAGATAGAGCGCACAAAAGAGAGGTAGGGAATATACAATGAGTGAAAAAAGATTTGGCATGGCTACATAGCTAGCCAAAGGTAGCGAGCTATATATATATATATATAGTAACAAAAGAGGAAAAAAGATAAAAAAACACTATAGCATAATTGAGTTTATTGGATCGATAGTTTAAATTAATTATTATTATTATTATTTTACCTAGTTCAATAAAAATGCTCATAGAGAATTCATGGTAGCCTCAACAAACTTATTAGCCAAAATAGTTAAAAATCATCTTTTTCTATTTTAGGTATCTTATTTTTTAAAGCACCTCCATCAGCATCGGCATTTTAATTATCCACTTTTATTATTTAATTTAAATATTATTTTGCAAAATTTTTTTTATTCATTTTCAAAAATTGCCCCATCAGCCACACATGACAATGGATGTTGGATATGTCCATAGACAAGAAGACAACCACACTTAACTTGAGCAAAAACTTGTTAAGCAAGTGAGCATGAAGTCTAGAGAGCAGAGGAGAGAGGGGAGAGGAGAGAATAAATTTTGTTTTATTTTTTTGATGAGTAAAGCTTGCTCAATAAAATTGGTGAGTATTATTTACTCACTAAAAATA
The DNA here is from genome assembly GCA_900184695.1 of Betula pendula. NCBI lineage: Eukaryota > Viridiplantae > Streptophyta > Magnoliopsida > Fagales > Betulaceae > Betula > Betula pendula. Next base: position 342,076 of record FXXK01000619.1, on the reverse strand, counting down.
TTTCAACAATTTGGTGGGACTACTGGAATTTTTTTTTTTTTATGCCGTTGAGCCGTTTGCCTCACCAAAATAGATTGTGAATGCTCTTACACCTATCACTTATCCTTCATTTAGTCGAGGGGAGGTTAGTTATTTCCAGTATACTACAGTAGGGGCCAATTAGGTTTGGTAGGATTGCCAGCACAGCTTTGAACATATCCTCATTGTTACACGTCCCAAAAAGATAAACAATCACTTTTTTGTTTTTGTTTTTTTTAAAAAAAGGTCATAAAACTTATACCCACCTAATTTTTTTATTTTGTCACTCAAAGCCAGTTGTTCAAGAATCTTCTATCCTGAATATATATTTTTTTGATACATTCTTTATTTCTTTTGAAGAAAGAAAAGTAAAGAAACTTCATAAATTCGAGCCCATTGTCTCCAAGTAATCATCTTATGCTCCAAGCACACTTGGATTACATTAATGCCCACCACAGGTCATGGAAAGACCACAGGAGCACATTCTATTTGTAGTGCTAAAACGGCACCTAAACTTCCCTCACTGACTTCTTCGTATGAAAGAACAGCACAAGGTTCCGGATATTTCCATTTGACCCAAAACAATTCAGGGTGTGTGAATCTATGTCTCCATGTACACACAGATAAATAGCAAAGGGCCTGGAGAGTAGTAAGAGTATATTTTCCCATAGTTTGTCGTTTGAAAAAGCCCAGTTCCATCAGACATTCTAATTTGGGTAACATGCGAAAATTCAAAGTGTTCTGGAACTGTTGCTGTCTCACAAGGTTGGTTCTTTTTCTTCACTTTCTCTTTGTTTTGTTTGGGTGTTTTTTAGGATTTTCATCTCTTGACTATGACTTTTGCTTGTAATAGTAATCTTTTGTTTGTATTTTGAGTGTTGTTGAGACCTGTAACTGGCAAATAATGTTGTGAGCATTTACAGTTGCTTTTGTGAATTCTTGTATCTGGGTGTTCGTAGTGGCTGTTACTATTTTTCTTAGAATTGTTCTTTTGGAGACGGAAATTTTAATTTTTGGGTTTGTATTTCTAGGGTTTTGTTCAGATTTTGAGTTCTAGGTTTTTGTATGTGATGTTGGTCCTAAGCCCGAATTCAAAGAGACAAAGGCGTCCAAATGTTAGGTTATGGGAAATAGGGGATGCTTCTGCAGCTTTTGCATGTGGGTTTCCTCAAAAGACTAAGGAAAAGGTAGGCCATAAGAGATGGAAACCTGATTTTGTGAACCCTGAAGAAATTGAACACAATCCAATATGTGGTTTCTCTGAGCAAAGGTCTCCCAAGTTCACAGCTTCAGAACCTGGTGTCTCTCCAAGTATTTCAGCTGATTTGCAACAGAACAGAGAGAATAAAAACCCAAACTCAACAAAAATGGCTTCTGAATTCGCAAGTTCGGACAAATTCGATATGACCAAGTCTGGACTGGATTTTGGCCATATAACCTGGAAATGTAGGGTAATAAAACGACGTTGCCGGAGCGCAAGAAATAACAATTCTGTTTTTTGTAGTGGTTGGAGTTCTAAACTTAGGGCTGAATTTAGTAGTGAAGATGTGAGAGACTGTGGGGGGAAAGAATTCATTGGATTCGAATCAAATGCGTGCAACAATCATAACCCAGATAATGGTGTTAAGGACTTCTCAGATTCTGAAATGCCAGCTACAAGCAAAGAAGCTTGTGAATATGATATGTGTGAACCTGCTTCTTATACGGGTCAACCAGGCCATCTCAATCGGCTTTGGAAGGAGGATGCTTGTCATGAAGGCAACAATGCATTTCCTAAATCTGGTGGTGTGTGGGATGATGAGATGGGATCTGGAGGTCATGATGTAAATAGTGTTAAGAGATGGTTGGAAGAGCTAGGTTTTGGTAAGTATGCTGGTGTTTTTGAACAGCATGAGGTTGATGAAGAAGCTTTGCCGCTACTTACTCTTGAAGATCTCAAAGAGATGGGTCTATCTGCTGTTGGGCCTCGAAGGAAATTGTATGCTGCAATTCAACAGCTAAGTGGATGAGGTGTTTCTGCATGACAGTTTACTCAACTGAGTACATAGGTAATCTTGCTCTTCTTGCTTGTGCCATCTCTCTTGTGCAGGAGAAAGTCTCTGAAATGTATGCAACTTTTTGACTTCTAATACATTTCCTCTTTCTTTTCGCTAGTTATGTCAGTGAAATAAGATGACCCGGTTCTTGCTTTTTGTCGGATTTTGTCTTTCTGAATTTTGGCCTTTTACAGTCCACCAATCTCATAAATTTTGAATCATAACATTGCACCTACCGAACAGATGATTTTTGCTGGCAAGTTTTTGAGAGAGGAACTTTCAAGAATTAAGAGTATCTGTGTGCTGGTATTGGTAACTCTTTTTGTCTTGCTGGAAGGTATATCATTTACAATAAACTACTTTTTCCCCTTGATGTGATCATGATCACTTCTATCTACAAGCCATTGACTAAAATAGTTAGAGGGTCTGTCTATTACGTGTTTAGACTTCGATCTTGGGTGATACTGAGATATTCACTATAAAAATAGTGGACTTCAATAGATGTTTGGTTCTGTAATGATTTTTCTGAATTTATGCTGTGTTACATACTATATTGACAATAACTTGAGAGGTTTTATATTCTTGAATTGTGATAAAATTTGTATCACTTTGGCCAGTCTCAACTTTCGCGGTACTGCACCACCATCTTCTACCAGTGATTTACAGGGTTAATAGGTTTGTGGGCCAATAAACCACCATAATTGCTAACTTTAGTATTTCAAGTTTATTTTCATATGTGTTCCATGTCTGTAAAATAACTCCTTATACTCTGCTAGGAGCTGTCGCTTGAGCACCCAGGGAAGATTTCTGCTGTGTTTTCTGTATTTAGAACACAATAATGCTTAGAAGTACTTTACCAACGAAGAAAATTATGCATGCAGCTTCAAATGAATTATTGAGACAGCACTAACATGAAATCTTTATAATTATGCTGTTTGCTTCATATGTTGATGGACAATGCTTATTACAAGTACAGAATGTCTGTTGAAATATGTTAGAATGTCAGTAAGGCTGCTCTTGAATGGTGCACTTGTCCATTTGCATGTGGACAGACATTTGCCTCATAGTGCCCTTCAAGGCAGCATACTTGAACCAAAGAGTTAACATTAGCAAGTTCCTGAGGTGCTCTTAAAAAAAAATTCCTTAGGTTTTCTTAAAAAAAACTACAGCACATCTCCTGTAGTTTTTTAATCGGTCCAAATTTAATTTCAAGTTTTCCATGAGAAAGAAAGGGAGTGGAATTAAATTTTAACTATTGAAAAAACTAGAGGAGATGTGTTGTAGTTTTTTTCTACCACTCTTGTTATTTGCTGACGAAACGGTGACAATTCCTTCTACCATGTTATGTACTCTATTTGGCTTGGAGAGTAATTTATCCTCCGCCATCTTAGCATTCCTTTCTTTCTTACTGGACACTTTTGTTTCTGTTCTTGATTATGAGTTAAGCCTCTGCCCTTTTTGAAAGTTGAGTTTAGATATCTCTTTGAATCTCCTTTGGAGTTTGATCTGAATGGCTGCTTTGATTTTGATAGTTATTGCTAGTGTGTTAGTCCCTTTTGTTGGCCAATTCTAGTCTTGAAATGAAGATGAAGCATTCTGTGCAATCATAGTTCATGTATGGGATTTTTCTGTTAGATGCATAAGTGAACCACAAATGTTTTTCTTGCGCAATTAAAGATTTGAAAGCAATATAGATGCCCCAATCTTCCATGCAAAAGGGAGTTGGTTTACAGAATCTCTTTCCCTGCGCCACCTTTTGCCTGCAAAGTGGGTTTCTGAAACTTGATTTTCCAAACTGTTATTTCTAGTTGGAAGTTGTTTCTAGATTTCATGTTGGGTGATGTATTGGGCTCCCAAATTCTTTATCCTAACATGCCTTCAAAATCGACATTCTGAAGAACTGTTCTACATAAGATACCGAAATGCGAAGGGTTTTATTAGAATAAACACAGGCTTAATTCAACTCCAAAAGACGTTTTGAGTAGTGAGTGATGATACAACCTTATAAAGAATATATGGACTAGTTTTTCTAACAATGTGGGATTTCTAACATGTCCCCTTACGTGTGGTGGGAGGAAATCAAAGTCAACACGTGAAAACGGGTGATAGTGAGTTACATAAACTAAGAACCTTGCTTTGATACTATATTAAAATAAATACAATATGTGAAAGATAGGTCTAACTCAATTCTAAAAGATGCCTTGAAGAGTGAGTGATTGCACAATTTTATAAAGAGTACATAAACTTGTTTTCCTAGCAATGTAAAACTTTTAAAAGGTTTTATTTATTTATTATTATTATTATTATTATTTTGGTGGGTCTGGTGGGGTGGTTTAGTGAATGCAAATGGTTTACTGGTGATGCATTGATGGGAGTTGTAATATATGTGACCATTGATGCTGTGATGCATTGATATGAACTGTGTATTTGCTCGTAGGAATTTGGTTATTCTGTTTCCCTATTTAGATAGTCTCCTTTCGTTAAGAATCTCTGCCACAAAAACCTGCGCCGCGAACCTTTTTGGGTAGAAATTTGTGCTACAAATCCTACACCCACATCAAAAAGCTCACCCATTACAATAGAGAGGCTAACAAATCACAAGCCCCGGGCAACCCTCTACACTACCAATCCAACTATGAGCTGGGCTGGCTTTTACTGTGTCGAACCTTTACAGAAAGGAACTTGCATCTGGAACGGAAGGAAAGACAAATTCAAGTTGTGATGAACAATATATTTCCACTTGAACGTTGCAAAAATAGATCTTTTTCGGAAAAACAGTCATGGTGGTAATTTTTGGACTTTATGTTGTAATGTACTCAAATCAACAGGGCACTCATAGTGGCCAATTTAAATCTTTTAAAATTTGAAGAGTTGTATGTGTACTCTACTCACAGGGCACTATTTCTTTTTATTTTTTATCTATGAATACATTTTTAATCTCCTAACATTAAATCCTGAACACCTTGTGACAGAGACAAGTTGAAAATCCGTACTAATATTTACGTAATGAGAAATGTTATTCAGCATTTTGGTCTGTCAATCTCTCATCATTCTCATCCAACGTGGCACATTTATGTCCACTTTCTTTTTCTTTTCCTTTTTTTTTTTTTAAAAAAAAGAGAATGCTGGGAGAGATAGACAAACTAGATTGTTGAATAACATTTCTTTTTACGTCATAGCTCAAGAAATTGCGAAATAGAAATCTTCTATCAAGGCAGTTCGGTCTTTGCCCACAATGAAACATGCATGTTAAGTTCTTAGCCATTTATACGTAAGTGGTGGCACTTAAAGATTAGGAAAAAAAATCATATTTAGTCCATAAGTTTTTATCTTATTTGAATTTAATTCTTTAGTTTCCAATTTCAAAGATATGATCATTAGATTTTGTCCAAATTTAAAATAAGTCACTCTATCACTTTACCTCAAAATTAACGGATTGTCATATGTTACATATGTCTCAAATAACATGTCAACGCTTATGTAAGCATTCCAATGCAATGTCATATTAAAAGATATAAGTCATTCATAAAAATAAAATAAAAAATAAATAAATAAAATTTTTAAAAATCCATAATAACAAAATTTTGGCTTAAAACGTGAGAAATAAGATACTTCTTCATCTCTTGTGTCATCTGTTCTTCTTTGTCTTTATACGGCATACTTTTGAAACAGTAAAGCGAGTCAAAGTAGGATGATGTGTTAAACGAGATATATGTGTCATATGACAAACTTAAACTTTGACGGTAAAGTGACCGAAGCACCTCTTTTAAATTTGGGCAAAACCTAAGGATCATATTCTTAAAATTAAAAACATAAGGACTAAATCCAAATCAAATGAAAATTTAAGGGTTAAATATATTTTCCCTAAAGATTAATAGAAGTTCTTAGCCAAGTCAATAGTTCTTGGAAATAATTGAAACATAATGAAAAGTAAGTAACCTATAGTTTATCATCTAGGTTTTTTCATTGGAACTAATTTTCTCTGATTTGCTTGCATTTATTATCCTCTTATTGCTTCTTTGCTAAGACTTAGGCGCGTTCACCGATTGGCAATTCCTAGGTGAGTTAGGTGGTCACCTAAGGCAAACACTATAAGGAGACTCCCAAATGGTAGTAGTATTGGTAAAACAATTGTATGGTTAATCTAAAAACAAAATTAAAATGTTTCTAAGAAAACAATGAAGGCTCTTTCTATTCGGGGAATAGGCGCAAGATCCAGTACTCCCAAGAGGCCCCCATAATTATACTTACTGACAAGAAAGTGATCACGTGTGAGTACAACCCAAACCAAATCACCAACTTCAAAAGTTATTTTGCGCTTATGGTTGACAGATTGTGCTTTGTGCTTGGCATTATTGTCTTCTATCGCTTTATTTACCTGGTCATGAACTTCTCGAAAATAATCTACCATCTCATCAGCCTTAATGCTCAAAAAACCAATACGGGGAATGAATGGAAGATCTAGTACTCCCTACAGGTCACTATCTCAAAAGGGCTCAGCTGAGTGGTTCTAATCTTGAACTGGTTGTGTGAGAACTCTGCCTTTGATAGAGTTAGGTCCCACTACTTCAGCTTCTGTCCCACTAAACTCCTTAAAAGATTAACCAAATTCTAATTCACCAACTCGGTTTGACCATTTGTTTTGGGGGTGGTAGGCACTTCTAAAATTAAGCTTAGTCCTCATCTTTTCTCATAAACTCTTCCAAAAATGACTCAAACTTGATACACGATCTGAGGTAATGAATCTCGGGACCCCATGCATACAGACACTCTCCAAAAAATAAAGTTGAGAAATCTAGACGACATTCATCGTCTTTCAGAAAGCTACAAAGTGGATCATCTTGGAAAACCGATCCATACCCCAAGGATAGCATCCCTGCTTCTTTAAGTGCAAGGTAACCTCAATACAAAATCCATGCTGTCATTGAGTCAAAGGGCATTGGGCATCAGCAATGGAGAACTAGAATTGGCAATAGCTCCCATTGACCTCGGGCAAATATAACAACACTCCACATAATGAGCTACGTCAACGGTTAGCTTCACTAGTGAGAGATGGCAAATAATTTTTTTTCCCTAGCTGTGTGAGGTAATCAATTTAGTAAGATTTGATTACCTATTTTGTATTCTCTGCACCTACCTCAATTCCTCTATAAATAGTTATTTATATTGTAAAAATAATTAAGTACTAAGAGCACAATGTAGCCCTTAGGACAATTCTTAGTAGTGGATGTAGGCATCTAACGTCAAACCACCCTAAATCCTCTTGTCTCCATTTTCTCTCATTCCTTCCGCTATTTTCTCCCATTTCACATTTTATCACAAAACTTTACATGGTACCAGAGCATAGAATCGATCACTGGAGGCCAATATTTGTTTCTATCATTCCTCTATTTCAATATCTACGAAGCAAAGGTTATATGGCCCATTTTTTTGAGTATCGTCCAGCCGCCCTTTGTCTGCCACGTCCGACCACCATCTCCAGCAGCCACCACCCGATATCGTCTATGGCATATCTCTGCCATCTACCGACAACATTAGAAAATTCTCACCGCTTGATTTCACAGCCAAATTTGGATTTGGATGCGTCGCACCCAATTAATGCCCTGGCCAAGCTCACATCCATCCTTTTGTTGCTGTCGTTCACGATTACTACCACCTTCATCAATGCATCAGCATTTCATCAATGAATCTAAAGGCCGAGCTCACATTTAGAATGTGTCCTTGCATCCATTTTTAAAAACAACAACAAAAAAATGGTCATTTGTTTTCTTTCCAAACTCAAGATTCCACCTTGAGTTTGGGGAGATGTTAGAATATGGGAATTTTTGATATCTGGTTTGATTTGTTTTTCTTATTAAACTATTTATCATAGTTGTGTGATGTAATCAAATCATTAGGATTTGATTAACAATTTTGTATTCTCACCACCTACCCTAATTCCCCTATAAATAAGGGTCATAATATGTATTGTAAAAATTATCAAGTAATAAGAGCACAATATAGCCCTTAGAACAATTCCCAATGGTGGACATAGGAGTCTAATGGCAAACCACCCCAAATCCTCTTGTCTCCATTTTCTCTCCTTCCTTAGCTATTTTGTAATGCCTCGAAAAAATAATTAACTGGTAATTAATTTCACGGTTCGTCTCCTAGCCCTATTCTACTAGGAATAAAACTCAGGGATTTCTACTCCTCAAAAGAGAATACTACGCAACGGAATACTTAGATTTCTATAGTCATTAATAATTACAACGAGAGTGTCTACTAAAAATTATTACATGAACTGATTATATACTATACATAACATCACCGAAAAAGGGATCCAACTAAGCCTTAATGCATAATCATAACTCAAAACTCTAAGTCTGCAACATTATTCAAATATAATGATGACCATGAGCAGCCTTTGAAGTTCTGAAGTGAGTCCTCAAGCATAAATAGAATCAATATATTCCTACACCCAACGGCTGCATTTGTCTCGAGGTTTATCTCGAATCTGACATCTAAAGGTGGCACAACTATAAAAGAACACATGTTACAGGTGGAAAGGATATAAGCGTAAGTCCACGACTTAGTGAGTAATAATCTACATGTTATACAGGTTATCATTTGTGAACTCAGTTTATAAAGCACATGCATTGATAATCTCAGTTATGGTATAAACATGTCATGGCAATACAATATATTTATATAATACATGATATATTTGGAGAACATGTGATATGTCAACAATATGCTCTACCCGAGACATTAATCTTTTCTTAGCAACTCCGGTGCCCCGAACATTGCACAAACATACCGTCTTACACTAGTAGTCCGACCGAGACTGACCTCAAGTGGTCCACACTAACTAGCAAAGCCGTAACTAGTGACCCACTCAAAGAATGATGCGTTGTCACAAGACTCTAACCAATAGATCCAAGGCACACACACGATAATAAATAACTGGACCATAGGGTTAACTTGTAATAATGGTAAGCCCATGGCCATTGTTCCATTTCAAAACGGTACAACCATGTCATACGATGCACATTAGTCTTTGTGTCTTTTATATACATGGTCTTTACAACTCATCATTTCATTATTTTTGTTAATCACAACCGTTTTCACAAATAGAGTTCACAGTTGAGAATAAATAGGCATTTCATGGAAGTTGTAAACATGCATATTTTATACATCAAAATAATCATGCTATGCATAAAAGTATAATAGTAACAAGTATCTATGTGAGTTTTTACTTACTTGTGTCATAAGGATCAATTAGGTACTTTTCCATAAAATCTCTAGCATTCAAATATGAGAAATGACCTTATCATTAGTCTAATGCCTTGAGCTAAATAAGTCCTAGGCCTCAAATACACCAAAGGGACATTCTGTTCGAGAATTGAATGTTTGACCAGGAGGGTCAAACATTCTAAGTCCGAACATTAAACATTTGATGAGGAACATCGAACGTTTAATGAGGTTCAAAAACTCATTTTAGACCAGAATCTCAGTCATTTTTGGATTCTAACTCCTCCTAAGGTCTCCTAAAGGTCTAACCAGAGAGAATAAGGGGCCTCACACTTCAAAAACAAGGTTTGAGGTGCTAAACTTCTTAAACCAACACGAAACCATTACAAAACCAACCTAAACTTCAAATGATTAAGCTTATGCTAAACATCTCAGAAACTAATAAACAACAACAACTAAACAAGGTAACAACAAGTAAATAACAACAGAGAAACAAACTAAGTTAAGATAGATACCTCCAAAGCCCAAAAGCCTTTTCCTTCTCCAAACACTTTTCCTCACACCTTCACAAACATTCTTTGAGCTCCAAGTTGAAGGTGAACAATGAAATGGAGGGGTGGGAGTGTTATTTATAGATTGGAGCGTCTAGTTAAGAACTGCTGAATTTTTAGGTTCATCGACGTTCTATGTACGACATTGAACGTTTGATAAAAACACATCGAACGTTTGATACGGTTTGACATGCACACTGATAAAGAAATCTCACGTGAACAGCGCATCAGGACACGCATCGAACATTTGATAAAAGCACATCAAACATTTGATACGGTCTAACATGCACACTAATCAAGAAATCTCAAGTGAACATTCTATGAAACCACTGAACGTTCTATGGAATCCTTCAAATGTTCTATGAATGCCCAAGGCTCCAAAATAAGTCTTTAAATTTCAAGAATGCCATTCTTGTCTTATTACCATTATCCGTCTTTAATAATGCAAAATAAATCTCCAAAAAGCTCCCTCTTATTCCAAATTAAATCCAATAGTACTTTAAATCATTCTTAATGAAAATCAGATCCCATAATAACTCATTAGTAGTAAATCCAAGTATTGTGAATTGAAATCACCAACTAAAATCTATCTCTATAAAATATTAGTTTATTCCTTGGAATCTCTCCAAAATAATTATTCCCTTCATAAGAGTTACAATCACACATACCTTCAGAATTAATATTTATTTATCCAATAAAAAAATATTTGGAGTATTACATATTTTCTCCGGTGTCACACATTTCATCACAAAACTTTACATATTGTTTTTTGTTTTTTATTACTAGCAAGTCAATCTAATTGTTTTACCATATTAATTCTATGCACTTAATCATATCTTGATTTTGGATCTAAGCTTTGTATGTGTGTGTTTGTTATGTTATTTAGGATTTTTGTGGTGGTGACCTTGCCTCCACCGAGCCATGATAGTCTAAATTAAATATCTATTGAATGATACAAATTTAGCCTTGTTTATAATTCCACTATATTGGTTATGTTAATTCTTTAAAATTTTGCTTCGTTTGAATGGGTTACGAATCGCAATAAGTTAGTGACTCTGCAACAAATTAAAAATTATATAGTCCAAACTACACTGCAAAGTAAGCATGACCTTAGTGAATATTTCATGCATGAGAATATGTGCTATTCATATATATAGCATAGGATGTCAACTTTTCCCATAGTAGCATACATTCTTAATCTAATCTACCATAAGCACAAGCCATTGGATAATGAAATTAATGGCATTATTTGATTTTTCTTAGCATCTTAGTTTTGATTATATCATGAGGGCAGTATGTTGTATAATGTTAGATTATATGATTATATATATTGTTCCTTGTCCCTCATGGGTTATTGATATGTGCAGCTATATTGTATTCCATTATAAATAGGCCCCTCATGTACAATATTATGTGTGATTTAATATATAACTTTATCTCAACATGGTATCAAAGCATAGGTTATGAATAGGTTATGAATCGCCGTTATATATATATATATATATATTTTCTAGCATCTTCTCCAATCTTTTCCTGCGCCGCTAGTACCTTCGGTGAATCTCTTGCTCTGTCCTCTTCGGTTCTCCTTCTTCCTGTAATCGTCTTGATTTGGTGTCTATACCAATTGAAACCTTGAAAGAAAACCGTTCCAAAGCCGCCGAGTACAACTTCATTGGAGTAGTCACGCTTCTCCATGCACCGCTCAAAGAATCTGTCGTCTAGCCACGTGTTGTTACCGTTCATTGGATCACCTTAGAAGCAGCGACATCTCATAGATTTGCTGCCGCTAATTGCAAATCTGCCAAAATCGCCACCAATGGACGTCTAACATGCCTCCACACGCCAGTCAGAGATTCTGGACTTCAGCCACATGCGCCAATGCGTCGTCTAGTAGCACGCGCGTGTCTGCCACGCGCCAGGCTTCTTCTCCACAAGCCGTCTACCATGTGTCAGTCAAGCACAATAGCCACGTCAGCCTTAGTCTACGTCAGCAGCACTGTTCTGCGATAGCCATTGTGCCACCTCAGCCTTAGTGCTACGTCAACATCACTATGCCATGTTAGCCTATTGCCACATCATCATCACTCTGCCATGTCAGGCTTAGCGCATTGTTGACCGTTGACTTTTGGTAGAGTTGACTATTGACTTCGTGTTGAGTGTTGACTTTTGGCACCAGGTGTTTCCTACCTTTTTTTTTTTTTCGTTTTGATCTCATATTTTTAGTCTGTTTTTGCATTTGACATCATTAAATGGCACACAATGAGATTCTTCATCATGTTCAAGCTATATTGGATGGCACCAACTATACTATTTGGGCCCAATCAATGCATAGTTTTCTCAAAGGGCGCAAGCTTTGGCTTTATGTGACTGGGGATCTCAAAAAGCCCACTAAAGGCGCTTCTGAATCTGATGACGCTTTCCGCACTCGTCTAATTGATTGGGATAGTCATCACCCTCAGATTCTTACGTGGTTTCGTAATACCACCATTCCATCTATTTCAACTCTATTTGGCAGTTTTCATGAAGCTCAAGGTGCTTGGGATATGCTTGCATCCCGCTACTGTTCTGTTGATGGCTCTCGAGAGTACCAGATTATGCTTGATCTCGATCATCTGAAGCAGGAACCAGGACAGACTATCAATGGTTTCTTTCCTCGCATGTAATTCCTATGGGACCAACTTGCTTTCTCAGATCCCATTTGGAAGGATCCCACTAATGCTCAGATGTATGTTGAACGCAGGGATCAGCATCGCCTTTATTAATTTTTGCTAGCCCTACATGTTGATTTTGAATATGTTCTTGGGCAACTTCTATATCGCACTCCTCTTCCAACCTTGGACAAGGCTGTCTTTGAACTTGTTTGCAAGGAGACTAGGCTGCAGATTATGTGTTCTCAACATAGTCATACAGTCTTGGCTGCCCCATCCTCTAGTTCTTTATCAACCCTGGCAGAGCAATTTGACAAGTCTGGTCCTGCTCGACCTTCTTATAATTGACCGTCTTATAATGGACCTTCTTTTAGGACTTGCGACAACAACTTTTGTCGCTATTGCAAACGCCTAGGGCACACTATTGACAAGTGTTAGCGTAGGGGAAAATCTCATGCACCCATTATAGTGGTTGCCAATATTAAGAGTACTACTTCTCCAGTTGCTCCATCTCCAATTGCTCCATCTGGCGAGTCCTTAGGATCCACTTTCACTTTATCTACAACTGAGTTAGAGTCTATCGTCAGTCAGGTCCTATCCTGTTCTAGTAATGCATCTTCCTCTGTCCTCTCAGTCTTACCAAGTACATATTCCTCTTGGCTTTTTGATTCCACTTGTTGCAATCACATGACACCTTCTCCCTCCTCGTTTACCACATATGTACCTTCACCACATTCCTCATTCATTTGCACAGCTGATGGCTCCACTATGATTATTAAAAATATTGGCACTATCAATACCCCTTCCTTTTCTGTTCCTAAAGTTTTTCATGTGCCTGAATTGTCCTTTAATCTTCTCTCTGTTGGGAAATTGTGTGAACTTGGTTATAGACTTATTTTTTACTACTATGGTGTGGATGTGCAGGATCCTCGTATGCGACAGACCCTTGGGACCGGGCGTAGAATTGGGAGAATGTTCAAGATGTCATCCTTACACCTTCTCAAATCCGAAGTCTCTACTGTTACCTCTTCATCACCACCATCTACTGCACTTTGGCATTCGCGTCTTGGTCATGCATTTGTATCTCGAGTACAATTATTAGCCTTTAAGGGATTGTTAGGTCCAATGTCAACTAGTTCTTTTGATTGTATTTCTTGTCAACTTGGGAAACAATCGGCTTTGCCTTTTAATAATAATGAGTCTGTGGTAGCTGCCTTTTTTGATTTAATTCATTCTGATGTTTGGAGGACCTTCCCCTGTTCCTAGTATGAGTGGCTTATGTTATTTTGTTATTTTTATTGACGATTTTTCCCGTTACACTTGGATGTTCTTAATGAAATCATATTCTGAATTATTAAATATTTATCTCAATTTTGCCAAAATGGTTGAGACCTAGTTTTCAAAGCGCATCAAAGCATTTCGTTCTAACAATGCCTTAGAATATACTCAACATGCTTTTAAAGATATACTCAAACACTATGGCATTGTTCCTAACTTGTCTTGTATGGGAACCTCTCAACAAAATGGGAGAGCTGAATGAAAACTTTGGCACATTCTAAACACTGTTCGTGCTCTCTTGCTTTCCTCTTATGTGCCTACCCCATTTTTGGGTGAAGCCACTCTCAGGGCTGTTTATACAATCAACTAGTTGCTTACTCCTGTCATTGATAATTGCACTCCATATGAGAGGTTGTTTGGCACTTTGCCCATTTATAACCATTTTCGTGTCTCTGGATCTGCTTGTTTTGTTTTACTCCACCTACATGAGCACACCAAACTTGAGCCTCGTTCTCAATTGTGTTGATTTATTGGGTATGGAGTGGAACAAAAGGGCTATCGGTGCTATGATCTTGTGTCACACCATCTTCGTATCTCTCGTCATGTAGTCTTTTGGGAGCATTGGTTATTCCACACAGTCGGCAAATTTTGCATGCCATATTTTCCTCCTGTTACCACGCTCCTGGATATTCCTTTGTCTCCTTCTCCCATAGTACCATCCTCGCTCGAGCAGCACTCATCTGAGGCTCTTGATGTCGCTCCACTAGAACCGCCCTTCTCTGATGTTCTAGACCTAGCACCGTCTCCACTCAAACAACACCCATCTGATGCTCTTGATGCTACTCCGTTTGCGTCCCCAGGTCCTGTTCAGTCGGAGGCTTCTGCTCATCCTCCACCACATGACCTTCGTCGATCCACTCAAGTAAGATCTCTCCCATCCCATCTCCAAGACTTTCATTGCTTTCATGCCTTGGCTACTTTACATGAACCTCACTCTTTTTTCATGAGGCCTACACTAACCCTCTTTGGCAAGTTGCAATGAAAGAGGAACTTGATGCTTTACTCAAGAATAATATATGGGATCTGGTTGACTTACCTCTAGGAAAGTATGTTGTTGGGTGTAAGTGGGTCTACAAAATTAAGACTTGTTCTGATGGTACAAGGCTCGACTTGTGGCCTGAGGTTTTACTCAGGAAATACGGTGTGGACTATGAGGAGACCTTTGCTCTTGTTGCTCGCCTCTCTTCTGTGCGTGCTTTACTGGCTGTTGCAGCTTCTTGCCATTGGTCACTTTTTCAAATGGATGTCAAAAATGACTTCCTTAATGGCGATCTGGATGAAGAAGTCTGTATGCAGCCACCTCTTGGACTCTCTCATCCTCCAAACAAGGTTTGTTGTCTTCGTCGAGCTCTCTATGGACTTAAGCAAGCTCCTCAAGCATGGTTTGCTAAATTTAGCACCACTATCTCTCGCCTTAGCTACTCCATCAGCTCCTATGATTCAGCATTATTTCTTCGTCGCACAGACCGAGGCACCATTCTACTTCAGTTGTACGTAGATGACATGATTATCACTGGAGATGACCTCACTGGTATTCAGGAGCTTAACCAATTTCTCAGTTAGCATTTTGAGATGAAGGATCTTGGCCCTCTCAGCTATTTTCTTGGTCTTGAGATTTTCTCTTCTTCTGATGGCTACTATTTGACACAGGCCAAGTACATCTCTGATTTGCTTTCACAGGCTAATCTCACAGACAGTAAGATTGCCGACTGTAATGCCCCAAAAAAATTTCAAAAGAAGAATTTCATATTATTTGACAAAAATTTGATTTAAAAATACTCAACCATTTTTATGAAGATTTTTAAATAATATTTTATTCAGAAATTAGGTTATTAAACGTTCAATGTTCATCATCAAATGTTTGATCTTGGAAAGTACAATCACGTTCTCTGCAAATGCTTAGAAGGTGTCAGGATGAACATCAAACGTTCGATGCTTTTATGGAACGTTCGATGTGCTTTTATCAAACGTTCGATCATTTCTAGAAATAAAGTTTTTGTGAGGAATCAATCTCCCACCCCTTTTTCCTAATAATTTCACCCTACCCTTGTGTTAAACACCCCATATACTCGTCCAAATACTCCAGAGATTCTTTTTTTTTTTTTTAGATTTAAAAGAAGATTTTGGAGGAGGCTTCCCATTTGAATAAGATTGTCTTCATCAAAGGTAATTCCTAAATCTTTGTTCTTACTTGTGTTGTATTTCATTGTTTTATACAAGTTATGGTTATATTTATGATTTCAAAACTATGTGTTGGTAATTTAAAGGCTTTTATGATAATTTTTCAAAGGGTTTTTGATAACTTTGTGTTCACCCCTTTAAACAAATATTTTCTACGTTCTCTAACATTGGTTGATGTTATTGGATGATGTTCTACGTCTAGAAATAGTTGTAGATAGATTTGGTATGAGTTTTTAGACTTTCATGCATTCTAGCCATGTATCAAACGTTTTACTACTCTTGATCAAACGTTCAATCTTCAGGATCAAACGTTTAATAATCGGGTCAAACGTTCGATTGTGACCAGAAATGTCAAATTAAGGTTTTTAAGACAAAAGTACACAAAAACTCCACAATTAACATGAGATTACGTTCTCAGTATATTATTGGGTTATTTTACAATTAATGAGGGATTTCAGTATGTTTGAAGCATCGGATGAGCAATCGAGGTAAGTATTTTAACTGAGTAATGATACTGTGACTTTTGTAGTGCGATATGTCAGATGACTGAGTACGTTATGTTCAAGCTTACCATTTTTATGATGAGATGCTATTTGCTTATATACTCATTTATTTTTGAATCAATGAACAATACTTGCATCGTATGACATGGTTGCACCGTCTCGTATCAGAATAATGGCTATGAACTTACCATTATTACGGGTTGATTCTGTGGTCAAATGAGAGTTTATGTTATTAATAGGGCTTTGGATTCAATGGTTTAGTTTATGACAGCGTATCATTCATTGCGTGGGTCACCAGTTACGGCTTAGCTAGTTAGTGTGGGCCACTTGAGGTCGGACTCAGTCGGACTGCTAGTGTAAGACGGTAGTTGTGCAATGACCGAGGTACTGAAGTTGTACCAGATGTCTTTTCGGACGCGTTAACTCTATTGAGCGGGGGTAATATCTTAAATAGACCATATTGTCAAATATACGACTACTTATACTTATGTAGCATATTTCTTGCATTTAAAAGAAGATGTTTAATCGCCGAGGTTATGTTCTTTATTCTTTTAAAAAGTAAAAATACTATTTTTATCAAGAGTATAATATCGGAGATTAGACCCATCTTTTGTGAAAATATCATGCATAATTCATAAATCACTTTTGTACTAATTTTTATACCCCACATCTTTTAAATAACTTGCTTACTAAATCAGCCGACTTACTCAGTTACTTCTTGTCTGTAAAATACTTCGGTATTTTACAATCCCTTCAGGAAACTGTTCGTTGGGAAGTTCCAACTGTTTTATGATGATAGTACGATAGCTGATGTATTCAGGTTTGGTTTTTCTTAAATGNCGTAGCATTCATTGCGTGGGTCACCAGTTACGGCTTAGCTAGTCAGTGTGGGCCACTTGAGGTCGGACTCAGTCGGACTGCTAGTGTAAGACGGTAGTTGTGCAATGACCGAGGTACTGAAGTTGTACCAGATGTCTTTTCGGACGCGTTAACCCTATTGAGCGGGGGTAATATCTTAAATAGACCATATTGTCAAATATACGACTACTTATACTTATGTAGCATATTTCTTGCATTTAAAAGAAGATGTTTAATCGCCGAGGTTATGCTCTTTATTCTTTTAAAAAGTAAAAATACTATTTTTATCAAGAGTATAATATCGGAGATTAGATCCATCTTTTGTGAAAATATCATGCATAATTCATAAATCACTTTTGTACTAATTTTTATACCCCACATCTTTTAAATAACTTGCTTACTAAATCAGCCGACTTACTCAGTTACTTATTGTCTGTAAAATACTTCGGTATTTTACAATCCCCTCAGGAAACTGTTCGTTGGGAAGTTCCAACTGTTTTATGATGATAGTACGATAGCTGATGTATTCAAGTTTGGTTTTTCTTAAATGTACAGCTCTGTGTCCCTATTTATTGATGATAGAATTCTTTATTTATAATATACTCAGATCAACTGTTCTACTGTATACTCTGATAAAGGCTAAAATAGGAAATTCAGACAGTTACAAGTTAATTGTTTTGAATGCCTTATGGACATTATACTCTGAGTTATCCTTTCTCCAATGGATAATTTTGTGTATAAGATGATTCTCAAGCCAGTGTGTTTACATATTCTCCCCTCATAAGGAGAATAGAGATATCACTGAGTCTTAATCTAGTAATTAAGGCTGGGAGGCGAACCATGAACTTAACTACAAGTTAGTTAAATTTCTGGGGCGTTACACCAACACTTCGATTGAGCTTAATGCTCGTCTCACTCCTCATGATGGGGAACCTCTCCGTGATTTTACTTTGTATCGGCATTTGATTGGTAGTCTTGTCTATCTTACTGTCACTCGGCCAGATATCTCATATGCTATTCAGTAGGTAAGTCAGTTCATGGCTGCTCCTCACTCCACTCATTTCTTAGTTGTCCTTCGTATTCTTTGCTACCTAAAATGAACATTATTTCATGGGCTCTCATTTCTCCTCACAGTCCCCTCTTCAACTGCATGCCTATACTGATGTTGATTGGACAAGTAATTCTACAGATCGTCGTTCTACTTGGCACCTCTCTTATTTCTTGGCGAAGTAAGAAATAGACTGTTGTTGCTTGATCTAGCATTGAGGCAAAATATTGTGCTCTAGCTGACACCACATCAAAGCTTCATTAGTTACGATGGTTATTACAGGATATGGGTATTTCTCTTTCTTCTCCTACTCCTGTCTACTGTGATAATAGGAGTGCTATTCAGATTGCCCATAATGATGTTTTTCATGAACAGACCAAACATACTGAAATTGATTGTCACTTTGTCCGTCATCATTTTCTTCAGGGCTCACTACAGCTTCATTTTGTTTCGTCTCGTGATCAGCTCGCAGACCCCTCACCAAGTCACATCCTCTACAATGGTTTCGCGATCTTATCTCCAACTTCAAGCTGGTCTCTCGCATTCCACCTTGAGTTTAAGAAGGAATATTAGATTATATTATTATATATATTGTTCTTTGTCCCACATGAGTTATTGATATGTGCAACTTTATTGTATTCCTATATAAATAGGCCCATCATGTACAGTATTATGTGTGATCCAATATACAACTTTATTCTCAACACATAAAACCACTTAGATCCGGCCACTTTTTTCCAGTTGATTAATATTAATTTTCTCCTACACTTTGAAATCATTTGCCAATTAGTACCAATTTAGCTTGACCCTTACAGTCACATTGTTTTTTCCCATAATTTTCTTCTACTTTTGCTCATAGATGCTGGAAAATCTCCGTTCACATATATTAGTTTCTGGACCCATAGATTCAACTCTTGCTGGGGCCCCAGAGGTACCATTTAGGCATGATTACGACGACTAATCAACAACTAATTGGAATATTAGGTTGTGGCCTTGATTTTTTTGAACTATTCTTTAAGCTAGAATTAGCGGTGGACGAAAGTGATATGCCAGAGCGTTAGAAAGGAGTTATTGCGATTTTTTTTTTTTAATCGAGTTATTGGGATTTATTATTTGTATGTAAGCATGTAAAATCGGGTAGATGTAATAAGGATATCTTAAATTTAAGAGGAATAGTTCTTTTAATTAAAGAAATAGTTATTTTTTTATTGCTATCAGAATGACTATTTCAAAACTAATCTATTATACTCATTCTGTTCTTAATAAATTATATTCTTTTGAATAGCATTCTGCGTACCAAATGTGTTTAGTGTTCAGATCTTCCACTGACATCAAAGGTTGTATAAACACAAGGAAGAAAACAATAAATTGCTTGGTTTAGTTCTTCTTGTCATGTGGGAATGGGAATCAGAAAATAGTTACAAGCAAAGATGTCAATGATTTTTAGTGTTCAAATTTTACCAATTTTGTATGGAAGAAACGCTTTGTATAAATATGAAGTTTGCTGCCCTGTCATACAGGGCTTTCCCATCATTAAAAAAAAATGTCAATGATTTTTAGGTCATTATCCATATACTTTTGTATGCTTCTTTTCTCTCTCTCCTACACACGCACAGACACGCTGCAACAGCCACGCATATAAACGGCACTAGATCACAATGCTTGTATGTAATTTAATTTGGTGGTTATATTTTTATCAAATATATATCATCAAGATCACATGACTATAATCAACGGTGTGTGCCAGGATTTTTAGGTCCCAAAATGTTATAATAGGAAGAAAATAAAAATAGATGGACGTTTGATATTATTGCTGAAGTGGGTAGTGGGGCATTGAAAATAAATTCATCGTTCAAATTTCAAAAGCTCTACTTTCGAAGTAGTGGGACAGGCAGTTTCTTTCTGCTATACGGAATTAAATGTTTCCCTAGTGTTTTGTTTTCTTGCCAAAGTTATTTATATGATGTGCTTTTGGTAATAGTTGTAGCCTAGTTTTTTTTTTTTTTTCTTTTAAAAAAAAGCAATAGTTGTAGTCTAGTTAATTATCTATATGTAATATATGGTGTGGAATAATTAATGAACGTTTTTGTTTTTGTTTTTGTTTTTGTTTTTTTTGAGTGTCTAGTAAATTATAATTTTATTTACAACTTATAAAAAATAATTTTTCTTTTTCAAAAAAATAGCGACCGCATGGCTATTCTCCGTTAAAGAGAGGGATGACTATGTGACCACCTTGACTTATTGTAGCTATGTGGTCACTTTAACTTATTGTGGTAGTCACACAGCCACTTTTTGTTGAGAGTGATCACATAACCAATCTATTTTTTTATGAAAAAAATTAATTTTTGAAATAATAAGTTAGCTCTTACTCTTGTAAAAGTTAAACACCTATTTTTTTCAAAAATATTTATACAAGAAGATATAAAAATTTTTACAAAAAGTATTTTATATTTTGAGTTTTTTGTTAATATATTTAAGAACAATATGCTTTTTTATATTTTTTAAAAAGAACACTTTAAAATTAGGTCAACAAACATAGACAATAACTTTCACTTTTCACTCAAATAATATAAAAGACTAATGTTAAAAATTATATTTTTATTTTACAATTATTTGACAATATTGACATATCAGTTCTAACAAATTCTTGAATTTATTTTTTAATAAAAACTGATCTAAGGATTAATTAAAACTTGCACGTTAGTATCTTTAAATAAAATTGTTATTTCTAGCATTACTTATATTAACAAAAAAAAAAATACTATAAATCACAATTTTATTTTACAATTATCACACAATACTAATATCACAGTTTTGATTAAATCCTTAAATAATTCTTGTTTGTTTATTTCTTTTAAAAAAATTGAATACAAAGATTGGTTGAAATTATTACATTAACATTAAAAAATAACTACAAAATTAAAATATAATTTCTAACCTTTAGAATTAGTCTTACTCAATAGATCAGATTTTTTTTAAAGAGACGGCGACATTGTCCAATAGCTGGCCCAAATCTTGGCAGTCCAAAACCAAAAGTTCCCGATCAGACCTGTCGGACGCAAAATAAAACAAAGAGGTGGGGTCCAGAGGGGTATGAAATTCCCAACAAAACCACGGACGGACCAGGAACATCCTCAATTTTATTTTATTTTATTTTTTTAATTTATAAAATAACAAGATTTAGATATTCACAGTAATTATAATAATAAAAAAAATACATTACTCTAACTTTGCCCCATGATGCAAACTAAACACCATTAGCTCATCTTCTTACTTCCACCAATAATCTTTAGGGAGCAGGATCCCATACACATAATATCTAATACCACATTGTCTTTTACTTTTATGTTATTTTATATATATGTGTACGTGTCTTTTCCCATTTTATCTTATTTGAAATTTTAGATCCATTTCGTTGAATGGGTTGGACTATTATTCTCCAATCGGACTTGAGGGACACCCGCCGCCTACACGACCTTTTGTCAAATTTGTTTAATTAAATGACTTTTACATGACTTTAGAGCAAAAGGTGAAAGAAAAAGTTAAAATAATAATAATAAAGAAAGAAATAGAGAGAAGGATAGAAAGTGCTATATGTATTTACTGTTGAAACTTAATTATTATTATTTTTTTCTCTAAATCTAAATTTGATTAGACCGTTTGTGATCTAAACTAAAATTTTAAGGTAGACTGTCCCACCATAAACTGCAATAATTTGCAATAATTTAGTGATCTTTATGAAATTTTGAAGAAGTTAGGAATATATTAAGGCGTGAGTTCAAAATTTAAAATTAAAATTTTTATATAAATTTAATTAGTATTAGTTATTTTGAATTTCCTTAATGTTTTGGTAGGTTGAGTCAGATTATGGTTTAATTGATTTCGAGGGAATGTCATGATTCTCACTATTTAAGCCTCTCTTTACTAATTTTTAATGAGCAAATATTACTATAGTCACGCTCAAGTAAAGTAGCTAAAATTAACATCTCCTTCTTGCTATTATTGAATAATAATAATAAAAAAAAAACAGTAGACTGCCCCAATTAGTCATGGAAAGAAAACTCATATGATTTTATCTTTAATTTTGCATCTTGGTTTCATAAATTAACTTGATTCAATTAAATTATAATCGGTATAAAATACTTTTTTTTTTTTTTCAGTTAATCAGGGTTGATTATGTGTTTGTGGCCTATCTCATCTAAGATATTTTGTATTGTTTCTTTAATGAGTGAAATTCTTTTTTTTTTGTTAAAGTATTGATTAAATTATTAAATTTATATCTTTTTATAAGTTTAAACTTTTAGAATAATGGTGATTTAACATGATATCAAAGTCGAAAGTCTTGAGTTTGAATTTTAATTCTATCATTTATTTTCTATTTCAATAAAATATTTGATGCAATGGGATTCATTTATTAAAAAGAGAATTTGTGATTTAACATTTT
Source organism: Betula pendula (assembly GCA_900184695.1). Taxonomy (NCBI): domain Eukaryota; kingdom Viridiplantae; phylum Streptophyta; class Magnoliopsida; order Fagales; family Betulaceae; genus Betula; species Betula pendula. The sequence continues at coordinate 319,218 of FXXK01000619.1, read as the reverse complement.
CCATCTATTTCTCTCTTTTTTCTGTTTCCCTAGTTGCCCAGAAACCTCTAGAATTTTGTATTTTTTTCTATTCTGTATTTTGTATTTATGTGAAAAGGATAATGGAAGAAAACAAAGTGGGAAAAACGATGGATGGGGCCCGGGAGGCACATGATATATTGGTCGAAAGGGAAGAGATGTAGGCAGTCCAACCGACTTGCCTGGAGGGGGGTGCTGAGGCCGCAGTTGGTGGCTTAGGAAATAGGATAGCGACACGCATTAAGGGAGGAGCCACGAAGCACCGTATCTTTTAAAATCTTTGAGATTGTGAAAGCTGCACAACTTGTTGATACATATAGCCCCATGGCACACAGGCCAGGACCCCTCGATTGACCCCCCCTATTTGCTTACCATTTCCCAAACCAGGGACAGCTACGGGCTATATATGTGTATGTGTGTGGATTGTGACGTTTTTAAAATTTTGTGAGAGAGAGAGAGAGAAATGTGGACAAATACCAGAAGACCTGCTTTGGAGGTCCCCACCGCCGTCCCATGTGCATGTGAACATGTTCCCATCAAACTTTCTGTTCACTCGAGCAATCAAAATCAGTTGCAACGTCCTTCACTTGATTTTTACTGCCGTCCAATTTTCATTACTACTCGATTTCTTTCATGTTTCATGTGATATATATATATATATATAGTATATATATATATATTATATATATATATATATATTATATAGTATATATATATATATAAAACTTAACTATAAATTTATTTCTTACATGTTCATACAGTTTTCCATACAGCGTTGCACTTTTTGAAATCAGCTGATCCTACTCTGATGCCTAAGTTAACTTTTTAATTTTTGAATATTTGAGACTAAAATACTCACAATATATATTTCACGTACTTCTGTGGGAATAGTATGTTATTTATAGGTATCATGAGTTCAATCTCTTCTGGTGGATTTGGAGTCTAACTAGTAAATGGAGTTTGAGTAGGATTCCTCTTACCAGATAAGGGGATAAAGCCTTATCCCCGCGATTCATGAGATAAAACAGTTATCTTTTGGGCATTTCTTCTCGAAGCATAATTCGTGGGTACTTATCTTCACATAATGTTCAATTTTAATAATGACTCTTTCGAGGTCATAGTTCTTGAGTTGATTGAGACCGAGATTGAGATTGTGACCGATACCATAGCTAAGGTTGGGACCAAGACTGAGTTTGAGATTATGACCGAGACCATTGATAAGGCTGGGATTGAAGCCCAATAGGTTTCAATCAGTCCAGCAACAAAGTTCATGCGAGTGAACTAGGAAGAGGGGAATATTTCCCAACATTAAATATGGAGTTTAATAGTATTACTATTTAGTTGACTAATATACGATTATCATATAATTGAAATAACGTGATAGTAAAAATTCGTTATTATTATTATTATTATTATTTATTTTATTTTTAGAAGTGTCAATCTAAAGGCTATTTTTACTATCACCTCATCTCAATTGTATGACAGTAGACAGAGACGGAACTAGAAATTTTTATTGAGAGGGGCCAAAGTGTAAATGAGGATTTTTATCCAGGGACCCAAACCAGGATTACGCTCTAATGAACTAATATCAATTTCATTTACAAAAATTTTTCGAGATTTTGTAGAAGGATTTTTCGAAATTGAGATATCAGAAGTTGGCGATGATGTATCATTAATATTGGCTTCTGAACTTTGTGTATTTTTTCTTTTGAAAAAGCTAACAATTGTAGTTGGTTTTTTTATCATGTACAAATAAATTTACATAATAACATTAAGGTATTTAAGTAAATTAACTTGAATGACAATTAAAATTATTATACTTAATAATAAACAAATAATACATTTTATAATCAATATTTACCTTCTCTCTCTCTCTAACCCACGATCTCACTCTCTCTTTTCTCCCTCTTCTTTCTTCTATTTTCTGCTGCTCTCTATCTCTCTCCCTATTTCATTCTTTTCTTTTCACTTTCCTCTTCTTCTATTCACAAAAAAAATAAGAATAAAAAATAAAATTAAAAAAACCAGGGGGGGCCATGGCCCCCCTTGGACTGGACGTACGGGTCTGTCCCTGACAGTAGAATAACAGTCTATTAAATAACTTTACTTTTATTATATATATATATTGGACAGAAATTTCCTACAAGCTGGTGAAAAACACATGTTTTATTATTAATACTATTAAATTTCAAATGTTTTATCATTAATGCTATTAAATTAGCATATAAGAAGCACATGTTAATAATAAAACATGTGCTTCTCACATGCTTAAAAGATACATGTTACTTTTACAAGCTGGTTTGTAGGAGTTCCTACAAACCAGTTTGTAGGAAATTTCTGTCCATATATATTTGTAGCATGGCTCATAGTTTAATCATATTCCATTTGACCAAAACTTAATTAAACGCTAATTAATACACTTGACTTGAGATTATCGGATCGTGGAATGAAGTTATAAAAACCAGACTTTGAATCAAATGTTAAGTAGTAGTGCTACATACTATACAAACATCTTACAAAGTTGATGTGTCAAGGTGTAATAGACGTTTGATTTTTTTAAAAAAAATAATAAATAAATAAATAATCCAAAAGTTATTAGACTTTGTCACGCCAACTTTATAAGATGTTTATGAGCGTTGCATTTCCCATTATTAAAACTTATTGGATAGAGTTGACTATTTCTTATTGTGTTCAACTTATTGTTTAATTATAGGAAAATAAGAGGAATTTCAAACTTTTTTAAACCACTTGGTTGTTTGGTTAATAAATGAGAAAGGAAAAGTAAAGAACAACAAGCAATTTTTGCTGCCCAAGGGAGGATGATTCCCCCTTTCCCTTTACTGCTCTATTCTTCCCCTTCCCGCCTTTTCAAAGGCAAATCTCGCATTTTTTGAGGTTCTATCCGTCTCTTTTGGAGACTTTATCCACCTTTTCGGAGGCTCTACTCTAGCACAGTAGCCTTATCGTCCACTTCCCCGCCACAAGATGGCCGGTTTCTATCCCCTCCACCCAATCTCAGCCCAGGATTTGCCCCCTTTTTAAAGTTTTTGAGTCTGGTTTTTTCCAGCCAAGATCTATCAACTTTAGAAAGTTCCACCATCACACGTGCTCCTCCACCGAGTTCCTGGGCTCTACCGCTTTATGCTGCCACCAGACACGCCGCCATTAGATGAGCACGTGCCAAAGTGTGTTTCACACGCGCCGACACGTGGCCTGTCCTCCACCGCACGTGTCGCTCCTCCGCCATTACTACTGGTCTCCTGTAGTGATTCTCGGTCTTCCGACACCCACTGCCAGCACGTGGCCTTCACGCGCCAGCAAGTGGGGTATACGCATTGGCCAGCTCTCGAGCCGCCTTCCTTTGCCCAGTCCTCCGCTGTTGTTGTTGTTTTACTGTTTTTTTATTTTTTATTTTTCCTTGTAATCTTTTATGTTTTATGTTGTTGTGTTGCTCTCAACTTAACCCAAACCGGTTGGGCCTCAGACTTATAGTTTGTGATGGAAACTCATTTTCTGCTATTCTTTCTCTTAGTTTGTTCAGTTTTCTTGGAAGCTGGACTAGATCTAAGTTTTTTAGTCTATTTGGCTTCCTAAGAAGTTGGACTAGATCTAAGTTTTTCGGGGTCTTCGTACTCTCGATGGTTTTATCTATTTTATTGAGCTGCAGCCTTCAAAATCTGCATTCTCAAGTCACTTCCACCTTCCTGGCTTTCCTCCCATGTCGTGAGGTACTAGTTGTCTGTCTGGATTGAGTTTTTTAGTTGAACTTGTTATTTTCTGTTTCTGTCACGCTATGTTACTTTCTATTTAGTGCCAATCGGCCAAAAGATGTCGGCTCACCCATGAGTCATGTCAAGGCACCAGGAACATTGATTGGTCACGAACCCACAAGGTACGACTACCTCACTCAGGGCATGAATGAGTCGACCATGAGAATGAAGGGTAATTGTTAGTACAATAAATTTACCATAGACCTACTCAAGCATATCGACTACATGGAAAATAATTATAAGCTTGATAGCCAGCCACAGGGCAAGTGCCAAGGGACCATATCCAGATGCTTCCCTTTAAAAGGGCATCCACCCCCAAAATGTAAAAGAGAGTTGGCACCATCTTTAACTTGCTGGTCGGCATACGTCCTGACCTGCTAGGCACCCAAAAGACCTTCTTCGAGGGGCTCCTTCGGCAAGGAATGAAAATTATCTTCTACAGTCTCGAAAGACCAAGCGTAACTTTTGACAAACTCCACGTTACGCAGCACTAACTAACTTGGACTGAGGTCAAGCCATATTTAGCTAACTAGCAACTTGTCGGTTAGGATGCCACATGTCCCAACTCGTCAAGATCTCTATTACACCAAAATATATTTTCCAAGCATGAGTGACCAAATTGAAATTGCATGACTACATCTTCTATGGGCATTAAGCTAGACCGAGGGCAATAAAGTAAGGCACACACCTATTTGAAGACTTTGCTTTGGGCACAACCTGACAAGGAATAATGATTCGACAAGTTTGTCAACAGCGATTTGACAAATACTGAGCCATAAGCTTGCGGGGCTAAGACCTACGCCACGCGCTGGGCACCCTAACACTTGCGATTCTAAAGAGGAACCTGACGACAAACTCATCACCATCAGTACTCAAGGTCAAAGGCAACCGCAATCACGAGTATGCACAAGATTCTCAATGCTCGACTAATTGGAAAAGTCGGCCATGAGAATGGGGGTAACTTTTGGTACAATAAATCTACCATGGGCCCGAGCTTAAAGCCCATTTAATATAAAAGACCCACCCAAGCAACCTACTACATGGCAATAATCATACATTTCTTAGTCCGCCACGAGGCAAGCATTCAGAGAGCACGTTTAGCAAGCCCTTTGCTTTATAAAAGGACACTCTCTCCAAAAATAGCTAGACAAAGGTATTCCTCTCTCTCTCTCTCTCTTTGAAACTCTCAATTTCATTTCTCAACTAACTTAACAATCGGAGTGTCCTGGTCTCCTCAAGGACTAGCAAATTCTAGTCATGACTACTTTCTCTATTTTGCAGGAACCCCATCGCTGGTCTGGCCTTTGGTAAATTTGCTCTAACACTACTCAAAGAGAATGACTTCTATACGGTTATGGCACAAACCATGCCCTTTGTGCCCACTAATAAACAAATGACACATCAGCATATTACATCAAATCAAATAAGCACAAAAACACCCAATTAAACCTTCTCTTCCCCTCTTAGAAAAAAAAAAAAAAAACCTTCTCTTCCCCATTGCTCACCCATTACCCACGCCAACACTCACGCCGCCGTCCACGTCAGGAGCCGCTACCCATGCCGGGAGCCGAACTCGACGAACCCACCCACGCCGAGAGCTGATCTCACCACCATGAACGTCAGGAGCCACCACCCATGCTGGGATTTGCCACCACGTTGAGATCCGCCAAAAATCCTCTTTCCCTGTTGGCTTCCGCCGTTGCCACACGCCACCGGTAAGTTCAACTTTTGTATCTATCTATCTCTCTCTCTCTCTCTCTCTCTCTCTCTATGTTTTAGACATTCTTCTTTGATGGTGTTGTTCCAAAGAATGCATTTTCTAATGATCCACGAAGTGAAAGAGATGCACAAATAGGGAGGAACAAGCAGCGGCGGTGACATCTGGTGGAGGAACAGGTGGAGGTGGTGTTCGGCGGTGGCCCAAAGGGCTACTATTTGGAGGGGTTTTGGGGAAATATGGGTTTTTACTCTTTACGAAATGTGAAGAAATCTGTGTTTCTTACAAATGGTTAAAGAAAAATATCAAGTGCATCAATTCTATTTTATTTTTTTGTTTCATGCTGAGGTGTTTGGCTCTTATTAGAGGGCACAAATTGTTGAGTTTGTGCCACAACTGTATTGAAGTTATTCTCCTACTCAAATTTATCTTATGGTTTAACAGTCGTCAAGTATTCTCTTTTCAACAAGTGAAACAAAATTCATCCATCTTAGAAATGAATATCAGATGGTTGCCAAGGTTATATCATTTTCAAGGGTTTATTGGAATCATGAAAATAAAAGAGTTAAAGTGATTTGTGATGAGGTCACACGTGTCAATACTATGACTAACATTAAACAAAATTACTAAATCCTTGTAATATGTTGCTTCCAAAAATTGAGGGTGATGGTAAATTATATAAAGACATGTAATATAATTCGAAACTATTTCAAATAAAGTACACATGTATAGTTATTATGATTGAGATAATCTTGATGATATGGATTATATGAATCCCACGGGATGCTGGCTGTAAGACATCTTATGACTTCGGGTTGAAAATTAACATATAGTTTAATTGGTTATGGTATGATATACTTAACATTATTTGGATGGACCCAATATTAGAAGATGGTATTAGTCTTTCAATTGAGAGTTACTTTTGTTTTTGAGTGTGAATCTTTTACCATTTATTGATAATAGATGAGCAAAATACTATTACAAATCATGAGCTTAAGTTATCATAAGTAGCAAAAAGCATAGATAACCATAACATAAAGCTATGAATTTACACAGTCATAGAATAGAGAAACTTAACTATGACATTATCTTTCGCACACCCATGTAGAACACCAAGGAAAGAATAGATCTGCTCCGAGCATACTAGATCTATAACATGGGTAGCCCAATTTCACATAAATTTTTATTAACTCAGTCATGAAAGATAGCCTTTCACACCGAAACTGCTCTTCCTTGACCATAAAGGCCAAGGCAACAGTAATAGAAAAAAAAAACAAATAGCACCTAGCAGATCCATTGACTGACGAGGGCGCGACTAGCGGTAGAAGGAGGCGGATGAACCCAGGAATACGATGGAAGGGCACATGAGGTGGTGGAGCCCTCTAAAGTTTCTAGATCTGGTTTTGAAAAATCAAAACAAAAAACTTCAAAATGTAGATCTAGGGCCATGAACAACGGAAGGAGGTGGAATCCGGCTTATTAGTAGTGGAAATGGAGTCGGCAAAAACTGTGGTGTTAAAAAAAGCCTCAAAAAAGGTGAATAAATCCTCCAAAAAAGAGAAAAAAGCCTCTAAAAAAATAGTTATTATCTCCAAAACAATAAGAAGGAGAGGAGGAATGAGGAAAGGCGGATTAGGGCGAAGGGGAAGAATCTTTCCGTCCGCCCAAACGTAAGGAAATTTTCGGCTAGGTATAATATGTATTTATTACTTAAATGTTCTCTACCCTTTTGCCACAATTGAGATTACTTATGTTAAAAAAAAAAAAAGACGGTTTTTTTTTTTTTTTCTTGCATGTACTCAAAATAAGTCTTGGAGAAGAGTTTTTATTAAATGTTTTATGGATAGAGTCGTGATATACAACAGTCCAGGCTGAATGAATAGTAATTCAGCCTGGGCTGGATGAGATTAAATAAAAAAAAAAAATTAATTTTTTAATCATAGGGTCCACACAAATATTATTTATGTACGTGGGCTGAATGACTGTTCATTCAGTTTAAGATGATGCATATATTTACTATTATGGATAACATATGGATAACGTCATACGTAGGTAAAAGCGATCGAGTACAATGGGGATGCGGCTGGCAGAGTTCATTTCTTATGTTTGACAAAGAAAGGCAGACAACAATGTCTGTTTCATGACGTGTACTTTGAAAAAGTTTCAATAATTTAACAGCTTGTCGTTAAATTAGTCGATATTTCTCGTCATAATTTATACTCAGATTGACGAGGAACTATTTGTTGTTTTTCTTCTTTTTTTCTTTTCAGGAATTAGTTGTAGTTGATAATAGGTCAAGCCGCCAAGGTAGGGTTTAACCAAGGCAGAATGAATTAAGGTATGGAAAATTGCTCAAAACATTTATTTATTTATTATATTTCTCTAATTATATATAGTTTTGGGCCTAGCTGAATTTGCCACCATCTTTCACTTCCTTCCTGCTTCCTTTGTTTTTGTTTTTTTTGGAATAATTATCAAAAACAATCTACATACATTTGGGGATGGTCTCGTTGTTGGAACACAGCACGACAAGTTGAGAATTGTTGGTTTTACGAAAACATTGAAGCAATAATGCCACATAATGACTCACACCCTACGTTTTTTTTAAGTTTGATTGCGGACTAATGAGGTTTTTTTTAGTTAGGAGAAATCAATTTTGGGATGTCGAAATCTTTTAGATTGTCCAAGATGTTAACCCATCCTCGAGTACTTCCTTGTCACATGATGTAATTGGAACCGAAAGAATATGGGGGTTGGAGGACCAAGCAACATCGACTTAATGAACAATTATGTTTATTTATAGTTTGCTATGATATATTTTGTTGGGGATCATGAATAAAAACCATCATACGTAGCAAAAAATAATAAAGCATATAATCGAAACATAACTTCAAGAGAAAACATAACTTTTGATTTTTTTAAAGATAAAAGACAAGTTGTAGTTACTTACAAATTTTCTCTGACTCACTTAGGCATTTAGGGCTATTTGAATTGATCTTGAATTTTCTTTGCATGTTTGTTGTTGATGATCTTCGAAGATGATGAAAAACGTGAAGAACACCAAGAGCACCAAGAACCTTGAATCTCCAAGAAGTTCGAATCACCAAGAACTTTGAATCTTCAAAACTCTTCATACAAAGGCTCTTTGAGAATTAATTCTCTAGCCCATTTTTTTTATAAAATAAAACAAGCCTAATTGAATATTAATTCTAAGCCCAATGTTTTATTTAAATAAAAGCCAATTAAATAAATAAATAATAACTGAGGAACATATTTACCTTAGTCAATTTACATCAGCTCAATGAGTGATCTGAATGAAAATAGAATTAGCTTTCACAGTCATTTGTGAAATTTTGTCACCTAATGAGTCATCACACCTGACTAAATATCACAAATGATTCCACTAAACAAATGTAATTTCATTCTAATTCATATTTTGATAAAATACAATTGATCTTTTGTGATGTACTTATTAAATACATATTACCCCTCCATGGAACTTATTCCGTAGTTGAATCAAAGATGATTAACCGTCACTTTGTTCACTACACATTTTTCTTGAGTCACTGGATTTGAACCTTATGTTTTATCTCATTGTACCTTGTGAGATTCTACTCACCCTTATACATCGTTTTAAGTAAATACTACCGAAACCCACTTAGGCCTGAGATACAGGATAAAATATTCTTATCAATCCTAAAACAAGGGGAATGTTCCCTATCTCTTTGTTTAACCAACAAAGAACTTGGACTCTTTCTTGAAGATAGATATTCCACAATGCTATATGTTGATCACCCAATTTATAGAGGTGTTGATAAAAGATTGGTCTTACTCTTAAATACATCAAAGTGATCTCTACTTGACATCTAGTTCACTAACTTCTCAAGATTTAGAGTAATAGTTATAAGTCGTCGTGCACATACATATATTCTATCCGACAATTATTAGAAAGAATAATGACTCACGTGGTCCTTTTCAATGTATAACTTTGTGTACATGTATACCCACCTTGCTATCATACCAACATGTCAACCTGAAGTCTATCCCTACTTCACTGGATCAAGATAAATCACCTGCAACGCCTTTTAAGAGTACTAACCAAACCACGGTAGAATCGTGGCGCCTCCCAAACTCTTTTACTAAGTAAACAAGTTTGAAGGGATCTCTCTAACATGCACAGCGGAATAATCATAACTCATTGCAAGATAACCGACATAATAAATCCATAATCCAATATCAATTAATATAATAATATCCGGAATAAAACTAAATCATCTCAAAGTAACTTTAACCAAATAAATACATCTCCAAAGTGAACATAGTCTCCCAAAAGTAAACATAATCTCATGGATAAAGTGGATGAATCTCAAGCATATAAACCATATAATTAACATCCAATATCTCTCGCCGAGTTGCTACATCACTATCCCACATCTTTTGCAGCCAAATTGGATTTAACTCCTTAAGCATAACCCATACTATATCCTCCATATGAACAAACCTTGCCAACGAATCCATCATCTAAAGGCTACTGACTATCTGCGAAACACCAAAGTGTCGCATAGATGGAAAGAAAACAAAGATCAAGTGTAAGTCCACCACTTAATGAGATTTAAAGCACATGGAAACATTTATATATAAACGTGGAACTCATAGGTTTGTAAAAGGTTTCTACTTAACAAATTCTTTTTATCATGTAAGATAGTTATGACATTTGAAAGATATGCAATGCAATACATATATATAATACATGAATAAACTGATCATTCTGTCATAGTTTAACTCCATATGGTCTACTCGGGCCCTTACCCTTTCCCGCTCTGGTTTGCGCATTATCGTAAGAATATCTGGTACAATACCGGTGTTGGAAATTATGTCCTAAATCCCAAGTTGTAACATGTTGACCTTGGAGTTTGTAAAAAATAAATGATTATTATTTATTGATTATATATTTGAGCATATTGCATATAGTATTTTGTATGATCTCTTATGATTATCCCCATACGAAAGGTCCAGAGAATGCATTAAATATGGTCTATGGGTGTGAGTAAGATTTTTGTCGCACAAGGTCTAAGACCATAAGCCTTGTATTTCGAAAATCATTTGTTCGCAGTCATAATGGAACTGGATATTCCATTAGTAAGACTGTTACATATCAATTGTGTGATTTACCTTAATCAAGCGAAGATGATAATTGATGTATTGGTGTATAGGGTGGTATACATTGAACGGACAAGAAGTTGTCTTTCCAGAAAAATATTGTCTCAAGGAAAAGACAATAACTCTTAAATTATTTATACTCATGATTCTAAATTCTAAGAGAAAGTGAACTCAGATGTCAAGGGTGGTCACTTTGATACATTGTAGATTGAGACCTTGAATGCGGTCAACATTATCTTTGTGTTGGGTGATCACATGTTGCATTGTGAGAAAATTTTTGCTCAATAGAGAATCCAAATCCTTTAAGGGAAAAAAGAACAAGAAGTTTCTCATTGAATAGGATTTTATTCAGTGTTATTCTCCAGTCTTTGATCAAAGCATTTTAGTAAGGTTAATTCCAAAATATATACCTAGTGAGTTGAATAATCATAGGAGAGAGAATAATAAGGATAGAAATCTGATAAACAAGGATTAAGAGGTAAAAAATATAGTGTGATAGTATCACAGTCATAATTTGTCTACGGAGAATTTCATGGAGGCATCATACTTGTATATAAGTCAAAGGAAACTTTGTTAATTTAATCAAAAATATTTTATGGAGTGCAATTACAATTATGTAGTGGTATTAATTGTAATTAAATAGTGACTTGGGATAGTCAGAGTGTTGGAACTAGTGTCCAAAACTCCAATTGATCATAAAGATATTTTAGATGTAATGAATATTGTAACTTATTATCTGATTTAATTATTGAACATTGGGCAAACTTATTATTGTTTTACATAGCATATATGTGGTTTTGTATATTTACTAGTTATATGCATGTAGATGGTCCCTAAGTTACATTGTATTTGATTATGGTGTGAGCAATGGTCTTTGTCACATATAAGACCATAGTCAAAAGTCTCTTGTAACTTTTTAAATGTTGTTCGTAGTCATAAGTGGAACCGGGAATTTCACCTAGACTATAACATGTCAACCTTGATGATTTGTCTTAATCTAGTGAAGCAATGTGGCTTCAGGTTGACATACTTGGTGCTATAGCAAGGTAAGCTTATACAAGGCTATGCATTAAACAGGATCGCGTGAGCCATCATTCCTATAATGACTGTCATAGAGAATGATGAGTGTGCACGACGACTTATGAATATTACTCTAAATCTTGAGAAGATTGTGAACCAGATGTCAAATGTCGATTGCTTTGATGTATCTGAGTGAGATCAAATCAATGGTCACACATTCTCTGTATGTTGGGTAATCAACATGTAGCATTGTGGAAAATCACTGTTCAAGGAGTCCAAGTCCTTTGTAGGAGAACAAAGAGATAAGAAAATTTCCCTTGTTTTAAGATCAATAAGAATGATTATCTTGTGTCTTGGGCTCGAGTGTTTTCAGTAGTATTTAACTGAAATTGTGTACAAGGATGAGTTTACTCTCACAAGGTACATTGGGATAAATCATGAGGTTTGAATTCGGGTACTCAAGGGAAAAGATGTGGTGAACAAAGTGACAGTTAATCATCTTTGGTTCAATCGCGGAATAAATTTCATGGAGGGGTAATATGGTAAATATGTCATGAAGGATTAATTGTTTATGGCAAAATATAATTTGGAGTTCAATCACATTTATTTAGTAGAATTATCTGTGATTTTTAGTCAAGTGATAAGTCATTGGATGACAAGATTTCATGGGACTAAAGAAGCTAAATATATTTTCTTTCCGGGTCCCTTCTTGAGTTGTTGTAAATTGACTAGTTGATTATGAGTTTCAGTTATTTATTTATTTATTAATTGCATGTGTTTTTATTTAAATAAGACATGGGCCAGAAATTAATATTTATATTAATTTGGTTTGTTTCATTTATTTAAACATGGGCTAGAGAATTTATTTCTCAAGAGCCATTAGTTTGGAAGAGTTTGGGCTAAAAAATTAATTCTTGTAGCACAATCCATAGAAAAGGAGCATTGGATCTGCAAGATAAAACTAAGGGGCCCAGGCAGACATAAGAGAGACATAAGGGGAATTAATTCCACTTGTGTCTTTAATTAATTATTTTTTAAAATAATTACGAGGTTCTAGAACTCTCTCTTTACCTCTTCTCCAAGCAGACCTGTAGTCATAAATAGAGACCCAGTTAGAAGCAGAAATCACACTCTTAGAATACAAGTTTTCTACAAACTATAGACAATAAGCATTGAGGTGTTAAGTGAGTGATTTTTGTAAAAGATAAATATTATTCTATTGCTTCTAGTTGTGAGTCCACACTCACTGTCATGTTCAGCCATCAAGAAGAAGATCCAGATTTATCAAGAACAATGTTCTTCATGTTCATCATGTTCTTCGCATTCTTGGAGTTCTTCAAGCCTTTGAAAATTTTGGAGCTCTTGGTGTTCATGGCATTCTTGGTGTTCTTCGTGTTTTTCATCAGCTTCGAAGATCATCGACAACAAAGATGCAAAAGTGAATTCAAATAGCCCTATATTCTTAAGGAGATGCCGTCAGGATTTGTAAGTAAATCTTATTTATGTTTTACTTTAATCTTGTGAAAATCAAAAGAATATTTTCTCTTGAAGTTTATTGCGATCCTAGATCAGTTAGATCAGTTTAAAATTTTTGTTATGTTTCCGCTGTGCTATGCCGTGTTTCTTGTTAACATGGAGCACGATCCCCAACACAGAAACTATTTGAGTCGAAAATATTTTTCCCTTCAAGTCCCTCATCAAGTTATTGTAAATTAACCATGGACAGACCTTTTATTTATTTATTGGACAGATTATTTTATTTATTAAAACATGAGCTTATTTTAATAAACAGGTTGTTTTAATATGGGCCAAAGGAAAACTGTACAAAGAGATAAGTGGGAAGGTGGGCTTGGGATAAAACCCAAGCCTAGTGCTACGTAAAGAATTTTCATTTCCCTGGCCCACGCGTCATCTCTAAGTGAGGTGGTGGATAGGGTTTTCTAACCCTAGCTGTCCACCCCACTCCCTTTAGTCCCACATGGATCATTTTATTTCTCTGATACTCTTTTCAAGGATATAAATAGAGGACCATGTAACTCTAGCAAAAACACACCAACAACAGTTCTTTTAGCTTTTGCTAAGAATTGTAAGTTGTTATGAATTAATTTTCGGAGAACTAAGTTAAATTTTTGAAGAACTAAAAAGAGCCCACACTCTTGGTTGTTTCTAGTCATTGGTGAGAAGATATAGAGGAGTTCTTGAGGCATTCCTTAGACCAATGATTCATCGCTCATATAGCCAAGGCGTGGTCTTAGTTAGCAAGTAAGTAATTTTATGTTCTTGCTAGTTTAATTATTAATAGCCATGTGCTTCACATGTTCTTGATAAAGTAGATCTTGAGTAGGGAATATATTATTTTCCACTGCGCAAGTCTTTGATTTGCATGTTTTATTCCCAACAATTGGTATCAGAGCTTGCTTTATAGGATACATGTGGAAGAAAGTTTTACAAAACTATTTTTCTGTTTTTCTATTGCTCGTATTTGGATTTTTCCTAATTACCTCTAGGAATGAAAATTCTTGTTTAAGACCTGAAACATGTTCTTCAACATGTTAGGATCTCAACTGGAAATTTTTAAATCGTTTGGAGATGATTTGCTATTTAAATTAAATTTTGCATTTCAGACAGTGTTGCTGTAAAATTTACAGCAGGTCTGTAGGATTACGAATTTTTTCTAGATGTTTTAACAACTCCTAAAAATAATTGGGAACTTTCTTTCACATGCAAAAATCGTGCTTAACGCAATGATCCAAACAGATCATTGTTTCGATTAATATCGAAAACGTTATGATTGTTTTAGCATTCAACGACGGTTCTGGAAATCATAAATCATGCATGCATGTAATGTGTGCAAAATTATTTTGAAAAACGTTTTTTCAGTAATTTTGCTCATGGGTTTTTTGATACAAGGGCAGTACTATGGTTGAAAGACCAAATTATCCCAAGGTACAATTATATACTATTTGTTAAACACCAGCTATGTATTTATTTTCATAAATACGATGTAGGCCTAATAATCAATTTTTTCCATATCTTTCTTGATGTTGGAATGTGAACAAGTTCTAATGGTCCAAACTATATGGATTTGAACTTGTCCATTTAAATACAAGAAAAGGTTGGATGAAAATTGAATTTATTAGCAAATGGTGTTTTCTTAAAAACACAAGTGGCAAAGTCACAATTGTGAAAGAAAGGACAATTGTTTTAAACAAACATAGAGTTTTAAAATATCAAGTAGGAGAGAGATTTCAGGATAGGAGTCTCATGGTCTTCATCATAAGTCTATAGTAATGATGAAGCAAAGGCACCTCGTCTTGGCCTTGAGCCTTGCGTTCATGCGGATGGTGTTTTTGTTTCACGGGTTACTGGATAGATCTCCGGTAAGGGTAAAGGCGATGTGATTATGTATCAAGAGTGACCACTCCGCGGTGGAGTCATTTGACAATCACATCAAATTTACTTCATGGTTTACACTTGACTAGTTTAGGATATTAACCTCCCTGTGGAGCTATATTATCCTATGATTAGTGACTGAAGTAAAAACGACAATTTATTAATGACATGGTAGTAATAATAATGGTATTTATTAATTACTTACTGGCATTATGATAAGTGTTGAATGTTACACATTCAAGCCCCTTAATTCACATATGTTAATCTCTTAGTTTTATTATAATATGATGTTTTGTGTTTTCCCTTATTTTGTAGGTTTTGGAAGAAAAGAAGTCAATTCCATCAACTCGCACTTAAAACACATGAACTGTGCAAAGCTGCTGAGCATTTGACCTTTGTGCACTATTTTAGCTATAAATTTTAACTCAAAACTTGGATTAAGGTAAGGTCAAATTCGTTGGAAAGTGTAACATTTGTAACGACCTAGGGAAAAGCGCTAGCCACATCTGCGCTATCACCCCAAAAGGACTAGTCAATTTTGGAGTTTCCCTAGAATCACTTATAAAGCCCAGTTTCACCTAGTAACTAGGCGATGTGGGACTCAGCACTCATGACTCTCTTTATAAATCACCCACTCTATGGTGGCTTATTCTCTTATCTAAGTAAGGGACCGGGTGTTACAAACTCCCCTCTTAAACTCCTGATGTCCTCGTCAGGGCCACGTCATGCAGTGTTTCAATACCACATGGCCTGGCGTTATTAGGTGGCTCTAATACCTTTGTAACACCCTGGTCCCATATTGGGAAGAAGAGAAATAGCTCACATAGAGTGGGTGATTTATAAAGAGAGTCATGAGTGTTGAGTCCCACATCGCCTAGTTACTAGGTGAAACTGAGCTTTATAAGTGATTCTAGGGAAACTCCAAAATTGACTAGTTCTTTGGGGTCATAGCGCAGATGTGGCTAGCGCTTTTCCCTGGGTCGTTACAAATGGTATCAGAGCCACCTAGTAACGCCAGGCCATGTGGTATCGAAACACTGCATGACGTGGCCCTGACGAGGACGTCAGGAGTTTAAGAGGGGATGTTGTAACACCCTGGTCCCATATTGGGAAGAAGATAAATAGCTCACATAGAGTGGGTGATTTATAAAGAGAGTCATGAGTGTTGAGTCCCACATCGCCTATTACTAGGTGAAACTGGGCTTTATAAGTGATTCTAGGAAAACTCCAAAATTGACTAGTCCTTTTGGGGTGATAGCGCAGATGTGGCTAGCGCTTTTCCCTGGGTCGTTACAAATGGTATCAGAGCCACCTAGTAACGCCAGGCCATGTGGTATTGAAACACTGCATGAGTGGCCCTGACGAGGACGTCAAGAGTTTAAGAGGGGGAGTTTGTAACACCCGGTCCCATATTGGGAAGAAGAGAAATAGCCCACATAGAGTGGGTGATTTATAAGAGAGTCATGAGTGTTGAGTCCCACATCGCCTAGTTACTAGGTGAAACTAGGCTTTATAAGTGATTCTAGGGAAACTCTAAAATTGACTAGTCCTTTTGGGTTGATAGCGCAGATGTGGCTAGTGCTTTTTCCTGGGTTGTTACAAATGGTATCAGAGCCACCTAGTAACGCTAGGCCATGTGGTATCGAAACACTGCATGACCTGGCCTGATGAGGACGTCAGGAGTTTAAGAGGAGGAGTTTGTAATATCCAGTCCCATATTGAGAAGAAGAGAAATAGCCCACATAGAGTGGGTGATTTATAAAGAGAGTCATGAGTGTTGAGTCCCCACATCGCCTAGTTACAAGGTGAAACTGGGCTTTATAAGTGATTCTAGGGAAACTCTAAAATTTGACTAGTCATTTTGGGGTGATAGCGCAGATGTGGCTAGCGCTTTTCCCTAGGTCGTTACAAATGGTATCAGAGCCACCTAGTAACGCTAGGCCATGTGGTATCGAAATACTGCATGACGTGGCCCTGACGAGGACGTCAGGAGTTTAAGAGGGGGAGTTTGTAACACCTTCGAGCAATTCAACAAGCAACACCCCCCAACCTTTGAGGGACAACCGGATGCAGTTGCCGCAGAAAATTGGATCTTACAGATGGAGAAGCTCATGGAGGTCATGTGCTGCACGGACGACCAAATGGTCCGTTATGCCACCTTTAAGCTGACCGCTGAGGCAGAACGTTGGTAGATTGCCAAGAAGGAACACCTGGAGCAACATCTAGGCGACGACACGTCTATTACCTGGAAGAGCTTCAAAGAGGCGTTTCTGGAACGTTTCTTTCCCTCGTCAGTCCAGCAGGCTAAGGCACAGGAGTTCACCGATCTGACACAAGGGTCGCTGACTGTAGAGCAGTACGCGCCAAGTTTATAGAACTTTCTCGGTTTGCTCCATACCTAGTGGCTACCGAGGAACTGAAAGCTAGGAAGTTCGAGCGGGGTTTACACCCGCGCCTTATGAACCAGATCGTAGGGTTCGAGATCAACAATCTGTCGGACATGATTAGCAAGGCCTCGGTGATTGAGCGTACACAGAAGATCAATGCCGAATACTTCAACCAGAAGAAGAGAAGTGCCCCACAAGGAAACCGTCATGGAGGGCCATCGCAACACGCCAACAAGAGGAGATTTTACCAACCACCGATGAGGAATAGTGCACCGCCACAACACAACAATCAAGGAGGAGGCGGGCAATGCCCCCCGTGCCCGAAATGTGGAAGGGCGCATGGCAGAAACTGCCTCTATGGGCAGTCAGGCTGCTTTAAGTGTGGCAAACCAGGGTAGTGCACCGCCACAACACAACAATCAAGGAGGAGGCGGGCAATGCCCCCCGTGCCCGAAATGTGGAAGGGCGCATGGCGGAAACTGCCTCTATGGGCAGTCAGGCTGCTTTAAGTGTGGCAAACCAGGGCATCTCGCGAGAGACTATCGAACTCCTACTAACAGCCAGGTTGGCCAAAGTCGCCAGGAGGGACAAAGGCACACCGCACCGGCAAGGGTGTATGCCTTGACGCACGAAGACGCAGAAGCATCCAACGAAGTGGTGACAGGTACTCTCTTGATTTTTCCCTACAAGGCTTCAGTGCTTTTCGATTCGGGGACAACCCACTCATTTGTGTCATGCTCCTTTGCTAAGACTGCTTGTTTGAAGTCAGAACTTATGGATGTAGACTTAGCAGTAGCTACCCCTGTAGGGAAGACAGTTGTGTGCACCTCTGTAGTTAAGGATTGTCCTGTAATGGTCGAAAACCATGTTATGCCCGCAAATCTCGTTATTTTCGAGATGAGTGGGTTTGATGTAATATTAGGTATGGACTGGTTGTCCATGTTCCACGCTTGTGTGGATTGCTTCCGCAAGGAAGTGGTGTTCCGACCGCCCGGTGTAGCAGAATTCAAGGTTCGTGGAGATCGGGGCACCAGCCCGCCCAAACTGATATCAGCACTACACGCGACCTGGTTACTGAAGAAAGGATGCTTAGGATTCCTAGCCTGTGTGATGGAAGATAAACCAGAGACAAAGATTGAAGAGATACTAGTCGTGAAGAATTTTCCCGACGTCTTCCCAGAAGACCTACCTAGCTTACCTCCCAATAGGGAAGTCGAGTTCACTATCGACCTACTACCCGGCACGGCACCAATATCCAAGGCTCCCTACCGGATGGCGCCTCTAGAACTCAAAGAACTCAAGGAGCAACTTCAAGAACTCCTAGACAAGGGGTTTATCCGTCCAAGCATATCACCATGGGAGCACCAGTTTTTTTTGTAAAGAAGAAGGATGGGTCGATGAGGTTGTGCATTGATTACAGGGAGCTGAACAAGGTTACAGTCAAGAACAAGTACCCCCTCCCAAGGATTGACGACCTGTTTGACCAACTCCAAGGGTCACAGGTATTCTCCAAGATCGATCTCCGTTCTGGCTACCACCAGCTCAAGGTGAAGGAAGAAGATGTACAGAAGACAGCGTTCAGAACGAGATACGGACATTACGAGTTCCTAGTAATGTCTTTTGGGTTAACCAACGCCCCTGCGGCATTCATGGACATGATGAATCGAGTATTTCGAGAACTCGTCGACCGTTGCGTGGTTGTCTTCATTGACGATATACTTATCTACTCAAAGAGTCGGGAGGAGCATGCGGAGCACCTGCAAACGGTTTTGAGCATTCTGAGAAAGCAACAACTCTATGCGAAGTTCAAGAAGTGTGAATTCTGGCTGGATAGAGTGGCATTTTTGGGACACGTCGTCACCAAGGATGGAATTGCTGTGGATCCTGGCAAGGTAGAGGCAGTCGTTAATTGGGTAAGACCATCGAACGCTCACGAGGTACGAAGTTTCCTTGGTCTCGTTGGTTACTACAGAAGGTTCGTGGAAGGATTTTCCAAGTTGGCGGGCCCATTGACTCGACTAACCAAGAAGAACGAGAAGTTCCAGTGGTCAGACGAATGCGAGCAAAGTTTCCAAGAGCTGAAGCAACGCTTGGTCACAGCGCCTGTCCTTACTCTTCCTTCTGGGACTGGCGGATTTTTAATCTACAGCGACGCCTCCCACAAGGGCTTGGGTTGTGTTTTAATGCAGCAAGGCAAGGTGATCGCATACGCCTCAAGACAATTGAAGCCCTATGAGCGCAACTATCCCACTCATGACCTCGAGTTAGCTGTAGTAGTCTTCGCTCTAAAGATCTGGCGGCACTACCTCTACGGAGAACGCTGCGAAATCTTCACCGACCACAAGAGCCTTAAGTACTTTTTCACTCAGAAAGAGCTCAACATGCGCCAGAGGCGCTGGCTAGAACTTCTCAAGGACTATGATTGTACGATCAGCTACCACCCGGGGAAGGCAAATGTAGTCGCGGACGCTCTCAGCAGGAAGACCGCAATGGGGAAGGCATCAGCCTTGTTCACTACGCAAAAAGAACTACTTCTCGACTTGGAGCGGGCAGGCATTGAAATGGCGATCGAAAGAGTTCAGTCGTACTTGGGTAACCTAACCCTGGAGCCAACCCTGTTGGAGCAGATTAGAACTGCCCAATCTTTAGATGCCGAGTTGGCNCAAGCTAAAGAAAACCTTGAAAGCTTGATAAACCGATCATCACAGTCTCTGCGGACGATACCCTCTTTTAGAGCTATCCTACGAGGATACGATCTATCGCGAGCGGTTTATTATAAATTTTAAAATTCGGTGCGAGCTCGCGTGCGTATCATTGGCGAAAATTCGTGATGAAGTTAATCACGGGTCAAGACCGGACTTCCATGTGTCCGGAGATGGAACCTTGAAATTTCACAATCGGCTGTGCGTTCCAAATGATGTAGAACTGAAGAAAATCATCTTATCAGAAGCCCATCAGTCCTTATACACCGTACACCTAGGCGGCACCAAAATGTACCGAGATCTGCGAAGAAATTACTGGTGGCAGGGGATGAAGAAAGACATTGCACACTTTGTGGAGCAATGCCTCACGTGTCAGCAAGTCAAAGCCGAACACCAGAGACCAGCAGGAGCCTTACAACCTCTACCCATTCCTGAATGGAAGTGGGAGCACATCTCCATGGATTTTGTTTGCGGTCTCCTGAGAGCCACAAGCAGCTAAGATGCAGTTTGGGTTATTGTCGACAGACTGACCAAGACGGCACATTTCCTACCCATCAAAATGACGTATAGCATGGACCGATTTGCGGAGTTGTATGTCAGAGAGATCGTACGGTTACATGGAATCCCAGTGTCCATTGTGTCGGATCGAGATCCGCGATTCACCTCGAGGTTTTGGCAGAGCCTACACGAAGCCATGGGTACAAGCTAAACTTCAGCACAGCCTTTCACCCGCAGACAGATGGGCAGACCGAGAGGACTATCCAAACTCTGGAGGACATGTTGCGACTGTGCGTCCTGGACTTCAAGGGAAGCTGGATTCAGTACCTACCGTTAGTGGAGTTCGCCTACAACAATAGCCATCACGCCAGCATTGAAATGGCTCCGTACGAAGCTCTATATGGAAGAAGGTGCAGGTCGCCACTGTATTGGGATGAAGTCGGAGAGAGGAAGTTGCTCAGGCCAGAGATTATCCAAGACACGTGCGAGAAGATATCGACAATCCGACAAAGACTAGCAATGGCTCAGAGTCGTCAAAAGAGTTATGCCGACGGAAAGCGACGGGAACTGGAGTTCGAAGTTGGCACGAAGGCCTTCCTGAAGGTCACTCCCATGAAGGGAGTCATGAGGTTCGGAAGAAAAGGGAAGCTAAGCCCTAGATTCGTGGGCCCTTTCGAAATTCTTGAGAAAGTGGGAGCCGTAGCACATCGCTTGGCACTGCCACCGAATCTTTCGGGCATCCACGACGTCTTTCACATCTCGATGTTGAGGAGGTACGTGCCGGACCCGACACATGTTCTGGATAGCGAGCCTCTCCAAATTCGCCCTAACATGACTTACGAGGAGGCACCGACAAGAATTCTGGACAGAAAGGAGCAAGTGCTACGGAATAAAAGTATTCCACTAGTGAAGGTTCTCTGGAATAGCCATTCAGCGGAGGAAGCCTCTTGGGAATTAGAAGATATCATGCGGGAGAAATACCCGCATTTGTTTGATTAATGTATGAATTACCTTTGTGGATGTAATGAGTTAAGAAATTGTTCAATAATATTGGTTGATTTGGCATTTTTACCATTAACACATAGGGAAAATTTTGTTTGGTTCCATTTGTGGATTTCGTATTGATGCGATTGAATGACGACTTTAGGATTTTGGTGAGAAGGACTAGTGTGCGAGGTCCGATGTCCCGAGCACGAAAAGAGCTAGAAGCTCTAGTAACCAAATTGAAGAATATAGTCCGGAATAAGTATCGAACTCGGATATCGACCACGACGCCTATGCCTCTTACCTTGCGAAACAAGGCCGAGGCATTATTTTGGAAAAGGCACGAGAAGATTCTAGGCGACGAAGATGCCAAGGAGGAACTCCCACGCTACTCAGACTTTAGCTTCGACGAAGGCTCGGAGATGGCATCAGAGGAAGAAGTGGATCCCGAAGAACATCCGCACATATACTATGATCCGGATGAGGACACGTTCTTCTATCAGCCAGCGGACATACTAGATGATACGGACGGGCCCAAGAGAGACTCGAACGCGTCAGGTACTCCTTAGGACTTTTGACCTCATGTATTTTTATCAATTCCGAGGACGGAATTTTTATAAGGAGGGAGGATTGTAACAATCCCGATTCTCCTTTAGGGGTAGAATAGTAAATTGGCCGTAAGTCCAATTTTTAGTCAAGGGTGGACTTGAGTGAGCAATGAGGATGGATAAAAAATTTTTAAAGTTTTAAAAATGTACTTATGACTATGGGTAATAAAAATATTAGTAATAATAAATATAATGATAATAATTTTCTTTGAGTAAATAGACTTTTCCTATTTATTGCTCTTATTGTCCTTTTTAAAAAAAAAAAATTTTTTTTTTTTTCGGACAGCACCTTAGGGAAATTTTGGACAGCACCTCATTGTTTTTTTTTTTTCTTTCTTTTATTTTCCTTGTCTCTTTATTAAATGTATTTAAGGGGAATGAGACAAAACCCTACTTTTACTATTCTTTTCCCTCATTCCCCACGCCGCACGTCCTAGCCTCTCCCTTCTCTCCTTCATTCTCGTGGACAACCAGCCCTCATGTTTCTTCTTCTTTCCGTAAAGCAGCAGGTAAGGGTTTTTCTTCTTTTGTCTTCTGCATGCCGTGTAAGACAAAGGTTATTTTGTTTTCTCCACCAAGCCGTGATATAGCCCTCTGCCGTTCGTGTATATATATATATATATATTCTGTTCTTTTTCTTTTTTTCTTTTTGATTCCTTCCTTTCTTTTTCTGATGATGTCTCCTTTTTCCGTTCACGTTGGTTTCTTTTTTCTGTTGACCTGAAGCAGCAACACGGCAAGCCGTGATACAGCCTCTGTTCCAGTTTTGTTTTTTTTTTTCTTCTTTTCTGCTTATCCATGCCGTGTTATCCATACATATATATATACTACTTTATATTTTTTTCTTTTCTCTGATTGTTCACGTTGCTTTCTTGGCCATGCTATATTTTGTCTCTTTTTGAATCCCTCACTGCAGTACCGTGTGTGTACTCTGCCAGCCATGATATTTTCCTTTCCTTTATTTTTTTTGTTGTTGCTCTTTCATTAATTCCAGGGACGTCCAGCAGTGGAGTCTTTCTTTTAAAAGTTGTATTTATTTTGTTAACAAAGATATTTAGCCTTCCTATTAAACACCACATAGACCTAAACCCTTTTATTCAAATATTCAAGAACAAATACACTTTTAATATTTCATGTGCCTTAATCTTCAAATATGAGATTTTTTTTATTTATGAACATGAAAGTGGTGATTTTTAATACCTTTAAAGATCCATTCTCAAAAGACTAGCAAGTCCAACCCTTGCTAGTAAGAGTTTACTTTAGTGAGGTGTATGAGGGTAGTAACACGTCTGAATTTGTATTACAGGTGATTAGCTAGCGGTCGAGAAATTTCTTGTAATTCAGTTAGGAGGTAAGTAGATTCCCTACCCTTCCAAAGTCATAGATTCAATATCGCTGATATTTTTAATTGCTCCATATTATCTTATGCGTTTAAAGTATGAACTTGTGAGCTTATTTTGTTTATATAAATGTTTCATAGTCTTTCTCTATAATGAGAAGCATAGCATGCGATATAGATCATTTTTGTTGTTTTAAAATTTCTTGCTATTAATGCTTTCTAAATAAAGCAAGTGATTATTTCTAGAAAGTCCCAAATTGGGAAAATCAGTTATTTTTAGAAATTCATAAATCATAAGGATTAAAAAGATAAAAACCCTCCTACACGTGGCCCTGAGATACTCAGAGTAATACAAGAGACGAGAAAACTTTTATAAGATGAGGGTACGTGTACGGAGGAGATACTTTTGGCCCAAGAAGATTTAGAGAAGAAAACGCTCGGTACCGAAGTCAGGATGGAAGCGCAACCACTGAAAGAGGCTCTGCCAGAAGGTGGTACTCCATCAATCAAATCGCCAAGCTGAGTGCACCCATAAGTTAATCGGCTGGCCAGCAGGCACGTCTGTGGCCACAGACGTTGCCATGGTTGTAAAGACCGCGCAACCCTAGTGCACGGGGCGTAATAGTGCACATGGGCCCTAATATGAGACTTATTTTCAAACAAAGTATGAGTGTGCTTTATGACTCCTTTACTAAGGATTATTTATTCTTTTTCACTAAGGAGTTACCCTTATTCATAATATATTATGTATTAGCTATCCTGTATCGATTTCAAAATGATAATATTTTCCGTATAACTATTTGCGAAGAAAAATGAATTTAAACCAACTATTTATGGTTGGGGATATACTTACTGAGTCTTTTTCGCTCACCAAATTTTATGTTTTGTTTTAAGGTGGCGAATACGCCGGTATAGGAGGCTGGAATGGGGATCTGGGATAGGTGTCCAGCCATCATATTTGCATCAAAATATTTTTATTATGTTATAATAAGTGCAAGTGCACAAGTTATATGATATTTATTTATTTAATTATTAGTATGCT
>FXXK01000619.1:247759-291996 GCA_900184695.1 Betula pendula | reverse complement strand
CCCTGGGTCGTTACAGAAAGAGGACTCAAAGAGAAACAAATCATTAAGCCAAAGTTTTTGCATTTAAGGTGCACTCAAGCACCCAAAATGGCGATCAAGCGCCAGCTGCGATCGATCCCCATTTTCTAGCGCTCGATCACCATCGTGCGCTGGAAAACTCTGAAGTCGGCAAAACTGATATGAAAGATGGTAATCCGACCCCAACTCGATCTTGGACTTCCTAAGGTGCACGAAATTGATTAGGGTTGTTTTTAAACTTTATAAATAATCCTCTAAGTCCTCCAAAACAACATAAGCTTGAGGAGAAGAATCAAATGCTTCAAAGAAGGGTTTTTCTTAGTTTTTCTTTGTTATTTTCTTATGAGGATGGTTTTTATCCGAATTATATGTAGCTACTACATTAGTTAGGGCTCGATTGAAGCCCTAATCATGTCTCTTTAAGGTTTCAATTTGTCTTGCTACAATTAATGTTTTGATGCTTAATTAATTTATCTCGGATTTTTGTTCGTTCTTCATATGGGTTATGTATGGGTTTGATCATCTTATGCATATGACATGTGTAGATTGTTGTCTAGGTCAATTTGGATGACCGAAACCTGGGCCTAGTAGAGTAACAAAAGAACCAATTGCGGGTTCTTGTGGTAATCAACATGAAAGACCTGAATAGATACCATGTTTTAGGTTTAAGTGTGGTTGTCGATCTCCATAGATTTATGCTTTCTTGAAGAACAACTTAGTATGCACCCATGCTAAATCCTTCAAGAAAGAAAAGAGTTAGAGTATATACCCATGCCTAATCTCATTATTTAGGGAGATCAATAGCTTTTGGAGTATACACCCATGCCCTTAGGCTGGAAAACATGGAGTATCTTGACATGATTGTAGCATTGTTCATATTATGTTCTTACTTGAGTATGATTAGCGGTGGATATCGATGCCCTACCCTTTTATATTATTAATTTAAGTCTATGTTTTATCTAGTTCCATTCAAAATATCTTCTTAGGAATTGCTTTTTAAACATGTTTTACCAATCCTCGTGGGAATGATCTCATATTGGCCGTCTATATTATCGTTTTGATCTTATGCGTTTGCAAGTAAAATGTGCATTTATTTGCCTATTTATTTAGGTGAAAATTTGTACAACAAGTTTTTCTCGCCGTTGCCAGGGATTGCGTTAAATTGTGTTTTTTAAAGTTTTTCCTTTTATTTTAAGCTATTTTGTTTCTGCTCCTCTAAAAAAAAAAAAAAGGTTCTAATATGTTTTTCTAAAGTTTTTGCATAATTCAGTTTTGTTTTGCTGCAGGGGGATCGAGCACCACAGATAGGGGATCGATCCACATCTGTGATTGAGCGCCCAATCCTAGCGATTGAGCTCCACTTCAGACAACTGCGATCGAGTGCCCATTCCTTGCGTTCGAGCGCCTTCTTCCGGACAGCAGCACTGAAGCTGATGTCTACTGCAGAATCTGATTTTTGCCCATGCAAGGACATCGATCTCAGAATTTAGCTGTTATTCCATACAATCCAGAGATTGAACGCACCATTCAACAACCTCGAAAGCCAAAAAAAGAATCCGAAGAAGAAGAGGAATTCGAAGTTGAGGAAAAGATGGCAGAAGCACACGTAGAGAATCAATCCGAGCGAAAGCCGATGAAAAGTTATTTCATTCCACAAAACCTCAATCAACCATCATGCATCACCTCCAGCCAAATGCATAAGGAAGCTTCAATTTATCTCCTCATTTACTCAACATGCTGCCACATTTTAGAGGCACACCCTTCGAGGATCCATATATACTTGCACATAAGAGATTTCTTTGATCTTTGCAAGACGCAAAACATTTATGGTTTAACTCCAGAGCATATCAGGTTAATCCTCTTCCCTTTTTCATTAAAAGATAATGCTAAGTTCGTGGTTGAACTCTTTGGCTGCAGGTTCTATTNCCCGAAAAAGAAGAGGAATTCGAAGTTGAGGAAAAGATGGCAGAAGCACACGTAGAGAATCAATTCGAGCGAAAGCCGATGAAAAGTTATTTCATTCCACAAAACCTCAATCAACCATCATGCATCACCTCCAGCCAAATGCATAAGGAAGCTTCAATTTATCTCCTCATTTACTCAACATGCTGCCACATTTTAGAGGCACACCCTTCGAGGATCCATATATACTTGCACATAAGAGATTTCTTTGATCTTTGCAAGACGCAAAACATTCATGGTTTAACTCCAGAGCATATCAGGTTAATCCTCTTCCCTTTTTCATTAAAAGATAATGCTAAGTTGTGGTTGAACTCTTTTGGCTGCAGGTTCTATTAACAAATTGGGAGGAGTTGGCCACAATTTTTTTTTAAAAAAATTCTTTCTAGCTCAAAGGACTAGGCAACTTAGAAGAGAAATTTAGACGTTTCAACAAAAGGATGGAGATATTTTCTTCGAAGCTTGGGAGCATTTCAATGAGCTACTTCTCAAATGTCCACACCACAATTTGTGTTAAGACGACCAAGTACAAGCTTTCTATGAAGGTCTAAATGATAATAACAAAAGTCTTGTTGATTCAGCTTGTGGTGGTGTACTGATGGAGAAGAGCAGTGAGGAAGTCATTGAGTTCTTTGAAACTTTAAGTGAGAATTCTCAGCAACTCTTATCAAAAGGAAGGAATGTATCAAAAGGTAAGGGTGTTTATGAGATAAGTACCAACAGTGGAGTCCAATCTCAAATGGCGACAATGGAGAGGAAGTTAGACATGATTGTGAAAGCAATGACATCACACAACATCTCTCCAATTCAGCAAGTACAAAAAGTCGAGGTATGTGCCATATGTTCTCATTATAACCATACCACTAAGACTTGTCCTATGTCTCCATTTGCAGAGCAAGAACAGGCCAACTATGTGGGACAATGTGGATTTCCTCTGAAAAACAATCCTTACTCCAACGCCTACAATGTAGGGTGGCGAAACACCCCAATTTCTCATGGAGTAATAATCAGAATGTGCAGAATTCACAAGGGCAGCAACAAAATTTTGAGCAGGGGAATAATTATCAGGCTCCACCACAAGTGATGCAACCCAATCTAGAGCAGAAAAAGAATGATCTTGAATGGGCGATACTCTAGTTCATAACCGCATAGTAACAGACTAATGCTCAAAATAGTTTGTCTATTCAAAGACTGGAAGCAACCACCAGCCAGGCCATTCAAAGATTGGAAACACAAGTGGGGCAGATGCCCAAGGAGATGAATGAGAGAAAGAGGGGCGAATTCCCATCCCAAACAATACCCAATCCAAGAGGACATGAGCAGGTCAATGTTGTGACATCTTTTAGGACTGGTAAGGTCATTGATAACAAGGCGGGAATAGAAAAGGAAGTGGAAGCACCTTCAACAAAAGCCATAACCTCCAAAAAGGTAATTAAGAGGGGGTATGTGACATTGCCACCTTCCCTCAAAGGTTAGTGAAGCCCAAGAAAGAAAAACAATTGCTGGGTGTTTTTGAAACTTTAAAGAAAGTTGAAATCAATATTCCTTTACTTGATGCAATTAAACAAATTCCATCTTATGCCAAGTTCTTAAAGAATTGTTGTACCAACAAGAGAAATTTTCAAGAGCATGAGCAAGTTGCATTAACCGAGGAGGTAAGTGCGGTTTTGTTAAGAAAGTTACCACCTAAGCTGAAAGATCCAGGTAGTTTTACTATCTCATGCAGGATTGGTGACAAGCTCTTTGACCGTGCTTTGTTAGACTTTGGGGTAGGTATCAATTTACTACCTTATGAGGTTTATGAGAAATTGAGTTTGGGGGAACTTCAACCAACTTCAATCACATTGCAATTGGCTAATAGAAGCATCAAGCAACCAAGAGGTATTTTAGAAAAAGTCTTGGTCAAGGTAGATAAATTTATTGTACCTATTGATTTTGTTGTACTGGATATGGAAGAATCACCCATGCCATCGTCCTTACCCATTATTTTAGGTAGATCCTTCATAAACACTGTTGATACTAACATATGTGTTAAAAAGGGTATTATAAGCATGGAAGTAAATGGAGAAAAGGTTGAGTTATGGTGTTTGATACAATGAAGTTGCCACAAGATAATCATGCATGTTTCAATATTGATGTGGTCCAAAGTACTGCTAAAGAAATTTTGCAAGTACACAGCATTGATCCCTTGGAGTTTGCCATGACTCATAACTTCATAAAGTTGGAGTATGAATGTGTTATCGACATCATTGATGCCACCTCATCTAAGAAGGTACAGACTACCCTTTGAAAGTCTTGTGCCTACTAACACTACTCTTGATTCTTCTATTAGTAGGGCACCAGATTTGGAGTTGAAGCATGGTGGATATGAAAATGATGAGTTGTGCAAGGAAAGAACCAAGAAATATCCTAATAAGTAGCTTGTTAAGAAGGAGTTTTATGTTGGACAGAAGGTGTTGATATACAATTCAGAATTAAGACTCTTCCTAATAGCTAAAGTCTCGGTGGTATGATCCTTATGATGTCACCAAAGTTTTTCCTCATGGAGATGTGGAGGCTTATTACAAAGAGAAAAATCAACTCTCAAGGTGCATGGACATCGGGTGAAGCCTTATATGGAGATGGGCGTTCAGTTTAGAGATGAGGATGTGGCCTTCCAATCTGTTCAGCACATTACTTGAGAGTCATATAGTCTGACTGAAGACAATAAACTTAGCACTACTTGAGAGGTAACCCAAGAAGAAATGAGTAGTACTGAAGCTACTAAATGCACTAAAAAGCTATATCCTTTAAAAAATTTTGCTTTGTTTTTTAGGACAAGTGTGCTTACATTCAAGTTTGGGGGTATGCTATGAGCCATGCCTTCCCACTCAGCTGTCTCATCTCCTTGGTATGATCTTTCCATTTTTCTCTATACATTGAGGACAATGTGTAACTCAAGTTTGGGGGTATGGGAGAGACACACACACTTTGTCCATATTTTTTTGAAAAAAATTGCATACTATTGTTATTCTTAAGAATTTGGTTGATTTGGAACTGTGATTTGAATTTCATTGGCGAGCTTAGAATGTTGAACACATGATCATATGATTAGGATTCTAGGTGTTGTTGCTTACCTTTGGCATCTGAGCATTCACTTGTTTCAATTCAAATTGCCATAAACACATTAGCACATAGTTTGTGACGTATGACATGTGAACCTGATTGTGTATGCTTTCAATGTCTTGAGTGAAGCTGGATGACTTGTTGGATGGATACCTTGGCAATGAGGGAAAAAGAAAAAAAAAGATCATTTTCGAAGCTTTCACTGAGTAACTGGACTTGTCTTATTAAGCAATGAATGTTCACGTCAAAAGGTGAGAATTTTGGATTGGTTAAAGTAGAGACCATTTTCGAAGCTTTCATTGAGTAACTGGACTTCTTGCCTCACCAAGCAATAAATGTTCACGTCAAAAGGTGAGAATTTTGGATTGGTTGAAGTCATGGCTAGTTTAGTTCTGTAGCCTTTTTACTCGAGTTAACGCTCGCTACAAGGGTCAGTTAGAAAGATTAAGGGAACTGAGCATTACACAGCCTGAAAAAAAAATGTCATGGTTATTCAATTCGATGGGGACCCTAGTAAACTTGGAGGCATTGAGTCATTGCACATTAGAATTAATTTGAAGCCTCATGATTATGTGTTGGTTCATTTTACATTGATTTGAACTTTTGAAATCTCAACTTGTCATTTGTGAGTGGTTAGACTTTGGAATTTCAATTCATTTTGAAGATGGAGTTTATCCTTTTAAGCCTGCTAATAAATGAGAATCTTGGTGTTTGTGATACTTTAGTCTTGGAGATAACATGAATTGTCCATAATGTTTGTGGGTATCATTCCTGTTAAACCCTCACGAGACTTCACTCGTCCAACTAGGGATGCCTAGGGGTTTAAAAGGCTTGTTGCATGCGCTAAATGCAATCGTGTTTCCCACGACAGAGGAGGTAGAGTAGTTGTCATTTATTTTCAGTTTTGTATTGCTAAGGGACTAGCAATATGTAAGTTTGGGGGTGTGATAAGTGCTGAATGTTACACATTCAAGCCCCTTAATTCACATATGTTAATCTCTTAGTTTCATTATAATATGATGTTTTGTGTTTGCCCTTTTTTTTGTAGGTTTTGGAAGAAAAGAAGTCAATTCCATCAACTCGCACTTAAAACACATGAACTGTGCAAAGCTGCTAAGCATTTGACCTTTGTGCACTATTTTAGCTATAATTTTTAGCTCAAAACTCAGAATAAGGCAAGGTCAAGTGCGTTAGAAAGAAGACTCAAAGAGAAAAAAATCATTAAGCTAAAGTTCTTAAATTTAAGGTGCGATCAAGCACCCAAAATGGCAATCGAGGGCCAGCTGTGATCGATCCCCATTTTCTAGCGCTCAATCGCCATCGTGCGCTGAAAAACTCTGAAGTTGGCAGTTCTGATATGGAAAGATGGTAATCCAACCCCAACTCGATCTTGGACTTCCTAGGGTGCACGAAATTGATTAGGGTTGTTCCTAAACTCTATAAATACTCCCCTAAGTCCTCCAAAATAACATAAGTTTGAGGAGAAGAATCAAAGGCTTCAAAGAAGGGTTTTTTTTTTAGTTTTTCTTTACTTTTTAGTTTTTCTTTGTTATTTTCTTATGAGGATGGTTTTCATCTGAATTATGTGTTGCTAATACTTTAGTTAGGGCTTGATTGAAGCCATAATCATGTCTCTTTAAGGTTTCAATTTGTCTTGCTACAATTCATGTTTTGATACTTAATTGATTTATCTCGAATTTTTGTTCGTTCTTTATATGGGTTATGTATGGGTTTGATCATCTTATGCATATGACATGTGTCGATTGTTATCTAGGTCAATTTGGATGACCAAGTCCGGGGCCTAGTAGAGTAACAAAAGAACCAATTGCAGGTTCTTGGGGTAATTTGTTGGGAATATGGGTGCAAATGTAAAAATTGTGTAGCGGAAAAATAATATCTTCCCTGCTCAGGATCTACTCTATGAAGAACATATGAAGAATATTGCTATTAATAAAAATTAGCAAGAACATAAAATTACTTACTTGCTAACTAGGGCCACGCCTTGGCTATATGAGCGAACAATTGTCTTCTTGATGAACGCTTCAAGAACTCCTCAGATCTTCTCACCAATGACTAGAAATAACCAAAGACTGTGGACTCTTCTAGCTCTTCAAAACTTTAACTTAGCTCTCTGAATAAATATTCAAGGAGTGCTTTCAATTCTTAGCAATGGCTAAAAGAATTGTGTTGGAGTATTTTTTTTTTTTGACTGAGCCACAGGGTCCTCTATTTATATTCTTGAAAGGAGCACAGGAGAATAAAAAGAAGCAATGTGGGACTGCAGGGAAGGGTGCAAACCCTAGCCTCCACCTCCTTAGGTGTACGGCTAGGGTGTTAAAACCCTAGCTTGTCACCTCCTAAGGAGGTGACACATGGGCTAGGGAAAAATTCCTTGGCCTGTGCGTCATCTTCTATGCACTGGGCTGGGTTTTATCCCAGCCCACCTTTCCCAGTTCTTTCTCTGTATAGTCTTTCCTTTGGGCCTATATTTTATTTAATTAAAACAACCTGCTTATTTAATTAAATATGCTTATGTTTAAATAAATAAAATAACCTGTTCAATAAATAAATAATAGGCTTGTCCGTGGTTCATTTACAATAGCTTGATGAAGGACTTAAAGAGAAAAATATTTTCGGCTCCAATAATATCCAACTATCCCAAGTCACTATCAATTACAATTAATGCCACTACATAATTGTAATTGCACTCCGAAAAATATTCTTGATTAAATCAACAAAGTTTTCTTTGACATTTACCACAAGTATGATTCCTCCATAAAGTCCTCTGTAGACGAATAAGCGCTAAGATATTGTTACACTATATTCTCTACCTCTTAATCCTTGCATACCAGATTTCTATTCTTTTATTATTCTCTCTTCATGTGAGTGTCCACCCACTAGGTATAATTTGGAGTTAACCTTACCAAATGCTTTGATCAAAGACTTTAGAGAATAACATTGAATAAAATCCTATTCAAGGGGAGACTTTATGTTTTTCTTACCAAAGAAGGATTTGGATTCCCTATTGAGAAAAACTCTGGTCACGATGCTACATGTGATCACTCAATCACAAAGACCATGTTGACCTCATATTGCTGAAGGCCTCAGTCTACAATGTGTCAAAGTTAAAGACATTTCACATCTGAGTTTGCTTTTCTCTTAGGATTTAGAATCTCAAGTATAAATAGTCTGAGAGTTATATCTTTTCTTAAAACAGTATTTTAACATAAAAGAAAACTCCTGGAACGTTCAGTGTATACCACCCTATACACCTACACATCAACCCGAAGTATACGCTTCGCATGATTAAGGTAAATCTCACAATTGATGCATAACAGTCTTACTTGATGGAATGTCCAGTTCCATCATAATTGCGAACAAATGATTTCAGAGTACAAGGCTTATGGTCTTAGACCTTGTGTGACAAAACCTTACTCACACCCATAGACCATATTCAATGCATCCCTAGACCTTTCGTATGGGGATAATCATAAAGAATCATAGAAAAGACTATATGCCATATGCTCAAATATATATGTAAACAATAAACATTCTTTTACTACAAAGTCAATCATATCAAAAACATGGGATTGAGGGCATAATCCCAAAACATAATCAACATGAAAGACCTGAATAGATACCATGTTCTAGGTTTAAGTGTGTTTGTCGATCTCCATAGATTTATGCTTTCTTGAGGAACAACTTAGTATACACCCATGCTAAATCGCTCAAGAAAGAAAAGAGTTTGAGTATACACGCATGCTTAATCTTGTTATTTAGTGAGATCAATAGCTTTTGGAGTATACACCTGATAAGCCTTGAATGTTATGCATTTAAGCCCCTTAACTTGCATTTGTTAAACCTTAAATGTTTTGTAATATAACATTTTTTCGTGTTTTTGTACTTATTAGTGCTTTCAAGTGTTATGATGAAAAGTGCATGTAAATCATGGATTTCTGGCATTGATGTTCCAAAGTATGCTGATGATGATCAGTTGGCTTGAACCTAACTTAAATGGCTCGAGCGCCTCCCCAGATTAGCTCGAGCGCATCAGGCATCAAGATGGCTCGAGTGCCTTCCAATGTAGCTCGAGCGCATAAGGAATTAACATGGCTCAAGAACTTCCAGAATGGCTTGAGCGACATCGGGCACCACAGAATCTGAGTCACGATCTTCACCAGATTTGGAGGCTGAGATATTCATGGGAGACTGAGTCAGTACGGGAATAGCTCTGCAATCCCTCAAAAAGTGGTGTTGACTCCATTTTCCTTGCAAGGAGAAATTAGCTCATACTCAATCCCTTGAAAGAAGGGATTGGAAGGGTTAGTCTAGGGATTAAAAGGAAGAATGCAATCTTTGAGCAAAAGGAGGATTTTCGTGGACAGCAAGGAGATTAGGGTTCTAATTCCCCAAGAATCATCCAGCAGTTGAAGAAAAAGAGAAGGAAATGGTTTTCTCTAATTCAATAGAGATTTCCAGCTCCTCCATGAGTAGATAATTTCTTATTCATAGAATCATAGGGAATTGGTGAAACCCATTCCAAATACCATGGTTTAATTGTATTGCAGTTGTGGGATTTTTCAGATTACATGTGATAATTGTTTAACTTAGGGAATTACAAACACCATTGCAATTGGTTTTCAATGATAACACTTGTTCTTGATTTTGATCAATCTTGTCTGTGAGATAGTTAATTATCTTGAATGAATCCAACATCACTATTCACTGTGATTATAGGGATGATAGCTATGCAATGGAATTAAAGTGACATTTATTCAAGAAACTTGATAGCTCATACTTAGGAATCATTAATCATGCTACATCTTAGTTTTAGGTAATTTAGGTAGATGATTCGTGCAACCTAGGATGGGTTATTCTTGATTCTTGTTTGTATGTATACTATGCAGGGATTGTATAAGCCATGCTAGGAATCACGGATCGTATCACAAATAGTGTGTTAGGTGATCGGTCCGTGCTAATCTAAGATGATTTATTATTTTCTCCAAACAAAAGCATTTTCTTGTCGATATCTTCATATGGTTGACAACCATATATCATGTGTATGATGAGAATCCCATGCAAGTACGAATGACCATTGGTATGAGGTTTGTGGTAGATTCCAATCCCTATGTTGCTTCCCTTTTATTCAACTAAGTCTTTAGGCATAATTGTAGTTTTCAAAACAACCAATATCTTTCTGAGTTAGATTGGAATTTATTCTGGATATTTGATAAACATCCTACTGAGAACAGTCCTTGCGGTTCGATACCCTCAAAAATAGCCTTATCCTATAAGGATTCGTTCTATTGCGAGCGGTCTTTTATAATTGATCCGTAAAATCTACATCAACACCCATGCCCTTAGGCTAGCAAATATTGAGTATCTTGACATGATTGTAGCATTGTGCATATTGTGTTCTTAATTGAGTATGATTAGCGGTGGATATCGATGCCCTATCCTTTTATATTATTAATTTAAGTCTATCTTTTATCTCGTTCCATTCAAAATATCTTCTTAGGAATTGTTTTTTAAACATATTTTACCAATCATCGTGGGAATGATCTCGTATTTTCCATCTATACTATCGTTTTGATCTTATGTACTTGCGAGTAAAACGTTCATTTATTCGCTTATTTATTTAGTCAAAAATTTGTACAACACATTATGAATGAGATAAATCTCGCCTAGTCAGGGTGATTAAAGACACCTCGTCTAGGCCTTGAGCCTTGCGTCCATGTGGAGGGTGTTTTTAATTTACGGGATTAGGTTGTCTTAGATTTTCAAATATTATATGTTTTCTTTGATTTGCATGTTTTATTTGTGCGGAATATTTATATATGCGTAATATATGCTCAATAAATTTTCATAACTCAATATGTCTTCATTTAGGCCATTTTTCACTATATTGATGTTGAAGATCATACATGAATTCATAAGAAAACATGGCACAACGGAATATACAAATTTTCTATGATCTAAGATCATGAACTTCAAGTAAGCATGCTTTGATCAACATAAAAAACAAACTAAAGTAGAGGATGTTTTTACTCACATAGTTCTTCAGCCTCTTCAAGGAGGCTAGGAGATTTTGATTTATCATCTTCTTGTGATTTCTTCATCTTCTTCATAGTTGATCTTTGAAGGTGACGAAGCTTTGCCAAGAATGCGAAGAACATCAAGTTTGAGAAACTCCAAGATCTTCAAAGGACTTCTAATTCTTCAAAGAACTTGTTGCAGAACTTCAAGGATGGATGAAGAACAAGATAAACTTCGATGAACATGAAGAACACTTGTTCTTGAGAATTTCGGATCTTCTTCTTGATGGCTGAATATGATAGAGAGTGTGGTCTCTCCCTTTGAAGCAATAGAAAATAATTTATCTTCTATTAATTTACTCACTAATCTTAAGAACTAAGAACATAGAGTTCTATTGTGTAGTCACAAGAGTTTGTGAATTCAGAGTGTCTAAAGAGTGAGTAAAACTACTTCATTGAGTTTCTATTTATAATTACATGTCTGGTTGGAGAGGAGGCAAAAGGAAGGTTCCAGAACCCCAGGGAAAACCCTGGGGAATCGGCTACAAGGGGAATCACTCCCCTTGTAGCCGCTGGCCATGGGGAGCTTAATGCTCCCCATGTAGTTGGCCAAGGGGCTAGGGTTAAAACCCTAGCCTACATGCTCTTTTTTCTTGCATGGGCTTGGATTGACCCTTGCAGCCCAGTACTCCTTTCTATTTGGACTGAGCTCTAGGAATTAAATTCCTTAGCCCAAAAAACTGTCCAAACCAAACAACTCTTAAGAACTAATTCTTAAGCCCATTTTATTTAAAATAAAACAATACCAAATTAATTCTAATATTAATTCCTAACTCATGTCTTATTTAAATAAAAACATATATGCAATCAAATAAATAAATAATCACTTATCAAGAAATACTTGTCAATTTACAACAGCTCAATAAGGGACCCGAAAGAAAAATGAAATTAGCTTCATTAGTCCCGCAAAACTAGTTATTAAATAACTAATCTCCTTGACTAATAATCACAATTAATTCTAATAAATAATTGTAATTGCACTCTAATTCATATTTTGTTTAAACAATTAATCATTTGGCGACAATCTTGAATTTACTAAATTACCCTCTATGGATAATTCTATAGTGAAAACAAAGATGAGTATAACTGTCACTTTGTCCGCTATCTCTTTTCCTTGAGTACCCGGATCCAAACTTTGTAAATCATCTCAATGTACCTTATGAGATTCCACTCATCCTTATACATTGTTTCAGTTAAATACCACTGAAACCACTCAGCCTAAGTTTCAGGATGACTTTTCTTATTGATCCTAAAACAAGGGGAATATCTTTGTCACTTTGAGCTCTTACAAAGGAGTTGGATTCCTTCTTGAAGAGTGATTTGCCATAATGCTACATGATGATTGCCCAATGCACAAAGAATGTATGATCATCAATTTTATCTCACTGAGATACATCAAAACAATCACCACTTGACATCTAGTTCAGACACTTCTCAGAATTTAAAGTAAAATGCAATCAAGTGTCTATTATGCACATCATTATCTATGACAGTTAATAATAGAATAACAATGGCCCATATGGTCCTATTCAGTGTATAGCCTTGTAAATCCTTACCTTGCCATAGCACTAACAATGTCAACCTGAAGCCACATTGCTTCACTCGATTAAGACAAATCCCAAAGTTGACATGTTATAGTCTAGGTGGAATTCTCGGTTCCACTTTACGACTACGAACAAATATATTTGATAAGTTACAAGGAGAACTTTTGACCATGGTCTTCTATGTGATGATGATTCATTACTCACACCATAATCAATTCAATGCAACTTAGGGAATGTTTATATGCACACTACACATTATGCAATCCAAGACAACTTCAAAACATGCCTATTGTTCATATATAAGTTCAGGAATTTGATATAACTCATTACAATGCTACATTCAATATGATCAATTGGAGTTTTGGACACTAGTTCCAACAATTGAATCTAAACAAGTTGACTGATCCAAATTACATAGACTGGAAACGTAACATGGACATAGTGCTAACTACAAAAGGGCATAAGTATGTGCTTGGAGAGGCATGTCAAGATGTTCCAGCTGAGGACGCCTCTGAGGATGACCAATAGCGATTTAATCGCTGGAGGAAGTCTAATGAGATGGCTAAGTGTTACATTTTAGCCTCGTGGCTAATGTAATACAACATCAGCTTCAGGATGTGGATCATGCCTCGCTCATGATGGCAATCCTGAAAAAGATGTTTTGAGATCAAAGTCGTGCCGCATAGGTAGACACGATGAGGTCTTTGTTGAGTACAAAGATGTATGAAGGTACACCAGTAAGGGAGCATTGCCTATTCATGATAGCTATGCTTAAAACACTAGAGGTTCTAGGTGCTGAGATAGATGGTGAGTCTTAGGTAGAAATGATTCTACAGTCCCTGCCGTCCTCTTTTAATCAGTTCAGGCTAAATGTGTCCATGAGTAAGAAGGACTACACATTAGTAGAATTGATGAATAACATAGCTTCACGAGGAGGTTAATGCGTTGGAACTGGTGTCCAAAACTCCAATTGATCATAAGATATTTATAATGCAATGAATTTTGTTATTAAATTTGTTGGTCTAATCAATGAACAATGGACATATTTATTGTTGTCTTAGATTGCATATATGTGTAGCATGCATGAAGACATTTCCAAAGTTGCATTGTATTTGGTTGTAGTGTGAGTAATGAGTTTTATCACACAGAAGACCATAGTCAAAAGTTTTCCTTGTAACTTATTAAATATTTGTTCGTAGTCATAAGTGGAACTGGGAACTCCACTTAAACTATAACATGTCAACCTTGATGATCTGTCCTGATCCAGTGAAGTAGTGTGGCTTCAGGTTGACATAGTTTGTGTTATAGCAAGGTAAAGTTATACAAGGCTATGCATTGAACATGACCATATAGGCCATTATTCTTCTATAATAACTGTCATAGAGAATGATGAGCAAGAACGACGACTTATATGTATATTACTCTAAATACTGAGAAGATTGTGAACCAGATGTCAAGTGTTGATTACTTTGATGTATTGGAGTGAGATCAAATCAATAGTCATACATTCTTTGTATGTTGGGTAATCAACATGTAATATTGTGGAAGATCAGCCTTCAAGAAGGAGTACAAGTCCTTTGTAAGAAAACAAAGAGATAAGGATATTCTCCTTGTTTTAGGATCAGTAAGAATGGCCATCCTGAATCTTAGGCCTAAGTGTTTTAGTGATATTTAACTGAAAACAATGTACAAGGATGAGTTGAATCTCACAAGGTACATTGGGATGAATCATGAGGTTTGGATCCGGGTACTCAAGGAAAAGAGATATAGTGAACAAAGTGACAGTTATATTCATCTTTGGTTCAACTATGGAATATGATCCATGGAGGGGTTATATAGTAATTTTAAGTATGTCACGAATGATTAATTGTTTTAGCAAAATATGAATTAGAGTGCAGTCACATTTATTTAGTGAAGTTATTTGTAATTATTGGTTGAGGTGATGAGTGATTGGATAACGAAATATCACGGGACTAAAGAAGCTAATTCTATTATCCTTATGGCTCCCTTCTTGCGCTGTTGTAAATTGACTAGTATTTATGAGTCATTGTTTATTTATTTAATCGCATATGTTTTATTTAAAATAAGACATGGGCCAGAAATTAATATTAATATTAATTTGGTCTTGTTTTATTTTTATAAACATGAGCTTGAGAATTTATTTCTCAAGGGTATTTTGTAATGCCCCAAAATAATTAAAAGCTATATTTTATAAATATTTGACAAAAGATTTATTTAAATACTTTTCCAATTTTTGTTAAACATTTAAATAACATTTTAATCAGAAAATGTAACCATCAAACGTTCGATGATGATCATCAGACGTTTGATCTTGGAAAATACAGACACAAACTCTGCAAAGCCTGCGCAATGCTCAGAATGTGTTAGTACGAACATCAAACGTTCGATGCTTTTATGGAACGTTCGATGTGCTTTTATCAAACGTTCTATACTTTCATCAAACGTTTGAAGAGATCTCTAAATTCTCTGATATAAATAGATCAAATGTTCGATCATTTCCCAAAATGAATTTTACGTGGGGAATCAGTTTAGCACCCAACTTCCCTATAAATACCACCTCATTCCCCTCAGAAAATGACTTAGGGCCGACCCAAAACCTCCAGAAATCATTTGTTAAGGCTTGAGTAGAATTTTTTTCTAAGGAAAAGTTCTCATTTGAAGGAAATTATATTCTCCAAGGGTAACCTCGGAATCCTTAGTCTTATTATGTTATATTTTACTGTTTTAAAACTAGTTAAGGTTATATTTATGCTTCAAATTATGTTATAGTAATTCAAAGGCTTTTATGATGGCTTTCCAAAACGTTTTAATAAAAGGAATTACTTTGTGCTTGACCTCTTTAAAAGTGTGTTATTTACGTTCTTTATTGATTATTTAATGTCGTTAGATAATGTTCTAAGTGTAAGAATAGTTGTAGGTACGTTTGACAGGAGTTTTTGAACTTTCATGCATTCTGGACATTCATCAAACGTTCTACTGTTCTTGATCAAACGTTAGATCTTCAAGGATCAAACGTTTGATAATTGTGTCAAACGTTCAATGATGACTAGAAATGCCAAATTAGAGGTTTTTAAGACAAAGAGCACACAATGATTCACAATTAGTAAGGAATTACGTTCTTAGCATATTGTCGGGTTATTTTATAGTTAACGAGGAATTTACAAAATGTCTGAAGCATCGGATGAGCAATAAAGGTAAGTGTTTTAACTGAGT
Organism: Betula pendula; assembly: GCA_900184695.1. Taxonomy (NCBI): domain Eukaryota; kingdom Viridiplantae; phylum Streptophyta; class Magnoliopsida; order Fagales; family Betulaceae; genus Betula; species Betula pendula. Next base: position 276,041 of record FXXK01000619.1, on the reverse strand, counting down.
AGAGAAACTTCATTTTTGTGAAGTGCAATATGTCAGATGACTAAGCACAATGTTTTATGTGACTTACTTTATCATTTCAAGATAAGGTGATATTTGATTATATATTCTTTTTTTTTGGAATAAATGAACAATACTTGAATCGTATGATATGGTTGCACCGTTTCACAACGAAATAATGACCATGAGCTTACTATTATTACGGGTTGATTCTAAGGTCAAATAGTGTTACTTTATGAAGAAGGCCTTGGATCAAATGGTTTAGTTTGTGAGATTGCACCATTCATTAAGTAGGTCACCAGTTACGGCTTAGCTATTCAGTGTGAGCCACCAGAGGTCGGACTCGGTCGAACTGCTAGTGTAAGGCAGTACATTTGTGTGATGTCCAGGGCACCGAAATTGTACCAGATGTCCTTTTGGACGTGCTAACCTTATTGAGAGGGGGTAATGTCTCAGATAGATCATATTGTTAACATATGACTATTTATACAGTATTTATGAAGCATATTTTTACATTTAAGAATAATAGTTTAATTATCGAGATTATGTCCCACTTTTAAAATTAAATATTTTTTTTTGTAAAATGGCATAATAACGAGGATTAGACCCGCTATTTGCGAAAATATCATGTGAAGTTCTTAATAACCTTTTATTTATTTTATGTTGGGAATACTTCTACATCAAAACAAAATATAGCGCAGCGGAAAATAAACTATTCCCTAACTCAAGATCAAACTTTAAGAACTATATGCAAAGAATTAGACCATTAAAATAAATAAGCAATAAAATACTTACTTGAACACTAGAGCAACTCCTTAGCTATATGAGCATTTGATCCTTGCTCCTTGTAAACAGAAATCCCGACTTTCAGATCTTCTCACCAATGACTAGAAATAACCAAAGAGTGTGGACTCAAATTGCTCTTCAAAATTTAAACTATGTTCTTCGAGCTGTTAACTCACAAGAACTTGTATTTGGTGTGTTTTTTCAAGAGCCACAGGAACCTCTATTTATGTCCTTGAAAACACAAGAGGCCTTTTAAAATAATGCATGTGGGACAAGGTGTAGAGGAGTGGACGACTAGGCTAGAGAAAACCCTAGCCGTCACTCCCCTCATGGAGAATGACGCATGGGGCTAGGGTTTTCAACCTAGCCCATGCGTCAACTTCTTCCTTGGAGAATGACGCATTGGGCTAGGGTGGAAACCCTAGCCCATGCGTCAACTTCCCTGCATGGGGCTTGGGTTTTATCTAAGCCCATGCTCCCACTTACCTCTTTGTACAGTTTTTCCTTTAGCCCCAAACTTTATTTAATTAAAACAACCTGCTTAAATAAGAGGCCCATGTTTTAATAAATTAAAATACCTTGGCTAATAAATATAATAAAAGCATGTCATGGTTAATTTATAATAGCTTTGTGAGGGACCCGAAAGGAAAAATAAATCTGGCTCAAATAGTCATCGACAAATCTCTGTCACTATTTAATTACAATTGATTCCCATATTTACCCTTTGTCATTCTCTAACTGTAAATACTCCCTTCACTAGTCAAAAATATATTTTGGATCTCAACCAAAATGCTCTGATTAGATGCTGAGAATGAACTTCTTTGAAATTCTAGTCAAGGAGAAATTTCATATCGTTTTTTTTGTTAATCCAAAGGACTTGGATTCTCTATTGAGCAAAGCTTCCCTCACAATGTTTTCATGTGATCACCCAATGCGCGGAGATGTTGTCCAACGTTTAAGGTCTCACTCCCTAATGCATCAAAGTAACTAACACTTACACATCTGAGTTCGCTTTCCCTCAGGATTTAGAATCATTGGATACAAGTAGTTTGAGAATTATTGTCTTTCTGAGGACAGTACTTTAATGTAAAAACAACTCCCAGTCCGTTCAGTGTATACCACCTTATACACCCAATACATCAACCCGAGGAATCCTCTCCGCTTGACTTAGGTAAATTAATTTAGATGATGTGTAACAGTCTTAGCAAATAGAACGCCCAATTTTATTATTGACTGCGAACAAAAAACTTTACAGAATAGAAGGGTTACAGTTTATGACCTTGTGTGACAAAGACTATTGCTCACACTCATAGTCTAGATTCAATGTATTCTCCGGACTTTTTTTTTTCATAAAATGCATCGGTATTTTGCAAAACCCTCAGGAGTTTGATCAATTGGGACCTACACCAAGATTATGGTATCAGGACAGCAGTTATTGTTTTTAGGTTTGATCATTTTGATGTAAAGCTCTGTACCTATATTTAATGATGTTAGAATTATCTATTATATACTCAAATCAACTATTCCGCTAAAACTTTGATAGAGATTAAATTAGGGAATTTAGACAGTTACTAGTTAATTATTTTAAATGCCCTATGGATGTTATACTCCAGTTTATTCATTCTTAATGGATAAACTTGTGTATAAGGTGATTCTCAAGCCAGTGTTTACATATTATTCCCTAACATGAAGAATATAGATATCCCTTAGTCTTAATTTGATAATTAAGGCTGGGAGGCGAACCATGAATTTAATTACAAGTTAGCTAAATTTTTGGAGCGTTACAGATGGTATCAGAGCATTTGCTTGACTAATCACATAATTGATTTGAGAATATGGATGACCCAATAGGCTTAAATCTTGAAGAGGACAGAGCATAGGTGTGATGTTAGTAGGATGATTGATTGTGGTGCAGGCTAAATAAATAGCCTACCTTGATTGTGATAGTTTAGAACCATACTTATTTTATTCCTTGTCCTAGTCATCAGGCTTTGCTGATTAAGCAATTGATTGACCGTCGTGGAGTTGAGAAATTCGTAGCGAATGGCCGGAGGAATATGGACCCTATGCACTAGGGTATAAACCACCCATAGCATCTAAAGATATTGGGAATCGCGAGGAATTAAGGTTGGAACCTACTATGAAGAGTCTCGAGGTAACACCTCCAAAGTGGAAACGCCGCAATGTATTTATTGTAAGAGATTTTCCACCTATTCCCGAGGCAGCTCACCCACATCTAAGTATAGAAAGGAGACTTCAGATAGCAACTCACATGAGGCGTGTTACTGATGAAGACGCTGCAATGGCACAAGAAGAAATTTGTTTGTTGAAAGGCAGGACACTACGCAAGGGAACACGTTGTCAGAAGGTAGCTTTTCTCCTAAGCATTGAGAAGGATTTTGAAGCAATGATCAAAGATGAAGAAGATCTATCCGAGGATGACGCCAAATGACAACGAAGGAACTTCCAACGCTTAGAATAACAATTATATTAGTTAGGGTTGCACACAAGCACTATGTAGCTAGGGGTGCATTATGGGTAGGAGGTGCATGATTATGTTTTAAAAGAACGAGTTAAAATTTCCTTGTTATTTTGAAAGAAATTCTTGAAATATGATTTACTTTGAAATGAATTTTGAAAAGGGTATTTCTGGATTTCTTTTCCTTCCAAAAAAAAAAAAAATTGACCTAATGGCCACATCAAACGTTTGAAGCCAGTCATCAAACGTTCGATATTAGCCATAAATGACAAAAACGATCTTATCAAACGTTTGAAAAAAATCTTCAAACGTTTGATGGCAGTCATAAATGCCTGACCTAACATCATCAAACGTTCGATGCGACGATCAAACATTCGATGAAACCCGGAATTCTATAAGTCAGATTTGAAACGGCAATAATTTTTATCCAAACTCAATTTTTCTCAATTTTCGCTCATCTAAATTTCCCCAAGGTAATTTTCAGCCACTTCCCTTAAGTCTTTGAAGATTTAAGCTCGATTTAAAGCATATTTAAGGTAAAAATTCGAACTTCAAGCTATTAAAATATGTATTTTTCGTTTTTAATTGTTTAAGCATGTTTTACTTTGATTTTTATGAGTTAAAGCATGTTAGGACTAGTATAAAATGATTTTAGAATGGGTAGATTGATTCCAACCAAATTTGTTCGGATTTGGAAATTTTATGCCCAAATTTCAAAAATACCCTTGCCTAATCGGAGTCGGAATTTTCGACCGAATCCAAATTTTTTTTAAGCATGTGCCTCTTAGAATTTATTAAGACCCTTTGTGATGGGATTGATTCCCAAACACAGATTATTAATCCCATAATTTATTTTTTTTAACCCACCATTCTGGCATATAAAATTTTCACGAATCCTATATGTTTAGTGAAAGATATTTTGACAAATATTTCACTGAAACTTATTCAAATACTGTTAGAACAATTAAAGCCACGAAACACCCATAGGGGTAATTTCATAATTTTATAAACACCCGACAGAATTTCTCTGCCATTATGTTATTGAACCCTAAAGCGAAAATTTTTCTTTTCGCACAACCCCAATGAATTTGTATGATCCAACCCTTGTTTTAAATAAACGGCTATATTTCTTTTACCTTACTTATTTCTTATTGTTTGAATTCAAGATTTTTAGGAGTTAAGTTTGAATCACTTAGAAGAAATTTTAATAGGTTTTTATTTTTTCGCTGCAACAAGACGATGGCATGGACTTTGGGCAATAAGAGGCAAGCTGATGTGACGCGGATTCGACCGGTCCTTCATTACGGACCTAACACCGGAGGGAGGCCTCAGTAGCCCCAGAGCTACAGGACATCCAGCAACCACCTTAGGCTGAGATGGCAAACTCCTCCACTTCTGGATCCACCCGACCCAGAGTACACCCCTGACTGCTTGTTTTGACGCACGGAGATTCCAGAATAGTGCAGACGATCATGCTTACATTAAGCATTATTATGGGCAAGGGCTGTTGAATAAGCGTGCCGTGGACCTCGTCGATATTACGAAGGAGAACTCGAGGATTCTGGAGTGCTATGATGAGTTCTAAGGATGGACAGAGATGCTTATTGTCCTAGGAGAGGCATCCGTAGAGCAGGTTCGAGAGTTCTACTCGAAAGTATATGAGTATGGTGATGGATACTTCGTGACATGGCTCCGTGGCCACAAGATCCGAGTGACTGCTGATCTTATCCGGACTCTCACCAGCACTTCGAGGGTGGTAGATTGTCCCTACCTGTGGACCTTCGATGATCAGCCGTAGCGACGGGTTTTGGTTGACAGTTTTTATTGTGGAGGGCCCCACAATTTGTATTTGAGCACCACCGAGGGGTTCAAGCTCAGCGAGTTGCCTCTCGCTTTGAGGATGACATACCAGATCCTTAGAAGCCGCATCCATCCGATCGAAAGCAAGGATCCGATCACTCTTGAGTGATCCTTATGCCTCTATTCCATCTAGGCTCAAATTTCGATTGACTTTGGCACCTTTGCCATGGTCCTTATGAAGGGCATCTCTCGCAATAGCAAGAACGTCCTACTTGCTAGGAATAAACATGCAAATCAAAGAATTGCGCAGTAGAAAATAAATCTATTCCCTACTCAGGATCTACTCTATGAAGAACATGCGAAGAATATAGCTATTAATAATTAAACTAGCAATAACATAAAATTACTTACTTGCTAACTAGGGCCACGCCTTGGCTATATGAGCGATGAATCCTCTCCTCGATGAGCGTTTTAAGAACTCCTCAAATCTTCTCACCGATGACTAGAAAAACTAAGAGTGTGCGCTCCTTCTAGCTCTTCAAAATTTTAACTTAACTTTCCGAATAAATATTCAAGAGTGCTCGCAATTCTTAGCAAAGGCTAAACACAATTGTATTGGAGTGTTTTTGATTGAGCCACAGGGTCCTTTATTTATATTCTTGAGAAGTACATCAGAGAAATAAAATAAGCAATATGGGACTGCCACCATAAGGAGGTGGACGGCTAGGGTTAGAAAACCCTAGCCTCCACTGCACCTTCTAGAAACCCTAGAAGGTGCCACACAATGCCAGGGAAATAATCCCTGGCCTATGTGTCACTTTAGCTACAAGGTGGGCTTGGGTTTTATCCCAAGCCCAGCTTACTTACTTATTAATTTCCTGCACAATTTTTTCTTTTGGGCCTATATTTTATTTAATTAAAACAACCTGCTTATTAAATTAATAATCCCATGTTTAAATAAATAAAATAACCTGTCCAATAAATAAATAATAGGCCTGTCCATGGTTAATTTACAATAGCTTGATGAAGGACCTAAAGAGAAATATTTTCGGCTCCGATAGTATCCGACTATCCCAAGTCACTATTAATTACAATTAATGCCACTACATAATTGTAACTGCACTCTAGAGAATATTCTTGATTAAATCAACAATGTTCTCTTTGATATTTACTACAAGTTTGATTCCTATAAAGTTCTCCGTAGACAAATAAGGACTGTGATATTGTCACACTATATTTTCTACCTCTTAATCCTTGTGTGCCAGATTTCTATTTTCTTATTATTCTCTCTCCCATGAGTGTCCACCCACTAGGTATATATTTTGGAGTTAACCTTACAAAAATGCTTTGATCAAAGACTTGAAAATAATACTGAATAAAATCCTATTCAAGGGGAGACTTCTTGTCATTCTTTTCAGAAAAAGGATTTGGATTCCCTATTGAGTAAAACTTTGCTCACGATGCTACATGTGATCACCCAACACAAAGATAATGTTGACCCATGTTTAAGGCCTCAATCTACAATGTATCAAAACAAAGACACTTGACATCTGAGTTCACTTTCTCTTAAGATTTAGAATCTCAAGTATAAATAGTTTGAGAGTTATATCTTTTTCAGCGACAGTATTTTAAAGGAAAAGATAACTCCTAGTCCGTTCAGTGTATACCACCCTATACACCTACACATCAACCCGAAGTATTCACTTCGCCTAATTAAGGTAAATCTCACAATTGATGTGTAACAGTCTTACTTAATGGAATGTCCAGTTCCATCATGACTATGAACAAACGATTTTAGAATACTAGGCTTATGGTCTTAGACCTTATGTGATAAAACTTCACTCACACCCATAGACCATATTCAATGCATTTCCCGGACCTTTTGTATGGGATAATCATAACAGATCATACAAAAGACTATATGCTATAATGACGGGAACCAAGGTGGGCCTACGCTTAAAGATCCTTTACAAGTTCCAGATGGGCTAATTACAAGATCAAGAGCCAAGAAGATCAGGGAAGCAATGCAAGGATTAGTGCAATCCACTTGAGATGAAGCTAGCAAGAGCCCAACACTCAAGATGGGCTTGAAAGAAGGAGAACCAGTCTTGATCCACTTGATCCTAGCTATGGAAGATTTGACTTAAAGATAGGGCCTATTGTTATTGAAGGCTTTCAATTTGGTTAAAGGTTTTATTTTAGTAGTTTAGAATAAATGGGCTTGAGGATGTTTGGCCCATATATTTCTTATGTTTTATTAATTAGGGTTTCAAAAGAACTTTAATTGTATCCACTTGAGGGTATTTTTGGGAAAAGGGCCTTATTTTGGCCTAGAGTTATTTTTGTGGGGAGTATATAAACATCTCATGGCCGGCCACTTAAGGGGGCGGACATTATTTGAATTTTAATTGTGAGTTGAGTTTACTTCTCTTGTTCTTGATTGAACTCTTGAACTTATCAAAGGTAAATCACAACCTTTGTGGCATTCTTCCTCGTAATTTGGGTTCTTGAGACAAGATTTCAACGGGTCTAGATTTTAATATAATCTAGGTTCTTGAAATGAGTTCTCAACGGGTCTAAATTCTCCATCCATAAACTTGAGTTTGACTTTCTTGAGTGAGTTTTCAAATTGATTGTGTGTTCAAGGGATTTCTCTTCCCATGGGTTCATATCACCTTTTAGGCATAAAGATGACTATGCATCCGCCTACGTTGCACTTTTGACTTGGGCCTTATTTCTAAAAAAGAGCTTCACCAATATGATTTTAAAGCATAATTGGACTAAGACCTTGTATGACAAAGACAATTGCCCACACCCATAGGCCATATTCAATATATTCTCCAGGGCCCTTTGTATGGGGATAATTAATAAAGACCATACAAAGATTATATGCTATTTGTAACAAAATATTTAATCAGTGAATAACAAACTATTATTCATAAGAAACTACAATGTCAACCGTAAAATCAATTTGGGAGTTAGGGCATAATTCCCAACAGTTGATTATCATTTTAATACTTGAAGTGCATGATAATGACCCTACCCTTCTCTCTTCTGCTCCCACTCCACTACCAACCAGTCGTCATGCCTTCCAAATGTCTCTTTATAATTGAAATTTATTTGTTTGTTCTTTTATAAGTTCTCATTTATTACAGATGCGACATTTTTAGTTACTTCAATTTTTAAGATTCGTTATTTACAATCACTTTGCATAAATAAATAGTTTGATGATTCTATGCAATCCAATATTTCATACTTACCACTTATTTCAAACCAACAATTTCTTTTAGAAAACCTTTTACCTAGATCGATGCTTTGGTCAAATGTGTTGTGAATATATCATGATATCTCTTCTTTTATTTTTTGTTATTTAATTTCTCTAAGCTTGATTGATATTACCTGTTCACATGTTCTTTTACATAAGTTTTCTAATATACTTGACTTTTACTAAGAATCTCATAATAATTGTATAAAAAGCTCTTGTAAAACCTTATTCTCCTAGCCAAAGACATTACGTGAACCAATAGTTATTTCAATAGAATATTTTCACATTTAAAAAGCCATAATTATTTTTTTAAAAAAAAAAAGAAAGAAAACTCTTTTTAATAAGAAGTTTGTTCTTCATGGGTCTCAACCTATTTAATTGTTATAACATTTCAAGGATTTAATCTCAATTAATTGCTTTTGTATTGATGTCCTATTAAAAGAATTTCTAAAGTGAGAAATATGATGTCTAGTAAAATTATGATAAAACTTTTGTTTATGATAATGAAGTTTGTTATCCTTATAATACTCGATATGCATGATAACAACCCGGCTCTTCTTTCTTCTGCTCCCACTCCACTACCTACTAGCCTTCATCCCATTCAAATGTCTCTTTATATTTGTAATTATTTATTTGTTTGTTCTTTTATTATTTCTCATTTATTTTAGATGCGACCATTTTTAATTACTTCAATTTGTAACATTCACCATTTACAATCACTTTGGAAAAATGAATAGTATGATAATCCTAGACACTCAATATTATTGCATACTTACCCCTTATTTTAAACTGACAATTTCTTTTAGAAAACTTTTTAACTAGATGCTTTGGTCAAATATGTTGGGAATAATGGATGATACCTCTTCTTATATTTTTTGTTATTTAATTTCTCTAAGCTCGAATGATATTGCCACTTCACATGTTCTTTTAAATAATTTTTCTAATAAATTTTACTTCAACCAAGAGTTGCATATTAACGCTTTCTTTGGTAAAGGACTTTGGAATTCTTGAGTTTTGAATAGTTATAAGAAATGATTCATGTGATATATAGTAGAAAGAATGTTCTGAATTTTTTGTATAGAAAAGTGAAAAAGTTTTGTTTTTTAGTGAGTTTTTAATCTGTATAGTAATAAAAAGTGATAGATGAAATATTAAAAGTGAAGTTGAATTTTTGGAAGAGAAAAGGGAAGAGGATGAAAAACCTTTGCCAAACCTAGCCTAATTGTGTAAAAAACTCTTATAAAACCTTATAGTCCTAGTCATAGACATTACTTGAACTAATACTTATTTCGAATATTGTCATGTTTCAAAAAGCCATAATTCTTTTTTTTTAAAAAAAAAAAAATCTCTTTTAATAAGAAGTTTTTTTTTTTTTTCATGGGTCTCAACATATTTCATTGTTATAACATTTCACGGATTTAATCTCAAGAAATTGCTTTTGTATTGACGTCCTATTACGATAACTTCTTAACCGAGAGAAATATGATGTCTAGTAAAAGTATGATAAAACTTATGTTGATGATAATCGAGTAGGTTATCCTTATAATACTTGAAGTGCATGATAATGACCATGCCCTTCTCTCTTCCGCTCCCACTCCAATACCAACCAGTTGTCATGCCTTCCAAATGTGTCTTTGTAATTGAAATTTATTTTTTTGTTCTTTTATAAGTTCTCATTTATTATAGATGCAACATTTTTAGTTACTTCAGTTTGTAACATTCATCACTTGCAATCACCTTGCATAAATGAATAGTTTGATAATTCTACTCAATCCAATATTTCATGCTTACCACTTATTTCAAACCAGCAATTTCTTTTAGAAAACTTTTTGTTGGGAATAAACATGAAAATCAGAGATATTGTGTAGCGGAAAAATAATCTCTTCCCTACTAAGATCAACTGTAAGAAGAACATGCGAAAAATAATGCTATTTAAAATTAAACTAGCAAGAACATAAAATTACTTACTTGAAAACTAGGGTCATGCATTGGCTTTTGAGCAACGAATCCATGCTGCTCCAAGAACATCAAGAACACCAACAGATCTTCTCACCAATGACTAGAAATAACCAAGAGTGTGGACTCTTTCTAGCTCTTCAAATCTTAAACTTTGTTCCTTCGAGAATTAACTCAATAGAACTTTAATTCTTAGCAAAGGCTAAAGAATTATTATTGGAGTCTTTTGTGGTGATTTGCTAGAGCTACATGCACCTCTATTTATGTTGAGACTGTATAGAATAGAGACTGTCAAATAGCAATGTGGGACTGCATCTCACTACATGATGTACACGGCCAAGGATAGGGTTTAGAAACCCTAGCCCATGCCACCCACTAGCTTCCCTTGGGCTTGGGTTTTATCCCAAGCCCAGTCTCTTATGTATCTCTGTATAGTTTTTCCTCTGACCCATATTTTAATAAATTAAAATAACCTGCTTAATAAATAAATAAGCTTATGTTTTAATAAATTAAAACAACTTGCTTAATAAATAAATAAAAGCTTGTCTTTGGTTAATTTACAATAGCTTGATGAGGGACCTGAAGGGAATAGTATTTCTGGCTTAAATAATCTTTGACTATCCCACGTCACTATTTAATTATAATTAATACCATTACATAATTGTAATTGAACTCAATAAATATTATTGATTAAATCAACAAAGTTCCCTTTGACTAACTTATGGGTGAGTATGATTCCTGCATGAAATCCTCCGTTGACAAATTAGGATTGTGATACTGTCACACTATATTCTCTACGTCTTATTCCTTGAGTACCAGATTCTTATCCTTATTATTCTCTCATGTGAATGCTCCATTCACTAGGTAATGTATTTTGGAATTCTCTATCCAAAATGCTCTGGCCAGAGACTGAGAATAATCCCGTATAAAATCTTATTCAAGGGGAGATTTCTTGTCCTTTTCCACTTAAAAGGATTTGTATTCCCTTTTGAGTAAAACTCTTCTCATGATGTTACATGTGATTACCCAAAGATAATGTTGACCTCAACAAATAAGGCCTCAATCTACAATGTTCCAAAGAAAAGACACTTGACATCTGAGTTTGCTTTTCTCTCAGGATTTAGAATCACCAGTATAAGCAGTCTAAGAGTATTGTCTTTTCCTAGGGATAGTATTTTTCTAGAAAGACAACTCCCGGTCCATTCAATGTATACCACCTTATACACCTACACATCAACCCAAAATATACACTATGCCTGATTAAGGTAAATCACACAATTGATGTGTAACAGTCGTACTAGTGGGATGCCCGTTCCATTATGACTGCGAACAAATGAATTTCAGAATACAAGGATTATGGTCTTAGACCTTGTGTGACAAAAACTTTACTCACACCCATAGACCATATTCAATGTATTCTTTGGACCTTTGTATGGACACAATTATAAAAAGATCATATAAAAGATTATATGCCATATGCTCATTTATTTAATCAATAAATAATAATAATCATTCATGACAAAACAAATACTAAACTCTTAATGTCAACATGTAAGTAACTTAGGATTTAGGGCATAATCCCCAACACTTTTTACCTTGATGCTTTGGTCAAATATGTTATGAATATATCATAATATCTCTTCTTTTATTTTTTGTTATTTAATTTCTCTAAGCTTGATTGATATTACCTGTTCACATGTTCTTTTACATAAGTTTTCCAATATACTTGACTTTTACCAAGAATCTCATAATAATTCTATAAAAAGCTCTTGTGAAACCTTATGCTCCTAGCCAAAGACATTATTTGAACCAATAGTTATTTCACTATAATATTTTCATGTTTCAAAAAGCCACAATTCCTTTTTTTTAACAAAAAAAAAAAAAAAACTCTATTTTTTTAAGAAGTTTGTTTTTCATGGGTCAAAGAAAACTATTTTAATAATACATTTGTTTTTGCAGGGTCTCAACCTATTTAGTTGTTATAACGTTTCAAGGATTTAATCTCAATGAATTGCTTTTGTATTGACATCCTATTAAGAGAATTTCTAAAGTTAGAGAAATATGATGTCTAGTAAAAGTATGATAAAACTTATGTTGATGATAATAAAGTTGCTTATCCTTATAATACACGAAGTGCATGATAATGACCATGGCCTCCTCTCTTCCACTCGCACTCCACTACAAACCAACATTTATCCCTTCCAATTGTCTCTTTATAATTGTAATTATTTATTTGTTTGTTCTTTTATTAGTTCTCATTTATTGTAGATGCGATATTTTTAGTTACGTCATTTTGTAACATTCGCCAATTACAATCACCTTGGATAAATGAATTGTATGATGATTCTATGCAATTCAATATTGTGTACTTACCACTTATTTCAAACCAGAAATTTCTTTCAAAATAATTTTAACTAGATGCGTTGGTCAAATATGTTATAAATATTGGATGATCTCTCTTCTTTTATTTTTTGTTATTGAATTTCCCTAAGCTTAATTGATATTACCTCTTCACATGTTCTTTTACATAAGTTTTCTAGTGGAACTAACTTTTACCAAGAGTCGTATATGAATTGTGTAAAAAGCTCTTGCAAAACCTTATGCTCCTAGTCGGAGATATTACTTGAACCAATAATCATTTCACTAGAATATTTTCATGTTTCAAGAAGCCACAATTGTTTTTATGTTTTTTTTTTTTTAAATAACTTTTTTTTAATAAGAAGTTTGTTTTTCAAGGGTCATAACCTATTTAATTGTTATAATTTTTCAAGGATTTAATCTCAATAAATTGTTTTTTATTGACGTCCTATTTGAACAAGTTTGTAGGAGAATGGTTTTAGTCAACGTGACTAAAACACTGCAAGCAGTTTATTATTTATGGCCATGTACACTAAGTAATTACTAGGTAAAAAATCAAGAAAAGATCTGCACCTATTTTGTCAAGGTACAAATCATTTACACATAAGGAAATTAAGTAAATAGCATATACACATGATCGCATATGACTTGCTAAGTGAATCCTTGGACAACACGTATGGATGTATAAGGAAGGTCTTGATTAGTATGCATGACTCTTGCACAGCACGCATGCATATGTAAGGTAAGTTTCCTTGGAGAGTTGGATCCTTGTGAGTGCGTGATTGTTGATAAGTGCTGAATGTTACACATTCAAGCCCCTTAACTCGCATGTGTTATACCTTAGTTTGTATTGTTATCTAATATTTTAGTGTGTTTTAGTGTTTGCCTTATTTTCAGGTCTTAATGAGAATTCAAAACATATCACGGACATGAAGCTTGAAGATAAGTATTGAGAAGTTGAAGTGCTGCCAGAAGCTTGGAGATCGAGCACCCATTTCCAGTGCTCAAGCACTTGACGCTCGAGCACCCATTTCCAATGCTCGAGCACCCAATCCTAGTGCTTAAGCGCCGTCGCAGCTTCCAGAACTGGAAGATATTTTTGACAACTGTTGANCGGTGGGGATATTTTTTGGTCCAAAATTTCGGCTTGCCAGCGAGTTGTAGGTGCCGAATCAACTCCCCAGAGGACTCCAAAACAGCTGGAACTACAGATCTTTAGCTTGATCTTTCCTTAAGAAAGATCAAGGCTTCATTTTGTATATATATGTATTTTCTGTCCGAAAAACAGAGAGGTCGTTTTTGGAGTTCATTTTGCATATTAGTTTTAGTTTCATTTTGCTTTCTTTAGCTTAGGCAGTAGGTAGAAGCTTGACCCAAAGCTCCAATACTCCTTAGGAAATGAATTTCTTCAATCCAATGAAGAAATCCAAATCCTTCTTGAGAAAAATAAACCCTTTTTTCTGTAGGGTTTGATGTAATTCTTTCATGGGGTTATGAGTTGAGGTTGATTGTTTTTAGCTCTGATTTTGTGTAAATGGTATGATGATTGCATATGCAAAGGGTTTGTTCATAATGATTATACCATTTGAAATAAAAATTGTTCTTTGTCTATAAGGAATATGTTTGAGTTTTGAATGATTTCAATACTTTCAATGTCTTTGATTGAGAAGGTATAAGCTATGCAATGATGCTTGTGACATGATTTTACGTGAGTTTGATAGGGTATGCTAGGGACCACGACTCAATCCACATTTAGAATAACTTAGAATAGGTGGAAAGTGGAGTGGAAACCTATGATACTTTATGCTTATTTCATGAGATTGTGTAGGCTATTAAGAGAACTTAATATCGTCATGCAAAGGGGNTGGTGGGGATATTTTTTGGTCCAAAATTTCGGCTTGCCAGCGAGTTGTAGGTGCCGAATCAACTCCCCAGAAGACTCCAAAACAGCTGGAACTGCAGATCTTTAGCTTGATCTTTTCTTAAGAAAGATCAAGGCTTCATTTTGTATATATATGTATTTTCTGTCCGAAAAACAGAGAGGTCGTTTTTGGAGTTCATTTTGCATATTAGTTTTAGTTTCTTTTTGCTTTCTTTAGCTTAGGTAGTAGGTAGAAGCTTGACCCATAGCTCCAATACTCCTTAGGAAATGAATTTCTTCAATCCAATGAAGAAATCCAAATCCTTCTTGAGAAAAATAAACCCTTTTTTCTGTAGGGTTTGATGTAATTCTTTCATGGGGTTATGAGTTGAGGTTGATTGTTTTTAGCTCTGATTTTGTGTAAATGGTATGATGATTGCATATGCAAAGGGTTTGTTCATAATGATTATACCATTTGAAATAAAAATTGTTCTTTGTCTATGAGGAATATGTTTGAGTTTTGAATGATTTCAATACTTTCAATGTCTTTGATTGAGAAGGTATAAGCTATGCAATGATGCTTGTGACATGATTTTACGTGAGTTTGATAGGGTATGCTAGGGACCACGACTCAATCCACATTTAGAATAACTTAGAATAGGTGGAAAGTGGAGTGGAAACCTATGATACTTTATGCTTATTTCATGAGATTGTGTAGGCTATTAAGAGAACTTATATCGCATGCAAGGGAACACGAGTTATATCACATATAGGGTGTTAGGTGAGTGACTAGTGCAAAACTATGATGCTTTATTATTTTCTTTTGATAATATTTTCATGTTGAGATCGTTGTAAGGGTTGACAACCTTTACACGCTCATATTATGCCTTTGTTAAAAATCCCAAGTTAGATACAATCTGCATTCTACCTTTATCTTTATTTTACATGTCATTTACATTTACGCCATTTACACTTAATGTCATTTACATTTACGTCATTTACATTTATGTCATTTATGTATGTCATTTATGTTTAAGTCATTTACATTTATGTCATTTAAATTTAAAAACCAAAAAAACATCTTTATTTTCATGAGTTGAGTTAGAGAAATCTTGAAAACTTGACAAACCAATCATCACAGTCCCTGCAGACGATACCCTCTTTTAGAGCTATCCTACAAGGATACGATCTATCGCGAGCGGTTAATTATAAATTTTAAAATCGATAGCGCTCTGCGACTATCAATTGTAGCTATTGGATCCTTGGGAATATGTGTCAAGCTGGACGGTTGATTTGCATAGGATACGATTGTGCCTGTATGAGGAGAATCCTTGTGTACACTAACATCCTCCCGCGAGCTAATGGGAGTAGCAATCACCATTAGCTTGGATTTGAGAAATAAAAACGGGCAGAGGACATACCCTTGGTGAAGATGTTAGCAACCTGATCCTTAATGGATATGAACCTGATTAAAATATCTCCATTGACAACCTTTTCACGAATGAAATGATAATCAACTTCTATATGCCTAGTTTTGATAAAGCCCTGAATGTTGCACATTCAAGCCCTTAACTTGCCTATGTTATTGCTTTAGTTTTATTGTAATATAATGTTTTGTGTTGTTTTTGTGTTATTCACTGTTTTCAAGTCCTAAGGTTGAAAAGCAACCAAATCCATTACTTTCGAGTTTAAGACAAAATAAAGATGCTGATGAACAATGTAGATCAAGCACCCATTGCTGTCACTCGAGCCCCTCCCAGAATGAGGTCGCTCGAGCGCCACTTTCTAAGGGCTCGAGTGCCCTCGTGTTTGGCAGACTGCACATGCACTCTTGAAAAGGAAAAAGAAAGAAATAAAAAAAAATACAAATCAGGAAAAATACAATATGAGCTGATTCAAATGCGCATGGGAATCTCAAGAGGCCTTACCATTCCTCCATTTCCTCAATAATTTACTCCAAGATTCCCATGATTTGAGTAGAATAATAAGATTTTTCTCTCCTGAGCCACCACTTGTAGATAGTTGAGAGAGCTAGGTTTTGGAGGTCATTTAGTTCTGTTTTGTGAGAGGACCAAACCAGGTAGTTGTAGAGAAGAAGACCACACGGCCACTCTCAAGTTTTTCCTTCTTTCTCTTTTAATTTCTATTTTAGTTTGAATAGGGATTCTATTCAAATTATGTGTAACTAAACACTTTAGTCAGGGCTCGATTGAAGCCCTAGTCATGTCTCTTTAAGGACTTCGATTTGCCTTGTTACAAGCTATGTTTTGATGCTTAATTGATTATTTCCAACTTTAATGCATTCATGACATGTGTGTGCTTGATCATCGTATGCATGTTGTATGGATTTGTTATATATGTCAATTTGGATAACCGAATCCTGGGCATATTAGAGTGACGAGGGAACCCCATCATAGGTTCCTTGGATTAATTAACATGAAGAACTGGAATATATACCCATGTTTTAGGCTAAGTGTGTTTGTCGATTTCCATAGATTTATGCTTTCTTGAAGAACAATTTAGTTTACACCTATGCTAAATCCTCTAAGAAAGAAAAGAGTTAAGAGTATACACCCATGCCTAATCTTGTTGCTTAGGGAAATCAATAGCTTTAGGAGTATACACCCATGCCCTTGTGGCTGGCAAACAATGAGCATCTCAATACGGTTTGTAATAGGTGGACGTCTTTTATTTGAAGAGTATAATAGTGGTAAATATCGAAGCCCTATCTTACTTTCTCATTGTTTAAAATCAATTAGTTGGTTTGATCCATAAAATCCTTTTTACCTTCTTATTGTTTCAATTTCATTATTTGTTCTCGTTTCATTTAGATATTTGTTTTAAACCTATTATTCATTTTGATCCATTGTAATGCTATTTTAAGAAAGTCTCTTTAAACGCAATTTACCCAATCTTCGGGGGAATGATCTCATATTTTGCTATCTATAATATCGTTTGATCTTATGCACTTGCGAGTAAAACATACATTTATTTGCCTATTATTTAGGTGGATATTTGCACAACAAGTTTTTGGCGCCGTTGCCGGGAATTGCGTTAAATTGTGTTTAGAAGTTTTTCCTTTTGTTTTAGTTGTTTTCTTTTAAAAGTGTTGTAATCTATCTAGTTTTTTTCGTTTAGGTTTTCTGCAAAAGAGCTTTCTGTTTCAGTTCTGCAGAAGTTGAGCTTGAGTGCCACATTCAGGGGGCTCGAGCGCCTATTGCCAGACAATGATAGAAACACTGTTGGTACACTACTAAATCCGATTTTATGCATGGTCGTCGATCCCAGGACTTAACCATCATTGTATATGATTAAGAGATCGAACGAAACCTTAGACAACCTCGGAGGAAAAAAGAAGAATCCAAAGAAGACGAATGATCATAATTTGAGGAAGTTATGGAAGAAGAAATACTAGTGGAAAATCCACCAGTTTGGAAGCCAATGAAGAGCTCGTTTATTCCACAAACCCTTAATCAACCATGCATCGCCTTCTAATCAACTGTGCAAAGCAATTTCAATTTATCCCCTCATTTGCTTAACATGGTGCCACATTACAGAGGCACACCCTCTAAAGATCCATACTTGCACATTAGGGATTTCTTTGATCTTTGCATGACTCAAAATATCCATGGCTTGACTGTAGAAGGAATCAGGTTCATTCTTTTTCCGTTTTTGGCGGCAAATTCCATTCATAATTGGGAGGAGTTAGCGAAATTGTTTTTTTGAAGTTCTTTCCAGCCCAAAAGACAATGCAACTAAGAAGGGAGATCCAGACCTTTCAAAAGAAAGGTGGAGATCTTTTCTGTGAAGCTTGTGAACATTTCAATGAGCAGCTTCTCAAATGTTCCCACCATAATTTATCTCAAGAAGATCAAATACAAGCATTTTATGAAGGCTTAAATGACACTAATAAAAGTCTTGTTGATTCAGCTTGTGGAGGTGTACTAATGGAAAAGAATAGTGAGGAAGCCATTATAACGCCCCAAGAATTTAACTAATTTGTAATTAAATTCATGGTTCGCCTCCCAGCCTTAATTGTCGAAATTAAGACTCAAGGATACCTCTATTCTCTTTGTGAAGAGAATCTTGTAAAACAGTAGCTTGAGGATCACTGTATACACAGGATTAAACCATTGGAACGAGCTTAACTAACCTAGAGTAAACTGTCCAAATCAATTAACTAGTAACTAACTGAATTCCCTACTGAACCATTTATCAGAGTAAACAGAGGAATAGTGGATCTGAGTACATAAGTACTAAAAAGTTATATTATCAATAAGTAAGGCATAGAGCTTTACATCAAAATCAAACATGAGTATATCAACTGCTGTCTCGATACCAAAATCCCGATGAGACTCCCAATCGATCAAATCCCTGAGGCTTTGTAAAATACCGAAGTATTTTACGGGGAGTGATAAGTGTTGAATGTTACACATTCAAACTCCCTAACTCGCATATGTTAAACCTTAGTTTGTATTATTATCTAATATTTTGTTGTGTTTATTATTTGTCTTATTTTTATGTCTTAATGGGAAGCACATGCAAATCTTGAACATTAGGCCTAAAAAGACATCAAGGGAAAGCTGAGGAGTAGAAGAAATGCCCGGCGATCGATCACCATTTTCTTTGATTGATTGCAGCCTTGGATCGATCGCCAGAACCTTGGATCAATCGCTATCGAAGCTTCCAGAACGTGAAAAGATCTTTGACAGCAGATCACGATGAAATGATATTTTGGATCAAAGATTACGGCTTGGTAGGCTATTGTGGGCGCCGAAATCCCTTCTCAGAGGACTCCTAATAGCTGGATTGCAGATCTTTAGCTTGATCTTTCCTTAAGAAAGATCAAAGTTCCTTTTTCCTTATATTATGTATGTTCTGTCCGAGAGAGGCAATAGCTCGTTTTTAGTTTATTTTCAGAGTAGTTTTTAGTTTCTTTTTGCTTTCTTTAGTTGCTGGATAGTAGGTAGAACACAACCCATAGTTCTTAATCTCCTTTGGAAATGGTTCTCTCCAACTTAATGGAGATTTCCAAATCCTCTATAAGGAACTAAACCTTTTATAAGGTTTTGATGGAATTCATTCCATGTGATATGGGTTGATTATGTTTAGCTAGGATCTTACACATTTTGTATAATGATTGTGTAACCAAGGATATTGTTCTTCATGTTATATCAATTTGAGTAAAACTATATCTTCTTGTCTATGAGAAAGTGTTGTTTTCTTGATTGACTTTTATGTTTCCATGATCCTTGATTGAGGGAACTTAGGCTATACAATGATGCTTTTTGACATGATTTTATGAGGGTTTGATGAGTTATGCTAGGGACCACGATTCGATCCACATTTAGTTTAATTTAGTGTAAGTGGAAAATTCTAGTGGGAACCTATGATGCCTCATGATTTTTCCATAGAATTGTGTAAGCTTTGAGGAGGATTTATGATGAATGCTAGGGAGCTTGAATTATCTCACACTTAGATGATTAGGTGGGTGGTTAGGGTGTAACTAAGATGCTATATTAGTTTCTCTTTAAAGTATTTTCATGTTGAGTAGTTGTAGGGTTGACAACCTTTGCACTCTCACTTTATACTTATGTCAAAAGCTCCATGCTAGATGTAGTTCACTTGTAGTATGCAGATTGTATGAAGTCAAATCCTTATATTCTCCCTACTCCCTGTATCTTTAATTAATTGTTGTTAATTTATGTCGTTTAGTTGCTAAGAAATTCAAAACCATGTATTTTCATGAGTTGAGTTGGAAGGAATCTTGAGAACTTCATAGCAAAGCAACCAACACAATACCTGTGGACGATACCCTTTTTTAGAACTATCCTACAAGGGTACGATCTTTCGCGAGTGGTTATTTATAAATTTTAAAATCGGTAACGCTCGCGCATGTATTAGGGAGCGAAGGAAGTAACTGAGTAAGTCGGCTGACTTAGTAAGCACCTTAATTAAAATGGATGTGATGTATAAAAATTATTGTCAATAGGTGTTTACGAATTAAACATGATATTTTCATAAATAGTGGATTCAATCCCCATTATTATGCCTTGAAAAATGGTGTTTAGTTTTAAAAAAGGATGGCATAATCTCGGCAATTCAACCTTTGTATTTTAGTGCACAAAATATGCTATAATATAAATAGTCATATGTCAATAATATGGTCTACCCAAGACATTACCTCCTCTCAGTACGGTTTGCGCATCCATAAGGACTTCTAGTACAACTCCGGTGCCCCAGACATTGCACAAACATATCTTCTTATACTAACAGTCCGACCTCGAGTGGCCCACACTGACTAGCAAAGCCGTAACAATGACCCCATTCAAAGAATGGTGCGCTGGTCACTAAACTTAACCATTAGATCCAAGACCCTCATCATAACATAAACCTTTGACCATAGAATCAACTTGTATTAATAGTAAGACCATGGCTGTTCTATCATACGTACAGGTGTACCATAACCTTACTACGCAAATATTGTTCATTTATTGCAAAAATAGGGATATTTATATAAGTAAATAACATCATGTCATAAAAGCGGTAAACTTAATCATCAAGAGGAACAAGCTCACTCATTTGACATATCGCACTTCTAAATTTGCAGTTTCATTACTCAATTATTGTACTTACCTCGACTACTCATCCGATGCCTCAAAAATCTCATATCCCCCTGTTAACTATAAAATAACCCAACAATATGCGAAGAACGCAATCACTTGCTAAACGTGGGGTATGTGTGTTTTTTGTCTTAAAAATCCTAATTTGGCATTTATGGTCACCATCGAACGTTGACACGATTATCGAACATTCGTTCTTTGGAGATCAAACATTTGATCAAGAACAGTGGAACGTTCTATGTAGGTCCAAAATGCATGAATGCTTAAAAACTTCTACCAAACCTATCTTCCCATGACTATCCCTAGACTTAAAGCAACTTCAAGGAACATGTACTTTTAGGAAAGACATATTTTTAAGAGGTAAAACACAAGGTCATCCATTCTATCAAAAACTTTTGGAGAGTTAACACAAAAGCCTTTAAATCCTTATAAACACATTTTGAAAACAAAACATGGTTACATCAGATAAATAAAAATGAAAGGTATCATGAATAGGAGTAGGGATTGAAAGTTTACCTTTGGAGAAGATGACCTCCTTCAAATGGAAAACCTCCCTAAAAAATCCTCCTTTAAGTCTTAAAAATATGTTTTCTGGAGTGTTTGGACGAGCAAAGATGGGTTTGTATAGGGATACGGCATAATTTATAGGGAAATGGGGCAAGTTGCTAGTCCCCTACCAAAAATCTATTTTGGGACATAATTGAACGTTTTCTGTATGTCATCGAACATTTGATCTATTTTTATTCAGAGAATCTAGGGTTTCTCATCAAATGTTTGATAAAAGCACTGAACGTTGCATGAAAGCATTGAACGTTTGATGTACCATATTGACACATGTTCTATGCACACGGAGGCTTGTAGAGAATGAGATTGTACTGCTCATCAAATGTTTGATTGTTGTCTTTTCTGAAATAAAATATTATTTTAGTGTGTTTTACAAGAGAAGTAGGTATTTTAAATGAAATATTTTGTCAAATAATTTGGGAAATTCTTTTAAATATTTTGGGGCATTACATCCTCCCAACCTTATAAAAATTTCGTCCTCAAAATTTGGCCTTTCAAAACATATTTCAAATCAGTTGCTTATAAAATTGCAATTAAATGCAAAATATGTAAACATAAGAAAGATAAAATAATCATCCACAATAGACATCCAAAATATTATAAACATCCAAGTACAAAAACATCCAAAATAAAATAAACATAAAAATAGATCGTAGGCCTATGCCTACATCCAAATATCCGCGCAAATGCTATTGTATGTATAACTACGAGGAAAATAGAAACAAACAACTAAAAAACATATCAAAATCCGGTCCTCTAGCCTGGTCCTTGACTAATCATATCGCCTACTCCTAGGTCAGGCTCCACTCTTTACTCCTGGAGTATGTCATCCCAGTCGGACATGTTCTCTTGGGCCTCTAGCATCCTTGGGAGGATCTTCTTGTGAAGTTCCTCGACCATCCCTGCCATTCTCTTATGGGTCTTTCACTCCGTGGCGATGGTCTCTTACTCCTTGAATTCCTGACTGAGATCTCCTATTGCCTTCATGCCGGCAGTGAAGTGTCCCTCCATATCCCGTCGTAGTTTGTCAATGGCCTCGACTATATAGGTCTCTAACGACGGTGCGAGGGGGGCTACCTCTGAGGATGTGGCGCCTCAGATGGGGTCAACTGGGTTGTCGAGTGGCCAAACTGGGATTGCTGGAATCCTCTTGATGTGGCACTCACTCATATAGAGGAACTTCTGATCGATGGATGGCTGACCCCTCTACATAATCGTCCCCTCGTTAGATATCCCATAGTGCTCGGCAATCCGAGTGAGCAGTGCTCCAAAGGGGAGTAGGATGGACTTGCCATAGGAGATCGTCTTCATAATAGCCAGGGTGAGTGTGCTAAAGTCGATCGGAATATAAGCCCACACAGCGTAAAGACACAGTGCTCGTATGTGATGGGTTCCTTGCTATCAACTGAGTGGATGTAGCTCCTATTGATCCTGTAGACTAGCCTGAGATCGACGGGCAAGTCGTTGAGCTTGAACCCACCAACTGTACTCAGGGACATGTTGTGGGGCTGCCCTCCCGCGAAGCACTCAACCAGGGTCTCTCGGGATGGCTGGTTATCTGATGGCCATGGGTATGGAGGATCTGGCACTTTCGAAGCGCCGGTGAGGGTGCTGATAAGGTCGGTGGTCATTCGGATGGTATGGCCTCGGAGCCAAGTCACAAGATATCCGTTGCCATGCTCATTGTGGTTTGAGTATAACTCTTGAACGAAATCTACAGATACGGGCCCTAGGGCAGAGAGCATCCTCGTCCATCCTTGGACCTCGTAATACTTCAAAATCCTCAGGCTCTGCTCCTCAATGTCTCTGAGGTCCATGGCACGCTCCTCTAGCAGTTTTCGTGTACTGAAGTGGTGAACATACTCCCTTTCAGCCTTGTGGTCCCGAAATCTCATGGTGTTGAAGTGGGCGGGCTCATACGATGTCTCGGTTGGGGTAGATCCAGAAGTCGAGACATCCTCCGCCATCTCTACTTTTGGCGATTGCTAGCTGTCTTGGAACGCTAGGGTTGTTGGAGTCTCTACCCAACATCGGGTGGCACCGATACGAGATGAGGTCCCGGCCTCGCTCGCTCGCTTCCTCTCGCCTTGGGTACGTGCCATCTTCTCGTTACAGCGAAAAAGAAACCTATCGATAAAGAGCCAAATGTTGCACATTCAAGCCCCTAACTCGCATATGTTATTACCTTTGTTTCATTGTAATATAATGTTTTTGTGTTTTCTCTTATTTTTAGGTCTTTTGGGAAAACACAAGCAATTCCAGCAAAATTCGGGCTTAAAACATGTTAATGAGTTGAAGCAGTATAAAGGGGCTCGAGCCACATCAAAAGGGGCTTGACTCATATTCAAAGGGGCTCGAGCCACATCGTTTGCGTTAGAATCTGACCAGCTCTGCATTTGGAGAGAGAAAAGAAAATAAAAAAGATAACAATTTGTTTAGTGCGAAATCAGCTTAGAATTGATTTTTTTAAAGTCCTCCATACCTTTACAATACCTCTTATCTTGGAGAAGCAGGGCAAGGGGGTCTTTCCCTCATAAAATAAAAACTATCGCGCAAAACAAAAAAGGACGATTTTGGAGCTGAGTTAAGGGCGATTTATGATTTGCAAGGAGTGTGTGGGCCATGGGGAGAGGGGAGCCACGACAGGAGCCCTAGAGGATGTTGTTGGAGATTATGCCCTAAATCCCAAGTTACTTACATGTTGACATTAAGAGTTTGGTATTTATTTTATTATGAATGATCATTATTATTCTTTGATTAAATAAATGAGCATATGGCATATAGTCTTTTGTATGATTAATAAGTGCTGAATGTTTCACATTCAAGCCCCTTAACTCGCATGTGTTGTACCTTAGTTTGTATTGTATCTAATATTTTAGTGTGTTTTAGTGTTTGCCTTATTTTCAGGTCTTAATGAAAATTCAAGACATATCAGGGACATTAAGCTTGAAGATAATTTTTGAGAAAGTAAAGTGCTGTAGAAGGAGTGACGCTCGAGCGCCCATCTCTGGTGCTCGAGCGNATGTTGACATTAAGAGTTTGGTATTTATTTTATTTTGAATGATCATTATTATTCTTTGATTAAATAAATGAGCATATGGCATATAGTCTTTTGTATGATTAATAAGTGCTGAATGTTTCACATTCAAGCCCCTTAACTCGCATGTGTTGTACCTTAGTTTGTATTGTATCTAATATTTTAGTGTGTTTTAGTGTTTGCCTTATTTTCAGGTCTTAATGAAAATTCAAGACATATCAGGGACATTAAGCTTGAAGATAATTTTGAGAAAGTAAAGTGCTGTAGAAGGAGTGACGCTCGAGCGCCCATCTCTGGTGCTCGAGCGCCAGCCGCAAGGAGCCTCACGCTTGTAAGCAGCGCGCGCAGGAATCGAGCACCAGCAACACCTGACGCTCGAGCGCCCAACCCTGGTGCTCGAGCGCCATCATATCTTCCAGAACTGGAAGATATTTTCATGATAGCAAATGACGGCAAGATCTTTTGGGGTCTGATATTGCGGCTTGTCAGTTAAATGTAGGCGCCGAAATCAACCCTCAAAACTGGCCTAGACCACTTGGATGAAGATCTTTGTAGTCTTAACTCCCTTTGTAAAGATCTAAGCCTCTCTCTTCTCTATATAACCAAAACTGACGGGAGAAGGCAGTAGCTCGGTTTTTGCTTAGTTTTTCTTAGTTTTTCGTTTATTTTGCTTGTAATTGTTGTTGTAGACAGTAAGTAGAACCAGCCCATAGCACTACCATCCTTTGGGAATGGTTTTCTTCAACCTAATGAAGAAATCCATAACCTACATGAGGAGCTAAATCCTTTTTAGGGTTTTGATGTAGCTTGATCCAAAGTGATATGGGTTGATTGTTTTAGCTTGGATTTTGTATAAATGGTATGGTGATTGTATATGCATATGGTTTGTTCTTCATGTTTATACAATTTGAGATGGAAATCGTTCTGTGTCTATGAAAAATTGTTTTAAATCTTGAATGATTTCAGTACTTTTAATGTCTTTGATTGAGAACGTATAAGCTATGTGACGCCCAAGGAATTCAAATCTTTTAAACATATTATTAAACTAAATGATATATGTTGAGGAGACATTATCATTTAGCTATGATAATGGTTTTAGAGACGTTCATGAAGTTTAAGAGATTTCTAGTAAAAACCCTTTAGAATCTCTTTAGAAAATGATCGTTTTCTGGCGACCAATCTTACAAGTATCAAAAACTGGGTCAAACGAACTCAATTTTACTCAAACTAAAGCCCGTTGTGCTTGTATCGAAACTCTCTACGACATAGTAGATTTTCAATAAAAGTCAATCCGTTGACCTTTTTAAGCATAAAGATGACTATTCATCGCTTACGTGGCACTTTTGACCCGGGCCTTATTTCTTAAATGGAGTTTCACCATTTGGATTTTATATCATAAATGGACTCTATTTAGTATATAAATGGTTTTTACTTCGGTTTGGTGAAATCGGAATTCAATTCCGAGGCAGTTAACTTTATGGCCTAAAAACCGAGCCTTAAAACTTTCAACTGTCGAATTTAGCTTAAAACTGCTAAACTCACTGAGTAGGGCCGGCTCATAGCTGATTTGGAAGCCTAGGGTATTGACACTTGGCAGTGGGAGAGGTTGCTGGAAGATAGAACAAAAAGACAAAAAAGTCATGAAAAGATCTTGACTTTTGGGGGCATTTTGGGTAACTTGCATGAAAGGATGATGTTCCAATGGACCTAGGCTGATTTGAACGTGTATGCTGGCCATCTAGAAGCCTTGGCTTCTCCTATAAATGTGAGATGAGCCCTAGCACCGAAATCATTCAGCCCTTGCACCCAAGACAGAAAAATCCCTTCATTCATCTCACTCACACCCTCTCACGGCACCTAGGGGTTTTTGAGCAATTCTTCTCCAAAATGTCCAGAAATTATACACAACCTTGCTTGAGGTGTCCAGAAGCTAGCCCAACCTTTAGAAGTCATTTTGGAGTTCATTTGAGGTATGAAAGCTTCATCCTCCTCAACAAGCTTCAAAATCGGCTCAATGACGGGGTGTTGGGGATTTTTGTGGTTTTTCACAACCTGTTTCCATGGGCTGTGTATGATCACTTAGGAGGGTTCTAAAATCATTTTGTATCATGTTTCCATTGATCTTTGGGCTTTGGAATCATGAGAAAACACAAGAACTCATCCTACACCCATTCGGCCTCTATTGAGTATTTTTGTGGATTTTTTATGCTAATCTGTTTTGCTAAGTATTCTTTGATGATATTTGATTTGTCTAACATATATTTGATGTATCTAATATGTGTTTGAAGTATGTTTGATTATTGGTTTAGTTCAAGGATCCTAAAGTGCTCAAATGTACTAAAAGTGGAAGCAAGCGGAGCTTGTTTTAAAGGAAAATGAAAAAGGTTTAAAATCAACCTATATATTGTTTGTTGTTGTTATTTTTAATCTTATAGTGGATAACACTCAATCTCATGCCTAAACGTTATGGTGGTCTTTCCCTTCGGCGGTATAAGCATGAAGTTGAGTGAAAATTGGCTATAAGAGATTCTTTCAATACTGTACATCTAACTCATAATAAGCTCTTACTAATAGTGGGGACATTTATGCAGTATTAACTCTTGTTTGTTTAAATACTCACCTCGAATTATGCCCTTACTTCGGTGGGTATTCGAGTGCAATATTGGATGATTTACATTATTGTCAACGGGATCCTTATGACAATGTCTCACTTATGTGGGATTTCATAAGTTAAATGCTTTGAATAAATTATGGACAATATGTGAGAATACACACAAATATGACTTGTATATATGTATGAGTATACATATGGATAAAATCAAGTAATGAAAATGAAGTGATGGATAATAATAAAGGCTAAGAGCAAGGATCCTGAAGACTGACCAATTGTTATTGATTTGGTCATTGATGTATGTTATTTGTATCCATATTGCTAGGCAGTGGTGGATCACTATTATTCTGCGGGGAAAAGGGTAAGTATGGATGTACTTACTGGGGCTGACGCTGTCTTCTTTTATATTCGGTTATTGCTTTATTCATATGCATGTATTATAAACTGCTCATACATTACAACTACATATTCTGTGAATTGGTAATGATGTGACATTTAGCTGGTCGGTAGCAGGGGTGTGAGGGCTGATCCAGTGGACCTCGGGTCCCTAAATCCGGTAATAAGAACTAACGCTGGGAGTCGGTTCCAGGTGCAAACCAGTAATCTGTTTAAGTGGGGAGGTGTAACGTTCGCTAATCCGGGGTTGGCCCATTATGAGCTGAGTGTAATTTCATGCTGCAATAAGACTAAACAAAGCCTTCACAACGATGCATGAAAACCTATTCATTATATCTGTCATATGCTTGTTTAATAATTCGATTACCTGTTTATATTGGGATACAGTAGACTCACTTGTTTGCCTATGTAAATGTGATGATGTCATGTTTACATAGACTATGATGCAGGTAGCGAAGGCGGAGACCCCTTCGTTAGCTTTGATGACTATTAGGCACTACTTTGTCGGGATGTGCTATATCCCGGAAGAGACAACATTTTGTTATATAT
>FXXK01000619.1:79675-247578 GCA_900184695.1 Betula pendula | reverse complement strand
CTAAACAGCGTGATGTTGCAACTGTATGCCGTCTGTGGCATATACTGCAACTATCTTTTATTTGGTGCATCTGGTATGCACATGTTTGTATTATTAAAACATCTAATGTACTTTAATTCACGAGGTATTTCAGTCAGCTCTATTGTGTAATTTAGTTGTTCCCTAGTGTTTTTAAAAGAAAAAAATATATCCGCTGCGAGACTGATCTCTAAGGTAGTAATGTCACGTGGAAACCGGAGGTTTCTGCTTACGGTTTTATTGCATAGAAACTGGGGCGTTACAAGCTATGCAATGATGCTTTTGACTTGATGTTATGTGAGTTTGATAGGGCATGCTAGGGACCACAACTCAATCTATGTTAGTTTAAATTAGAATAGATGGAAAGAGGGGTGGAAACCTATGATGCTTTATGCTTATTTCATGATGTTGGGTAGGCTATTAAGAGGACTTATATCGCATGCTAGGGAACACGGGTTAAATCACATGTAGGTTAGGTGAGTGACTTGTGCAAACTTATGATGTTTTATCATTTTCTTTTGATAGTATATTTTTGATGAGTTGTTGTGAGGATTGACACCCTTTACACACTCAAAACCATACCTTTATTTGAGATCCATGCTAGGATTAGTTTGCTTGTGGTATGAGGATTGAGTGAAATCAATTCCCAATACCTTCCTACTCTTTTAGCTCAATTTGTGTAACTTAGTTTAAGACTTTTTGGTTATTTAGTTTTTAGTTTAAAAAGCACAACCTCTTTTGTTTATGAGTTAAGTTAGGTAAGATTTTAGAAATTCCATATCATACAACCGCACACAATCCCTGTGGATCGATACCCTCAATATAGACTTATCTACAAAGATTCGTGCTATTGCGAGTGTTTATAAATTTAAATTTGATTTCTAAGCGCGATCAATGATCTTTTATGATTATCCCTATACGAAAGGTCTAGGGAATGAATTGAGTATGGTCTGTGGGTGTGAGTTAGTTTTTGTCACACAAGGTCTAAGACCATAAGCCTTGTATTCCAAAATCATTTGTTCACAGTTATAATGGAACTGGACATTCCATTAGGACGATTGTTACACATCAATTATGTGATTTGCCTTAATCAGGCGAAGTGTATACTTCAGGTTGATGTGTAGGTATATAGGGTGGTATACACTGAAAAATACTGTCCCAAGGAAAAGACAATAACTCTCAGACTACTTATACTCGTGATTCTAAATCCTAAGAGAAAACCAAATTCAGATGTCAAGTGTCTTTGCTTTGGTACATTGTAGACTGAGGCTTTAGCTGTTTAAGGTCAACATGGTCTTTGTGGTGGGTGATCACATGTAGCATTGTGAGCAGACTTTTTCTCAATAGGGAATCCAATTCCTTTTAAGTGGAAAAGGACAAGAAATCTCCACTTGAATAAAGATTCTAAATGGGATTATTCTCAGCCTCTGGCTAGAGCATTTTGGAAGGAGTATTCCAAAATAAATTATCTAGTGAATGGAGTATTCACGGGAGCGAGAATAATAAAGATAAGAATCGGGTGCTCAAGGAATAAGAGGTAGAGAATTTAGTATGACAGTATCACAGTCCTAATTCATCTACGAAGGATTTCATAGAGGAATCATACTCATCCATAAGTTAGTCAAAGGGAACTTTGTTGATTTAATCAATAATATTTTATGGAGTTCTGTTACAATTATATAGCGTTATTAATTGTAATTAAATAGTGACTTGGGATAGTCAGATAATATTTAAGCCGAAAAATATTATTCCCTTTAGGTCCCTCATCAAGCTATTGTAAATTAACCAAAGACAGGCTTTTATTTATTTATTAAGCGGGTTGTATTAATTTATTAAAACATAGGCTTATTTATTTGTTAAGCAAGTTGTTTTAATTTATTAAAAATGGGCTTAATTATTTGGCAAGCTATTTTAAATTAATTAAGACATGGGCTTATTTAAATAATAAGCAAGTAGTTTTAATTTATTAAAATATATGCCAAAGGAAAAACTGTACAGAGAAACATAGGAGACTGGGCTTGGGTTTTATCCCAAGCCCAAGGGGAGCAATGGGCGGCATGGGCTAGGGTTACTAAACCCTAGCCTTGGCCGTGTATCACTTTAAGTCGAGGCTAGAGTTTTTTTTCTAACCCTAGCCGTCCACTACTTGTTGTGGGATGCAGTCCCACATTGCTATTTTACAGTCTCTATTCTCTGCAGACTCACTAAACTCCAAAATAATTCTTTTAGCCTTTGCTAAGAATTAAAGTTCTATTGAGTTAATTCTCAAATGAACAAAGTTTAAGATTTGAAGAGCTAGAAAGAGCCCACACTCTTGGTTATTTCTAGTCATTAGTGAGAAGATTTGTTGGTGTTCATGGAGGTGTTCTTGCTGTTTTTGATGTTCTTGGAGCAGCTTGGATTCGTTGCTCAAAAGCCAAGGCATGGCCCTAGTTTACAAGTAAGTAATTTTTATGTTCTTGCTAGTTTGATTTTAAATAGCATTGTTCTTCCCATGTTCTTCTAAAGTTGATCATGGTTAGGGAATAGTTTATTTTTTCCGCTGCACAAATTTTGTTTTTGCACCTATATTCCCAACAGCTGTTGGGAGTGGATTCCCCCTTCCTCCCAAGGTATTTCTAGTACCTCCATGTTAAAGAAGTCCTCCATGTGTATTGATGTAGCCCTTTCCAAATATCATTGGATTTGATTGTGTTTATCTATGAATTTTTTCCATGTGTGTGATGATTGTATAACCTAGAGGATTGCTTTTGTAATCGTTTTTCATGCTTATAATCATCTATGGTGAAGTGCTCATCTTGTCTATGAGGAAGCTCTTTACCATGGATGACCTCAACCATTCTCATTTTCTACGATCATGGGGATGAGGGTTATGGAATGGTTCTATTTGACACAAAAGTGAGTGGGTTTGATAGGTCATGCCGGGGAATCATGATTGTGCCATGACTAGTGTTAGGTGGATGAGGCATGCTAACCTAAGATGGGTTATGCTTATCTCTTGCTTATGTGTATACTTATTAAGAGGTCTTATAGGCCCTGCCAAAGGAAGATGGATCGTGCCACAATTAGTGTTAGGTGGACAATCTATGCCAATCAAAGATGGCTTATCATTACTTCTTAACCAAAGTATGTTCATGTTGAGGTCGTCGTGTGATTGACAACCATTACGCGCTCATATCATGTGTAACGCCCAAGAATTTTAAATAAGGATTAAAAATCACCTTAAAAGTCAAGGGTAAAAAGGTAAACATGAAAATTTGCATTGGGTGTCTGGACGGTGGTCACCCAAAATGGATTGTTTGCAGCCCCGTCTGCAGCGGTCCAGACGAGCCCAGCTGCTATTCAATTAGTAACGGTCGTCTGCAGTGTCGTTCAGACAATCCCGTGCAACTGGTCACTTAGTAGCGACTGTCCACACCACGTCCACAGCAAGGTCCGGACGGACCTTGTGCACTGTAGTCCGGACGGGCCACTTCTCAGTCCGAACGGTGACACTATTCACTCACTTATAAATAGGCTGACACAATTTTCTCAGCCACTTTCCGATTTTTCTTTCTTTCCCCGCGGTTTTCTCTCTTCTCCCTCATAGGGTTTGTACCCAAACCTTGGGTATTGACCTCTAAGAGCTTCCAAACACATTTCTAACACTGGAATCAAGATTCTCGATGTTGGAAACCTAACTTCCCCGATCAATTCAAGGTAGAAATTTTTGAAACTCTAAATTCTTAATGCTTAGGCTATATTCTTGAATGTATACCTTAGTATTGCTTATTTTCTTATGGTTTTCGTTGGTTTATGCCTTCTCTACATCGGGTTGAAGTTTTACGGTGCATAACTTCGAATTCTTCAAGTTTTAAGGTAACATTTCCAAAACCCTAGATTTTTCCATAGTGAGTATTATAGAGTTTTATGATGTCTAAGTCTAGTAATTCACTACGGGTTAATTATATAGGTTGTTTAAATGTTATTTGGAACCCTAGAATCCTATGGGTTGCTTATGGCCACATTGATACTTGTGTTTTCAAGTATCCTAGTTATTGCATATTTGAGTTTGAGTTTGAGTGTGTGGAGTTATTGATGTTATAGCAATGTAAATATGTAGTAGGCATTGCTAGAGCATTGGGCTAGAAGTCAATTCAACAAGCGGAATTAGTAAGTATTTATACTTACTGAGAGTGATACACACCTTAAAGTGTTTTATGTTTTGTTTTCAATGTTTAGCAGATGTTGTACTTACTACACAAATTAAATATTTAAAAGATTTTGAAGGAATAATATGATGGTTTAAAAGATGAACCAATGATACTTTATGTTAACATATGATTTGTGATTTCGATTATCTTCTTGAGACTTATGATAATTTGATGAGTGATTGATGATGAGTTTTGATGACTTATTGATGTTTTATTGTGATTTGTAAACATGGCAAAAAGGTTGGTATATTGAGTTTTATGATGTTTCATTGAGATTTGATTTTGAGAAAAAGGTTTATGGAAAAAATGTTTGCATGGTATTTATGAGTAAAGTAAGCATGAAAAGAGCATATGTATGAAGAACATAAGAATGCATGTAAACCCTTGACACAGGGGTTGTAAATATCTTATGTGCTAAACCCATGACACAGGGGTTGTAAATATCTTGTGTGCTAAACTCATGACACAGGGGTTGTAAATATTTTGTGTGCTAAACCCAAGCCACAAGAGTTGTAAAAAGTTGTGTGCAACAGAGTCAGAAATAAAGAGATAGAGAAAGCATTCCATGATGAACATGAGGAATTTATGATTGAGTTATGATGTATTTATATGATTGATTTATGAGGTGTTTCATATGATGGTTTATTGAATTTTGTTATAGACATATTAGTATGTATATGAGGTTTCATGGAAAACACATATGTATATTCTTACGGCTAGTTGCATATGTGATTTATGTTTTATTGCTTAGATATGCTTATCTGCTTGTATTTTCACTCATAGGGGAAGGAATGCTTGTATATGAGTGTAGCTGAGTTATATGATATACTTATAACATAGATGAGCACGTATGTGTATTAGTACAGGCGGGAGACTGGAACATACATATATGTACTCAGCTATTATTATATTTCAGATGTTTTATGACTAGATGTGTTTACTTCATCAGCTGCTCATGTTTCAAAATAAATGTCATATTCGTAGTAGCTGTTATTGTAAACTCATGTAACTAACACTTCGGTTCTTTATGAAAACTCAGTGAATTTTTATTCATTGAGACTGTTGACTCACTCATTCTCTTTTCCGCCTATGTAATCATGGATGATCTCTATGGTTACATAGATATTGGTGTAGGTACTAAGAGCTTAGACGATGATCCCGTAGCCTACTACCTTGGCTATTACGACTGACGTCTTGGGACTTTGATATTTATGACGCCCGAGGAATTCAAATCTTTTAAACATATTATTAAACTAAATGATACATGTTGAGGAGACATATCATTTAGCTATGATAATGGTTTTAGAGACGTGCATGAAGTTTAAGAGATTTCTAGTCAAAACCCTTTAGAATCTCTTTAGAACAGGATCGTTTTCTGACGACCAATCTTGTAAGTATCAAAAACTGGGTCAAACGAACTCAGTTTTACTCAAACTGAAGCCCGTTGTGCTTGTATCGAAACCCTCTACGACATAGTATACTTTCAATAAAAGTCAATCCGTTGACCTTTTTAAGCATAAAGATGACTATTCATCGCTTACGTGGCACTTTTGACCCGGGCCTTATTTCTAAAATGGAGTTTCACCATTTGGATTTTATATCATAAATGGACTCTATTTAGTATATAAATGGTTTTTACTTCGGTTTGGTGAAATCAGAATTCAATTCCGAGGTAGTTAACTTTATGGCCTAAAAATCGAGCCTTAAAACCTTCAACTGTCGAATTTAGCTTAAGACTGCTAAATTCACTGAGTAGGGCCGGCTCATGGATGATTTGGAAGCCTAGGGTATTGACACTTGGCAGTAGGAGAGGTTGCTGGAAGATAGAACAAAAAGACAAAAAAAGTCATAAGGTTATCTTGACTTTGAGGGCATTTTGGTAACTTGCATGGAAAGGTTGGTTTCCATTGAACCTAGGCTGGTTTGGACGTGGAGCTGGCTGTCTAGAAGCCTTTGGCTTCTCCTATAAATAGGAGAAGAGAGGCCAGAACCGAAATCACTCCCCTTCTTGCACCAAAACAGAAAAATCCCTCCATTCGTCTCACTCTCACCCTCTCACGGCACCTAGGGGTTTTTGAGCAAATCTTGTCCAAACTGTCCAGAAATTATACACAACCTTGCTTGAGGTGTCCAAAAGCTAACCAACCTTTAGAAGTCATTTTGGAGTCCATTTGAGGTATGAAAGCTTCATCCTCCTCAAACAGCTTCAAAACCGGGTCAATAGAGGGGTGTTGGGGAATTTTTGTGGTTTTTCACAACCTGTTTGCATGGGCTGTGTATGATCACTTAGGAGGGTTCTAAAATCATTTTGTATCATGTTTCCATTGATCTTTGGGCTTTGGAATCATGAGAAACACCCAAGAACTCATCCTACACCCATTCGGCCTCTATAGAGTATTTTATGTGATTGTTGATGCTAACCGATTTTGATGGCTTCCTTTGCTATTATTTGATGTATCTAACATATATTTGATGTATCTAATATGTGTTTGAAGTATGTTTGATTATTGGTTTAGTTCAAGGATCCTAAAGTGCTCAAATGTACTAAAAGTGGAAGCAAGCGGAGCTTGTTTTAAAGGAAAATGAAAAAGGTTTAAAATCAACCTATATATTGTTTGTTGGTTGTTATTTTTAATCTTATAGTGGATAACACTCAATCTCATGCCTAAACGTTATGGTGGTCTTTCCTTCGGCGGTATAAGCATGAAGTTGAGTGAAAATTGGCTATAAGAGATTCTTTCAATACTGTACATCTAACTCATAATAAAGCCCTTACTAATAGTGGGGACGTTTATGCAGTATTAACTCTTGTTTGTTTAAATACTCACCTCGAATTATGCCCTTACTTCGGTGGGGTATTCGAGTGCAATATTGGATGATTTACATTATTGTCAACGGGATCCTTATGACATGTCCTCACTTATGTGGGATTTCATAAGTTAAATGCTTTGAACAAATTATGGACAATATGTGAGAATACTCACAAATATGACTTGTATATATGTATGAGTATACGTATGGATAAAATCAAGTAATGAAAATAAAGTGAAGGATAATAATAAAGGCTAAGAGCAAGGATCCTGAAGACTGACCAATTATTATTGATTGGTCACTGATATATGTTATTTGTGTATCAATATTGCTAGGCAGTGGTGGAATACTATTATTCTGCGGAGAAAAGTGTAAGTATGGAAGTACTTACTGGGGCTGACGCTGTCTTTCTTTTATATTCAGTATTGTTTTATTCATATGCATGTATTATAAACTGCTCATACATTACAACTATATATTCTGTGAATTGGTAATGATGTGGACATTTAGCTGGTCGGTAGCAGGGGTGTGAGGGCTGATCCAGTGACCTCGGGTCGTCCCTAAATCCGGTAATAAGAACTAACGCTGGGAGTCGGTTCCAGGTGCAAACCAGTAATCTGTTTAAGTGGGGAGGTGTAACGTTCGTTAATCCGGGGTTGGCCCATTATGAGCTGAGTGTAATTTCATGATGCATTAAGACTAAACAAAGCCTTCGCAACGATGCATGGAAAAATCATTCATTATACTGTCATATGCTTGTTCAATAAATCAATTACCTGTTTATATTGGGATGCAGTAGACTCACTTGTTTGCCTATGTAAATATGATGATGTCATGTTTACATAGACTATGATGCAGGTAGCGAAGGCGGAGACCCCTTCGTTAGCTTTGATGACTATTAGGCACTACTTTGTCGGGATGTGCTATATCCCGAAAGAGACAACATTTTGTTATATATATGTCTCTTCGTATTTTATGTTTTGGTTTTTATTAATGATGGTTTGTAATATATCTGTGGAAGCGGCGTGTCTAGAAGCCTTGGCTTCTCCTATAAATAGGAGAAGAGAGGCCAGAACCGAAATCACTCCCTTCTTGCACCAAAACAGAAAAATCCCTCCATTCGTCTCACTCTCACCCTCTCACGGCACCTAGGGGGTTTTTGAGCAAATCTTGTCCAAACTGTCCAGAAATTATACACAACCTTGCTTGAGGTGTCCAAAAGCTAACCCAACCTTTAGAAGTCATTTTGGAGTCCATTTGAGGTATGAAAGCTTCATCCTCCTCAAACAGCTTCAAAACCGGGTCAATAGAGGGGTGTTGGGGAATTTTTGTGGTTTTTCACAACCTGTTTGCATGGGCTGTGTATGATCACTTAGGAGGGTTCTAAAATCATTTTGTATCATGTTTCCATTGATCTTTGGGCTTTGGAATCATGAGAAAACACCAAGAACTCATCCTACACCCATTCGGCCTCTATAGAGTATTTTTATGATTGTTGATGCTAACCGATTTTGATGGCTTCCTTTGCTATTATTTGATGTATCTAACATATATTTGATGTATCTAATATGTGTTTGAAGTATGTTTGATTATTGGTTTAGTTCAAGGATCCTAAAGTGCTCAAATGTACTAAAAGTGGAAGCAAGCGGAGCTTGTTTTAAAGGAAAAGAAAAAGGTTTAAAATCAACCTATATATTGTTTGTTGGTTGTTATTTTTAATCTTATAGTGGATAACACTCAATCTCATGCCTAAACGTTATGGTGGCTTTCCCTTCGACGGTATAAGCATGAAGTTGAGTGAAAATTGGCTATAAGAGATTCTTTCAATACTGTACATCTAACTCATAAATAAGCCCTTACTAATAGTGGGGACGTTTATGCAGTATTAACTCTTGTTTGTTTAAATACTCACCTCGAATTATGCCCTTACTTCGGTGGGGTATTCGAGTGCAATATTGGATGATTTAACTTATTGTCAACGGGATCCTTATGACATGTCCTCACTTATGTGGGATTTCATAAGTTAAATGCTTTGAACAAATTATGGACAATATGTGAGAATAGTCAAAAATATGACTTGTTATATATGTATGAGTATACGTATGAAAAAAATCAAGTAAAAATAAAGTGAAGGATAATAATAAAGGCTAAGAGCAAGGATCCTGAAGACTGACCAATTATTATTGATTGGTCACTGATATATGTTATTTGTGTATCAATATTGCTAGGCAGTGGTGGAATACTATTATTCTGCGGAGAAAAGTGAAGTATGGAAGTACTTACTGGGGCTGACGCTGTCTTCTTTTATATTCAGTATTGTTTTATTCATATGCATGTATTATAAACTGCTCATACATTACAACTATATATTCTGTGAATTGGTAATGATGTGACATTTAGCTGGTCGGTAGCAGGGGTGTGAGGGCTGATCCAGTGGACCTCGGTCGTCCCTAAATCCGGTAATAAGAACTAACGCTGGGAGTCGGTTCCAGGTGCAAACCAGTAATCTGTTTAAGTGGGGAGGTGTAACGTTCGTTAATCCGGGGTTGGCCCATTATGAGCTGAGTGTAATTTCATGATGCATTAAGACTAAACAAAGCCTTCGCAACGATGCATGGAAAAATCATTCATTATATTCGTCATATGCTTGTTCAATAAATCAATTACCTGTTTATATTGGGATGCATTAGACTCACTTTTTGCCTATGTAAATATGATGATGTCATGTTTACATAGACTGTGATGCAGGTAGCGAAGGCGGAGACCCCTTCGTTAGCTTTGATGACTATTAGGCACTACTTTGTCGGGATGTGCTATATCCCGAAAGAGACAACATTTTGTTATATATATGTCTCTTCGTATTTTATGTTTTGGTTTTTATTAATGATGGTTTGTAATATACTCTAAACAGTGTGATGTTGCAAGTAGCCGTCTGTGGCGTATACTGCAACTATCTTTTATTTGGTGCATCTGGTATGCACATGTTTGTATTATTAAAACATCTAACGTATTTTAATTCACGAGGTATTTCAGTCAGCTCTATTGTGTAATTTTAGTTGTTCCCTAGTGTTTTTAAAAGAAAAAAATATATCCGCTGCGAGACTGATCTCTGAGATAGTAATGTCACGTGGAAACCGGAGGTTTCTGTTTACGGTTTTATTGCATAGAAACTGGGGCGTTACAATATTTTTGTATAGGCTTTATGGATAGTCTATTCTCTTGTATATGGTTGTGATATGTTCACAAACGTTATTGTGTATATTGGCTTGTGTCGCATATGACACGTTTGTATAGCCATTCTTTTGTATATTCACATTATAAACTTTTAATCATTAAAGTTTTTATTTGTCAGCTCTATATGTTTTGATTACTCCTTGGTATATAAATGCTTCCGCTCAGTTTATATATAATGTGATATGTGACTCTGATGTTATAGATGTAAATCTCATGATACGTTGTGAGATACATGTATGACATGTGTTTCTATCACCCTGTGATGATTGGTCCGGTTCATGATTACTGTATATTTTCAAAAAAAAAAATTAGCTACTGTGTAATTATGGATCGGGTCGTCACATCATGCATGTAATGAGAGACCCTTATGCACACAATCTACCATTGGTGTGAGACTTGTAGTGAAACCAACATCCTATGTTTTCCTCCATTTTCCTCCATTTTCCTCCTCTTTATCTAAGTTTATTTCTTTATGTTTATATTTATTTTCAAAACCCAAAACATTTTATCTTTTCTAAGTTAAGTTAGATGATATCTTGAATGCTTGATGAATAACCAACTCAATAGTCCTTGAGGTTCGACACCCTCTATATAGCCATATCTTATAAGGATTGTTCTATTGTGAGTGATAATTTTATCATTGATCCCATAACCACATCAATTTTTGGCACCTTTGCCGAGGATTGTTAAGCGGTTGTTTATTAGGTTTTTAGGTTGAATCTAGCTTGATTCTGTTCTTTTAATAGTTCAGTTCTCGTTTTTAAAATAGTTTCTGTTTTGTACATTATGTTTCTATTTTCTGCAATTTGGGGTTGTTTCTGCATTAACCGCTCGAGCGCAATATTTTTTGTGCTCGAGTGCATCTTTGTACTCAGCCACACCCAAGGTGGCCTGAGTGATTTGTCTCTGGCAGCAATACTAATGTTACTCCAAACACTGCCACAAAGTTTGTTTGCTTTATTTTAGTCTCTGATTCTTAGTTTTACTTTATTTTGGTCTCTGTTTTTCATTTATGCTTTATTTTGGTTTTTGTTTTAGTTTTAGTTTTTATTATTTTTACTTTACTTTAGTTTGTGTTTTTATTTTCACTTTATTTTGATTTGTGTTTTCTTCACTTTAGATTGTTCTGTTCATCATTAAGCAGTATTGAAGCTGCTACTTTCAATCCTGAATTTTTCATTTCTACTTTATTTTGGTTTCCATTTTATCTGTTTTGTTTTTTGTTTCAAGTGCAACACCGCAAAAAGCACTCGGGCCACCTTCAAAAGTGCTCGAGTGCAATATTCTAGAGCAGTAGTACCGAGGCTACTGCACAATGCGCTTAAGCCATGGGGAGCTGTGGCCGAGTGCACCTTTCTAGAACAATGGTACTAAAGCCACTTAATGCAATGCACAACTGTAACTTTTGAGTTTTTCATTTTTATTTTCTGTTTGTTTTCATTTTTGGTTTCATTTTTTGTTTGGTTGTTTTTAGTTTCTGTTTATTTTCATATTTTTTAGTTTCATTTGTTTTGTTTAGTCTTTTTATTTTTCCGGAGAAGTGTGCTTACATCCAAGTTTCAGGGCATGCTATGAGCCATGCCTCTCCAATTAGGTTTTCCTATCTCCCTGGTATTATGCTACAATTTTATCTACGCATTGAGGACAATGTGTGATTTAAGCTTAGGGCCATGGAAATACACTAGCCACTTAGTCCAAATTTTTTATTTTTGAAAATGCATATGATGTTATCCTTGAGAATTTGGTTGTTCTTTAATTGTAGTTTGCTTTTCATTGGAGAGTTTAAAATTTTGAACACATGATCACACAACTAGAAATTCTAAATCTTGTTACTTTTGGCATATGAGATGTCACTTGTTTCGATTTGAAATATCACGAACACATTGCCATATAGTTTGTGAGGTATGAGCCTTAAAGCCAAACATGTTTGTTTTCACTGTCTTGAATGCAATTGGGTGACTTGTTAAATGGATAACATTGGCATTTATCTTGTGCATAAAAAAAAAAGATTATAATTATAATAATGTTGACCACTTTGAGCTTCACTGAGTAATTGGACCTCGTGCCTCATTAAGCATTGAGTGTTCGCGTCAAAAAATAGGTGGTTGATAACATGGCTAGTTTGGCTTCGTAGCCTTTTTTATTCTAGTTAGTAAGTCCTTAGGGGTATTTTTACATCTAGTGCCCTAAACCCATTTCGTTTGGGTATCACTAGCCTAACACTCGTTACATGGGTCAATTAGAAGGCTTAAGGGAGCTAAGCATTGCACAGTCATGTAAATTTTGTAAATATTATTATTTTTGTCTATGCCATGGTTGTTTCATTCGATAGGGAATTTTAATGAATTTTGAGGTATTGAGCCATTTATGTTTGAAATTATTTTGAAACCTAATGGCTATGTGCTAATATCACTTTACACCAATTGGAACTTATTTGGTATCTTAGCCAGTCATTTGTAAGTAATTAGATTTTGTAATTCCTAAACTGTTGAGAAGATGGATTTTGCTAGTTTAAGCTTGCTAATGAGTTTGAACCATTATTTTTGTAATACTCCATTGTTTCGGATAGCATGACTATGCATAATTTTTGTGGGCAGCATTTCTGTTAAATCCTCACGAAACTTCACTCATCTACTAGTAATGCATAGGGGTTTAAAAGGCTTGTTGCATGCCCCAAATGCAACTGTGTTTCCTACGACAAAGGAGGTAGAGTAGTTGTTGTTTCATTTTATTTTTCGGTTTATAATGCTAAAAGACTAGCATTATGTAAGTTTAGGGGAGTAATAAAGCGCCGAATGTTGCACATTCAAGCCCCTAACTCGCATATGTTATTATCTTGGTTTCATTGTAATATAATGTTTTTGTGTTTTCTCTTATTTTTAGGTCTTTTGAAAAAACACAAGCAATTCCAGCAAAATTCGGGCTTAAAACATGTTAATGAGCTAAAGCAGTATAAAGGGACTCAAGCCACATTGTCTGCATCAGAATCTAACCTGCTCCACTTTTGGAGAGAGAAAATAAAATAAAAAAGATACGATTTGTTCAGCGCGAAATCAACTCGGAATTGATTTTTCTGAAGTCCTCCATACCTCTACAGTACCTCTTATCTTGGAGAAGCAAGTGGGCAAAGGGGTTTTTCCCTCATAAAATAAAAACTCTCGTGCAGCATAAAAGGGGATGATTTTGGAGCTGAGTTGGGGGCGATTTCTAATTTGTAAGGAGTGTGTGGAGCTATAAGGAGAGGGGAACCACGACCAAAAGCCCTAGAGGCTGTTGGGAGTGGATTCCCCCTTCTTCCTAAGGTATTTCCAACACCTATATGTTGAAGAACTCCTCCATGTGTGTTGATGTTACCCTTTCGAAATATTAATGGATTTGATTGTGATTATCTATGGATTTTTCTGCATGTGTGTGATGATTGTATAACATATAGGATTGTTTTTGTAATTGTTTTTCATGCTTATAGTCATCCATGGTGAAGTGGTCATCTTGTCTATGATGAAGCTCTTTACCATGGATGAACTCAACCATTCTCATTTTCTGTGATCATGGGGATGAGGGTTATGCAATGGTTCTATTTGACACAAATGCAAGTGGGTGTGATAGGTCATGCTAGGGAACCACGATCGTGCCACAACTAGTGTTAGGTGGATGAGGCATGTTAAGCTAAGATGGGTTATGCGTATCTCTTGCCTATGTGTATACTTATTAGGAGGTCTTATAGTTGATGCCAAGGGAAGACAGATCGTGCCACAATTTTTTGGAACTAGTGTCCAAAACTCCAATTGATCATGAGATATTTTAGATGTAATGAATATTGTTGCTTATTCCTTGTTTTGATTATTGAACATTGGGCATACTTGTTATTGTTTTGCATTGCATGTATGTGGTTTACCATTTAGATGCATTTAGATAGTCCCCAAGTTACATTGAATTTGATTATGGTGTGATCAATGGTCTTTGTTACACGGAAGACCATAGTCAAAAGTCCCTTGGAACTTATTAAATATTGTTCGTAGTCATAAGTGGAACTGGGAATTCCATCTAGACTAGAACATATCAACCCTGATGATTTGTCTTAATCTAATGAAGTAGTGTGGCTTCAGGTTGACATAGTTGGTGTTATAATAAGGTAGGCTTAGACAAGGCTATGCACTGAACATGACTGCATGAGCCATCATTCCTATAATGACTGTCATAGAGAATGATGAGCGTGCACGATGACTTATGAATATTACTCTAAATCCTGAGAAGTTTGTGAACCAAATGTCAAGTGGGAATTACTTTGATGTATCAAAGGGTGAGACCAATTTTGTGGTCAGCATACTCTTTGCATTGGGTAGTCGACATGTAGCATTGTGGAAGGTTACTCTTCAAGAAGGAGTCCAAGTCCTTTGTAGGAGAATAAAGAGATAAGGAAATTTCTCTTGTTTTAGGATCAATAAGAATGATTATCTTGTGTCTCGGGCCCAAGCATTTTCAGTGGTATTTAATTGAAACTGTGTACAAGGATGAGTTAAATCTCATATGGTACATTAAGNTTGATGTATCAAAGGGTGAGACCAATTTTGTGGTCAGCATACTCTTTGCATTGGGTAGTCGACATGTAGCATTGTGGAAGGTTACTCTTCAAGAAGGAGTCCAAGTCCTTTGTAGGAGAATAAAGAGATAAGGAAATTTCCCTTGTTTTAGGATCAATAAGAATGATTATCTTGTGTCTCGGGCCCAAGCATTTTCAGTGGTATTTAATTGAAACTGTGTACAAGGATGAGTTAAATCTCATATGGTACATTAAGATAAATCATGAGGTTTGGATCCGGGTACTCAAGGAAATATATGTGGTGAACAAAGTGACAGTTAATCATCTTTGGTTCAGCTGCGGAATAAATTCTATGGAGAGGTAATATGGTAATTTTATAAGTACGTCATGAAGTATTAATTGTTTATGGAAAAATATGATTTAGAGTTCAATCATATTTATTTAGTGAAATTATCTGTGATTTTTAATCAAGGTAATGAATCATCAAATGACGAGATTTCACAGGATTATAGAAACTAAATATATTTTCCTTCCGGGCCCCTTCTTGAGCTGTTGTAAATTGACTATGTGATTATAAGTTTTTAGCTATTTATTTATTTATTAATTGCATGTGTTTTTATTTAAATAAGACATAGGCTAGAAATTAATGATTATATTAATTTGGTTTGTTTTATTTATTTAAACATGGGCTACAGAATTTAATTCTCAAGGGCCATTGGTTTGGAGGTGTTTGAGCTAAGGAATTAATTCCTAGAGCACAGTCCACAAAAAATGAGCATTGAGCCTGTCGGATAAAACTAAGGGGCCCAGGCAGTTGTAAGAGAGATTAGGCTAGGGTTAAAACCCTAGCCGAAGGCTCATGGGGAGCATAATGCTCCCCATAGCCGGCAGCTACAAGGGGATTTAATCCCCTTGTGGTCGTGTCCCCTAGTTGCCGCACAAGGGCAATTAATTCCCCTTGTGGCTATAATTAATTATTTTATTTAATTAATTACGGAGTTCTAAAACTCTCTCTTTACCTCTTCTCCAAGCAGACCTGTAGTTATAAATAGAGGCTCAGTCAAAAGCAGAAAATTCACTCCTCAGACTTCAATACTACTTCTTAGAATTAGAGAATGAAATTTTGTAAAAGATAATATTCTCTTGCAATTTATTGCAATCCTAGATTAGTTTTATTTTTTTATTTTTTTCTATTCCGCTTCCCAATAGTTTTTGCATGATCCCCAACACAATTAGTGTTAGGTGGACGAACTGTGCCAACTGAAGATGGCTTATCATTACTTTTTAACCAAAGTATTTTCATGTCGAGGTCGTCATATAATTGACAACCATTACGCGCTCATATCATGCACGTAATGAGAGACCCTTGTGCACACAATCTACCATTGGTGTGAAGTTTGTGGTGAAACCAACATCCTATGATTTCCTCAATTTTATCTAAGTTTATTTCTTTATGTTTATATTTATTTTCAAAACCCAAAAACATTTTATCTTTTCTGGGTTAATTTAGATGGAATCTTGAATGCTTAATGAACAACCAACTCAACGGTCCTTGAGGTTCGACACCCTCTATATAGCCTTATCCTATAAGGCCTTGCTCGCTCGCTTCCTCTCGCCTTGTGTGCGTGCCATCGTCCTGTTACAGCAACAAAGAAACCTATTAAAATCCTTTTAATTGTGATTCTAC
The DNA here is from genome assembly GCA_900184695.1 of Betula pendula. Taxonomy (NCBI): domain Eukaryota; kingdom Viridiplantae; phylum Streptophyta; class Magnoliopsida; order Fagales; family Betulaceae; genus Betula; species Betula pendula. Next base: position 231,095 of record FXXK01000619.1, on the reverse strand, counting down.
CTTACTTATATAAATCTTAAATTCCAACATGGGGTAAAAGTAAATGGGACAAGGAAATAGGGTGTTCCGGATTGAACACGAGGCTATGTTATAACATGGTCTTTGGGTAATTATGCGGAAAAATTCGCATAAGGGTTTAATTGACACCTTAGCGTAGAAATTCCATTGGGTGATTGTAAAATTATGAAATTACCCCTATGGGTGTTTCGTGGCTTTTTCCATTGGGTGAAGATCCTGATGGTACTAAATGGGAAAATTTTTAAGTAGGGCATTTGTTTGGAATAATTTTGCCGAACGCCTAATGTTCGTGAAAATTTTTTTTAAAAAAAAATTAACAAGGGTATGATTATTTTTTTGGGAATCCATCCCAAACACAAGGGTAACAAAATTTCTAAGAAGCATATTCAAAATTCAAAATTCAGATTCGGTTGAAAAATTCCCACTCCAAACGGGCAATGGTATTTTCAGAATTTTGGGCATAAAATTTCCAAATCCAAATGGGTTTGGTTGGAATTAATCTACCCACCCTAAAATCATCCTGTGATAATCCTAACATACTTTAAATCATGAAAAATTCAAAGAGAACATCCTAAATAGATAAAAACGGAAATACACAAAAATAATGGGTTGAAATTCGGATTTTTACCTTAAATACGCTTTAACTTGAGCTTGAATCTTCAAAGACTAAAGAGAAGTGACCAAAATTAGCTTTTGGAGAGATTTGCATTGAGAGAAAATTGGGAGAAAACAAGTTTGGATGGAAATTATGGCCGTTTCAAATCGGATTTAAAGAATTCTGAGTTTCATTGAACGTTTGATCTTTGCATCGAATGTTTGATGATGTCAGGTCAGGCATTTATAACTGTCGTCAAACGTTTGAAGCATAACTTCGAACATTTGATGAGACCGTTATCTAGCATTTATAGCTACCATCGAATGTTTGAAGTCTAGTTTCGAACGTTTGATGTGACCATTAGGTTAAGATACGATTTTTTTTCTTTTTTTTTTTTGGAAGAGGAAATCCATAAATGCTTTTCAAATTCCTTTTCAAGGTTGGTCATACTTTCAAAATTCTTTTAAAATACCAAGGAAATATTAACTTGTCCTTTCAAAACATTAGCATGCCTTTCTACCCAAAATGCAACCCTAGCTACAAGGTGCTTGTGTGCAATCCTAGCTAATCTAATTGCTACTCTAAGCATCGATGATTCATTCGTTGTTGTTGGCATCATCCTCGGATAGGCCTTCTTCATCCTTGATTAGTGCTTCAAGGTCCTTCTCGATACTTAGGAGAACAGGTGCCTTGTTACGACGTGTCCCCTTGCGTATGTCCCATTCTTCAGCAGTCGAATTTCTTCCCTGCCATCTCAACGTACTCATCGGCAACACGCTTCATGTGGGCTGCTATCTGAAGTCTACTCTCCACACTTAGAAGTGGATGAGCTACCCTAGGGATAGGTGGAAAATCCCTTATAGCACATATGTTGTGGCGTTTCCACTTCTAAGGTGCTACCTCGAGGTTCTTCGTTGTGTGTGCTAAGCCAACCCCTTCGCGGTTCTTTGTTGTGTGTGTCCTAGCGCGTACGGTCCATATTCTACCAGCCATTCTCGTACGGACTCCTTAACCCTGCAGTGGTTAATTAATTGCTCAAACAGCAAAGCCCAATGGCTGAGACGAGGAGCTAAATAAGCATAGTCCTAGGCTTGCAAACTAACACAATCAAGATAGGCTATTTACTTAGCTTGCACCTCAATCAATCATCATACCAATACCATACCTATGCTTCGCCCTGCCAAAATTAAAGCCTAATGGGTTACTCCTATTCTCAGATCAATTATGTGATTAGCCAAGCCAATACTCTGGCACCATCTGTAATGTCCCAAAAATTTAACGAAGTTGTAATTAAATTCATGGTTCGCCTCCCAGCCTTAATTGTCCAAATTAAGACTCAGGGATACCTCTATTCTCTTTGTGAAGAGAATCTTATAAAACACTGGCTTGGGGATCACCGTATACACATAATTAAACCATTGAAACGAGGTCAACCCGGAGTAAATTGTCTATAGAGTGTCCAAATCAATTAACTAGTAACTGACTGAATTCCCTACTTAACCATTTATTAGAGTAAATAGCGTAATAGTTCATCTGATTACATAAGTAGTAAAAAATTCTATCATCAATAAGGCACAGAGCTTTATATCTAGAAAATCAAACCTGAGTATATCAACTGCTGCATTAATACCAAAATCCTGATGAGACTCCCAATCGATCAAATCCTTGAGGGTTTGTAAAATACCAAAGTATTTTATTGGGAGGGAAAGAAGTAACCGAGTAAGTCGGCTAACTTAGTAAGCTCTTTAACTAAAAAGGATGTGATGTATAAAAATTACTGTCAAAAGGTGTTTACGAATTAAACATGATATTTTCACCAATGGCGGATTCAATCCCTATTATTATGCCTTGAAAAATTGCTTTTCGTTTTCAAAGAGCATGGCATAATCCCGGTAATTAAACCTTTGTATTTTAGTACACGAAATATGCTATAATATAAATAGTCATAAGTTAATAATATGGTCTACCCGAGACATTACCCCCTTTAAGCAGAGTTTGCGCGTCTATAAGGACTTCTGGTAAAACTCTGGTGCCCTGGACATTTCATAAACATACCGTCTTATACTAATAGTCCGACCGAGTCCGACCTCGGGTGAACCACACTGACTAGCAAAGCCATAACGGTGACCCCACTCAAAGAATGGTGCGCTGGTCATTAAACTTAACCATTGGATCCAAGACCCTCATTATAACATAAACCTTTGACCATAGAATCAAGTTGTATTAATAGTAAGACCATGGCAGTTCTACCGTACATATCGGTGTACCATAAACTTACTATGCAAATATTGTTCATTTATTGCAACAATAGGGATATTTATATAAGCAAATAACGTCATGTCATAAAAGTGATAAACTTGATCATAAAGAGGAACATGCTCAATCATCTAACATATCGCACTCCTAAATTTGCAGTTTCATTGCTCAATTATTGTACTTACCTTAACTACTCATCCAATGCCTCAGATATCTCGTATCCCCCCGTTAACTGTAAAATAACCTAACAATATGCTAATAACGCAATCACTTGCTAAACGTGGGGTATGTGTGCCTTTTGTCTTAAAAACTCTAATTTTGTATTTCTGGTCACCATCGAATGTTTGACACGATTATCAAATGCTCGTTCTTTGGAGATCGAACGTTTGATCAAGAATAATGGAACGTTCGATGTAGGTCCTGAATGCATGAATGCTTAAAAGCTTCTACCAAACCTATCCACGACTATCCCTAGACTTAAAGCAACATCAAGGAACATGTACTTTTAGGAAATATGTATTTTTAAGAGGTAAAACACAAGGTCATCAATTTTATCAAAACCTTTTGGAGAATTAACAAAAAAGCATTTAAATCCTTATAAACACATTTTGAAAACAAAACATGGTTACATCATACATATAAAAATGAAAGGTATGATAAGTAGGAGTAGGGATTGGAAGTTCACCTTTGCAGAAGATAACCTCTTTCAAATGGAAAACCTCCCAAAAAAAATCCTCCTTTAAGCCTTAAAAATATGTTTTCTAGAGTGTTTGGACGAACAAAGATGGGTTTGTGTAGGGCTAGGGCATAATTTATAGGGAAATGGGACGAGTTGCTGGTCTCCTATCAAAAATTTATTTTGGGACATGATCGAACATTCTTTGTACATCATCAAATGTTTGATCTATTTTTATCTAGAGAATCTAGGGTTTCTCATCAAACGTTTGATAAAAGCACCGAACGTTCCTTGAAAGCATCGAACATTCCACAAAGCATCGAACATTTGATGTATTGTTATGACACCTATTCTGTGCATTCGTAGGCTTGCAGAGAACTTGACAGTACTGTTCATCGAATGTTTGATGGTTGTCTTCTCTGAAATAAAATATTATTTGAATGTGTTTTACAAGAGAAGTAGGTATTTTAAATGAAATCTTTTGTCAAATAATTTGGAAAATTCTTTTAAATATTTTGGGGTCATTACAGCCATTGAGCTATTTGAGACTCTAAGTGAGAATTCTCAACAATTCTCATTGAGAGGGAGGCAAGGACTAAAAGGTAAGGGTGTTTATGAAGTAAGCACCAACAGTGGAGTTCAAACCCAAATGGCAACAATGGAGAGGAAGCTGGATATGCTAACGAAAGCAATGACAACCCATAACATCTCTCTTGTTCAACAAGTTTCACAAGTCGAGGTATGCGCTATATATTCGCATTCTAACCATACTACTGAGACTTGTCCTATGCATGCTTTTATAGAACAAGAGCATGCAAACTATGTGGGACAAAGCAACTATCCTTCCTAATAACAATCCCTACTCCGATAATTACTATTCAGGGTGGAGAAATCACCCCAATTTTTCTTGGAGTAGGAATCAGAATGTCCAGAATCGATAGGGGCAGCAGAGGAATTTCCAACCAGGAACTAGTTATCATGCTCCACCACCTGTGGTACAACAGAATCTTGAGCCAAAGAAGAATGATATTGAAGGTGCCATATTCCAATTTTTTACTGCACAGCAACAAACTAATGGTCAAACCAGTCATGCCATTCAAAAACTGGAAACAACAACTAGTCAAGCCATTTAGAGATTGGAGGCACAGGTGGGGCAAATGGAAAAGGAACTAAGCGAGAGGAAGAGAGGTGAATTCCCATCATAAACTCTACCAAACCCGGGAGGTCATGAGCAGCTCAAGGTTGTGACATCCTTTACGAGTGGCAAAGTCATTGACAACAAGGTGGGAACGGATGAGAAAGTGGAAAAATCTACAACTGAAGCCACAACTTCCACAAAGGTAAGTGAGAAGGAGAAGGTGATATTGCCACCCTTCCCTCAAAGGTTAGTCAAGCAAAAGAAAGAAAAACAACTTCTTGATATTTTTGAAACCTTAAAGAAAGTTGAAATCAATATTCATTTACTTGATGCAATTCGACAAATTCAATCTTTTGCCAAGTGTTTAATGGATTGTTGTACTAACAAAAGAAAGTTTTAGGCATATGAGAAAGTTGCATCGACTGAGGAGGTAAGTGCGATCTTATTAAAGAAATTACCACCTAGCTAAAAGATCCAGATAGTTTTACTATCCATTGTAGGATTGGTGACCAACTTTTTGACTGTGCTTTGCTTGATTTAGGGGCAAGTATCAACTTGCTGCCCTACATGGTTTATAAAACATTGAGTTTGGAGGAACTTCAACCAACATCAATTATATTGCAATTGGCGGACAGGAGCATCAAGAGACCTAAAGGTATTCTAGAGGATGTCTTAGTTCAGGTAAATGAATTCATTTTACCTGTTGATTTTATTGTCTTAGACATGGAAGACTTACCTATGCCATTAGCTCTGCCCATTATTTTAGGTAGACCTTTTATGAGAACTGTGGATACAAAAATTTGTGTTAAAAAGGGTACTGTAAGCATGAAAGTGAATGGTGAAAAGGTAGAGTTTAAGGTGTTTGAAGCATTAAAATTACCACAGGATAATCATGATTATTTCAATATTTATGTGGTGCAAAGTGCTGTTGAGGAAGTTTTTCAGTTACATAGCATTGATCCATTGGAGGCTACCATAACTCACAATCTCACAAAGCAAGACATTGAGCTAGACTGTGAAAGTGTTGAAGTTGACATCGTTGAGGCTATGCATTCCCTTGAGGCTCTCACACCTCACCCAAGTAAGTATGCAACTCCATTTGAAACTCTTGTGCATACTAAACGTTGTGCAAATATCTACCTAAATAATAGGCTTCTATTTGTACGTTGTACTTGAAAGTGCATAAGATCAAAACAATAGTATAGAGAGCAAGTACGAGATAATTCCCATGAGGATTGGTAAATTATGTTTAAAGAGAATTTCCTAAAGAAAATATCTCGAATGAAACTAAATAAGATTGCGAAAGAACGAAATAAATAATAGAATTGAAATAATAAGAAAATAGGGTAGGGCTTCAATATTCACCACTAAGCATACTGTTTTCAGAAAACGATATACACAATGCTACAAATCATATTGCGATGCTCACTATTTGTTAGCCACAAGGGCATGGTATCTACTCCTAAAGCTATTGATTTCCCTAAGCAACGAGTTAGGCATGGCATCTATTCTAACTCTTTTCATTCTTAAATGATTCAGTTAAGGGTGTCACTGGCCCCCACTAAGTTGTTCTTCAAGAAAGCATAAATCTATGGAAATCGGCAAAACACACTCAGGCTGGAACATGGTATCTATTCCAGTTGTCTTCATGTTGATTATTTCAAGAACCTGTGATGGGGTTCTTTCGTCACATTAATATGCCTAGGACTCAGTCATCCAAATTGACATAAATAACAAATCCATACCACATGCATATGATGATCAAGCACATTCATGCGAGGAATTCAATAAAACAGGAAATAATCAATTAAGAATCACAAATAGTTGTAGTAAGGCAAATCAAAACCTTAAAGAGACACGATTAGGGCTTCAATCGAGCCCCAGCAAAAGTAGTAATTACAACTAAATCAGACTTAAACTATATACATACAAAAAAAGTAAAAAAAGAGAAAGAACTTGCAAAACCCTTCTCAATGTAGCCTCTGATTCCTCTTGCAAAGCTTGTGTGTTTGATTTGGACGACTTAAGAGTGTATTTACAGAGTTTTAGAGCAACCCTAGTCGATTTTGTGCGGCCTACAACTTCAAATCCGTGTTGGAGTTGGATTAAAATCTTTCTAAAACAGGTTTGGCCGACTTTTGCATTCCAGTGCATGAGGGCGCTCGAGCATATTTGCTTGTGCTCGAGCCACTTTTCTTCAACATTTCTTCAAAAAGTTTTCTAAACTCGAAACTTGATGGATTTAATTGCTTTTCTTCCAAAACCTAAAAAATACAAAAAAAACAAAAAACAACACAAAACATCATACTATAATGAAACTAAGGGCTTAACATATGTGAATTAAGCAGCTTGAATGTGGGAAATTCAACAATTATCACACCCCCAATACAAAACTAAAAATGAAATGAAATGAAATAGAACAACTACTCTACCTCCTCTGTTGCGGGAAACACGATTGCATTTAGCATATGCAACAAGCCTTTTAAACCCCCAGGGATCCTTAGTTGGACGAGTGAAGTCTCGTGAGGGTTTAACAAGAATGATACCGATAAACATTATGCACAATTCATGTTATCCAAAAGAGTTAAGTGTCACAAAAAATTATGATGCTCATTCATTAATAAGCTTAAAAGGATAAACTCCATTTTCAAAATGATTTGGAATTCCAAAGTCTAATCACTTACAAATGATTGGCTGAGGCATCACAAGTTCAATTCAATGTAAGATGAACTAACACATAATCATGAGGTTACAAAATAATTCTAATTTGCATGACTCAATATCTCAAAGTTCACTAGGGTCCCTATCAGATTACCAACCATGGCATACTAATAAGAGCATTTTCTTTTTCCCTTTTTTTTTTTTGGCCATGCTGTGCAATGCTTAGCTCCCTTAAGCTTTTTAATTGACCCATGTATCGAGTGTTAGGCCAGCACCTCCCAAACCAAATGTGTTTAGGGCACTAGGTGTAAAAGCACCCCTACGGACTTACTAAGTTGAGTCAAAAAGGCTACGGAGCCAAACTAGCCATGACATCAACCAATCCAAACTTCTCACCTTTTGACGTGAACACTCATTACTTAATAAGGCAAGAGGTCCGGTTACTCAGTGAAAAACTCAAAAATGATCAACTTTTTTTTTTTTTTTTTTTTTTAACATATGCCAAGGTATTCATCCAATAGCTCGCCTAACTTTACTCAAGACATTGAAAACATACACTATTAGTTTCACGTGTCATACCTCACAAATTATGTGCTAGTGTGCTCGTGGCAAATCAAATCAAAACAAGTGAATTCTTATATGCCAAAAGTAAGAAACAAGACTTAAAATCTTATTCATATGATCATGTATTCAACATTCTAAGCTCGCCAATGAAACTCAAATCACAGTTTCAAATCAACCAAATTCTTAAGAATATTATGAGCATGCAAAAATTATTGACAAAGTGTGTGTGTGTCTATTCCATACCCCCGAACTTAAATTACACATTGTCCTCAATGTGTAGATAAAATGGAAAGATCATACTAGGGAGATAGGAAACCTGAATGGGGAGGTGTGGCTCATAGCATATCCTCAAACTTGAATGTAAGAACACTTGTCCTAGAAAAACCCAATACTAAAAAAAAAAAATGAAAACCAACAAAAACTAAAACAGAAAACAAAAATGAAAACAAACAAAAAATAAACATTCTAAGTTATAGCCATGCAATGTCTTAAGTGGCCTCAGTACCACTGTTTTGGATAGGTGCACTCTCCAGCATAGTCGACATGGCTCGAGCACCTTTTGTTGCGAAATAGTCGAACCTGAAATGAAAACAAAGGCGAAAACACACAAAACAAAATTAAAATAGCATGCAGTAGCATCAGTACTACTGTATGCACAAAAATAAAAACACAACAAAATAAAGTAAAGAGCAAAACAAAAACCAAAATGAAGTAGAAAGAAAAATAGAGGGCAATGCATTCTGCATCATCAGTATTGCTTTCTGGGAACTAGCACTCAAGCCCTATTCTTTTTTTGGGTTACCTCCCAAGTAGTGCTAAGTTTATAGTCTTTAGCCAGACTGTGGGGCACTCATGCCATGTGATGGGCTCCATCACTCTTAAGGACTGTCAAAACCTTGAGTTGTTCATGACCTCTCGAATTAGGTACGGTCTGTGATGGGAATTCCCTGCTCTTCATTTCGTTCAGATCCTTGGCCAATTGCCCTACTTGAGCCTCCAATCTTTGGATGGCTTGACTAGTTGATGCCTCCAACTTTTGAATTGTCTGACTAGTTTGGGTATTGATCTGTTGCTGTGGAGTCAGAAACTAGTGCATGACACCTTCGACATCATTCTTCTTTGGCTCAAGGTTCGATTACCCCACTTGTGGATTCAGAACATTTTGATTACTACTCCAAGAAAGGGTTGGGGTGATTTCGCCACCCTACATTGTAAGTGTTGGAGTAGGGGTTGTTCTTGGGAGGATAGTTGTTTTGTCCCACATAGTTCACCTGCTCATGTTTTGAAAAAGAAGACATAGGATAAGTCTTAGTAGTATGATTGGAATGCGAACATATAACACATACCTAGACTTGTTGAACTTGATGAGCCAGAGAGAGGTTTGTCATGGCTTTCACTAGAATATCTAGCTTTTTCTCCATTATAGCCATTTGAGTCTGGACTCCACCATTGCTATTCACTTCATACACACCCTTACTTTTTACTCCTTGCCTCCCTCTTGAGGATAATTGCTGAGAGAATTCTCACTTAGGGTCTCGAAAAGCTCTATCGCTTCCTCACTATTCTTCTCCATAAGGACACATCCACAAGCTAAATCCACAAGACTTTTCTTAGTATCATTTAATCCTTCATAGAATGCTTGTACCAGATGGTCTTGAGATAAGTTGTGGTGTGGGCATTTGAGAAGTAGCTCATTAAAGTGCTCCCATGCCTCAAAGGAAAGGTGTGACGCCCGAGGAATTCAAATCTCTTAAACATATTACTAAACTAAATGATATATGTTGAGGAGACATTATAATTTAGCTATGATAATGGTTTTAGAGACGTTCATGAAGTTTAAGAGATTTCTAGTCAAAACTCTTTAGAATCTCTTTAGAAAATGATCGTTTTTTAACGACCAATCTTATAAGTATCAAAAACTGGGTCAAACGAACTCATTTTTACTCAAATTGAAGCCCGTTATGCTTGTATCAAAACCCTCTATGACATAGTAGATTTTTGATAAAAGTCAATTCGTTGACCTTTTTAAGCATAAAGATGACTATTCATCGCTTACGTGGCACTTTTAACCCGGGCCTTATTTCTAAAATGGAGTTTCACCATTTTGATTTTATATCATAAATGGACTCTATTTAGTATATAAATGGTTTTTACTTTGGTTTGGTGTAATCGGAATTCAATTCCGAGGCAGTTGACTTTTGGCCTAAAAACCGAGCCTTAAAACCTCCAACTGTTGAATTTAGCTTAACACTGCTAAATTCCTAAGGTAGGGCTGGCTCATCACTGATATAGGAGCTTAGGATGATGACACTTGGCAGTGAGAGAGGTTGCTGGAAAGAAAGCACAAAAAGCCAAAAAGTCATAAAAATATCTTGACTTTTGAGGGCATTTTGGTAACTTGCAAGGAAAGGTTGCTTTCCAATGAAGCAAGGCTGGTTTGGACATGTGTGCTGGCTATCTAGAAGCCTTGGCTTCTCCTATAAATGTGAGAAGAGGGGACAGCACCGAAATCACTCCTTCCATGCACCCAAAATAGAAAAATCTCTTCATCCATCTCACTCACACCCTCTCACGGCACCTAGGGGTTTTTGAGCAAATCTTCTCCAAATTGTCCAGAACTTATACACAACCTTGCATGAGGTTTCCAGCAGCTAACCCAACCTTTAGAAGTCATCTTGGAGTCCATTTGAGGTATGAAAGCTTCATCCTCCTCAACTAGCTTCAAAACCGGCTCAATAGAGGGGTGTTGGGGAACTTTTGTGGTTTTTCACAACCTGTTGCATGGGCTGTGTATGNATAGAAAAATCTCTTCATCCATCTCACTCACACCCTCTCACGGCACCTAGGGGTTTTTGAGCAAATCTTCTCCAAATTGTCCAGAACTTATACACAACCTTGCTTGAGGTTTCCAGCAGCTAACCCAACCTTTAGAAGTCATCTTGGAGTCCATTTGAGGTATGAAAGCTTCATCCTCCTCAACTAGCTTCAAAACCGGCTCAATAGAGGGGTGTTGGGGAACTTTTGTGGTTTTTCACAACCTGTTTGCATGGGCTGTGTATGATCACTTAGGAGGGTTCTAAAACTATTTTATATCATGTTTCCATTGATCTTTGGGCTTTGGAATCATGAGAAAACACCAAGAACTCATCCTACACCTATTCGGCCTCTATAGAGTATTTTTATGTGATTTTTGATGCTAACCAGTTTTGATGGCTTCCTTTGCTTTTATTTGATGTATCTAAATATATATTTGATATATATTTATCATTGGTTTGATTCAAGGATCCTACATGCTCAAAAACTAAAAGTGGAAGCAAGCGGAACTTGTTTTAAAGGAAAATGGAAAAGGTTTTAAAGACTTGTAAAATCAACCTATATATTGTTTGTTGATTGTTATTTTTAATCTTATAGTGGATAACACTCAATCTCATGTCTAAACGTCATGGTGGCCCTGCCCTTCGACGGTATAAGCATGAAATTAAGTGAAAATTGGTTATAAGAGATTCTTTCAATACTGTACATATAACTCATAATAAGCCCTTACTTATAGTGGGGACGTTTATGCAGTATTACTTCTTGTTTGTTTAAATACTCATCTCGAATCATGCTCTTACTTCGGTGGGGTATTCGAGTGTAATATTGGATGATTTACATTATTGTCAACGGGATCCTTATGGCATGTCCTCACTTATGTGGGATTTCATAAGTTAAATGCTTTGAATAACTTATGGACAATATGTGAGAATACTCACAAATATGACTTGTATATATATATGAGTATATGTATGGATAAAATCAAGTAATGAAAATTAAGTGATGGATAATAATAAAGGCTAAGAGAAAGGATCCTAAAGACTGCCAATTGTTATTGATTTGGTCATTGATGTATGTTATTTGTATCCATATTGCTGGGCAGTGGTGGATCACTATTATTCTGCGGGGAAAAGGGTAAGTATGGAAGTACTTACTGGGGCTGACGCTGTCTTCTTTTATATTCAGTATTGTTTTATTCATATGCATGTATTGTAAACTGCTCATACATTACAACTATATATTCTGTGAATTGGTAATGATGTGACATTTAGTTGCTCGGTAGCAGGGGTGTGAGGGCTGATCCAGTGGACCTCGGGTCCCTAAACCAGGTAATAAGAACTAACGCTGGAAGTCGGTTCCAGGTGCAAACCAGTAATCTGTTTAAGTGGGGGAGATATAACGTTCGCTAATCCGGGGTTGGCCCATTATGAGCTTAGTGTAATTTCATGCTGCATTAAGACTGAATAAAGCCTTCATAACGATGCATGAAAACCCATTCATTATATCTATCATATGCTTGTTCAATAATTCAATTACCTGTTTATATTGGGATGCAATAGACTCACTTGTTTGCCTATGTAAATGTGATGATGTCATGTTTACATAGACTGTGATGCAGGTGACGAAGGCGGAGACCCCTTCGTTAGCTTTGATGACTATTGGGCACTACTTTGACGGGATGTGCTATATCCCGGAAGAGACAACATTTTTGTTATATATATGTCTCTTCGTATTTTGTATGTTTTGGTTTTTATTAATGATGGTTTGTAATATATCTAAACAGCGTGATGTTGCAACTGTATGTCGTCTGTGGCATATAATGCAACTATCTTTTATTTGGTGCATCTAGTATGCACATGTTTGTATTATTAAAACATCTAACGTATTTTAATTCACGAGGTATTTCAGTCAGCTCTATTGTGTAATTTAGTTGTTCCCTAGCATTTTTAAAAGAAAAAAAAATATATCCGCTGCGAGACTGATCTCTGAGGTAGTAATGTTACGTGGAAACCGGAGGTTTCTGCTTACGGTTTTATTGCATAGAAACCGGGGCGTTACAAAAGGTCTCCGTCTTTTTGTTGGAAGGTTTGAATCTCCATTCGTAGTTGCCTAGTCCTTTGGGCTGAGAATAACTTCTTTATAAACTTTGTGGCTAACTCTTCCCAGTTGTGAATTGATCCTGCAACCAAAGAATTTAACCATAACTTAGCATTATTTTTTAAAGAAAAAGGAAAAAGAATTAACCTGATTCCTTCTGAGGTTAGGCCATGGATATTCTGAGTTTTGCAAGATCAAAAAAATCCCAAATATACAAATATGAATCCTCCGTAGGTGTGCCTCTATAATGTGGCACCATATTAAGCAAGTGAGGAAATAGATTGAAATTTCTTTGCACAGTCGGCTAGAAAGCGATGCATGATGGCTGATTGAGATTTTGGGGAATGAAGGAACTCGTCATTGGCCTTCGTACAGATGGATTTTCTACGTGTGCTTCTTCCATCGCCTAGTCAACTTCTAATTTCTCTTCTTCTTCAGAGTAGTCTTTTGGCCTTCTTGGTTGTCAGATGGTGCGTTCAATCTCTGGATCGTTTGTAATGATGGCTAAGTTCTGAGATCACCAATCTTGCATAAGAAAAAACTAGTTTCTGCAATGTACGGTAGCTTCAGTGCTGCTATCTGGAAGAAGGGAGCTCGAGCGTCTTTGGAAGTGCGCTGGATCGCAATTGTGCAAGCAAATCAAGTGAATGTGGTGCTTGAGCCACTGCTACAGAAACAGATTGATGCAGTGAACATCAACTTCAATGCTGCTGTGCTGGAGAAAGACGCTCAAGCCTCTCTAGAGTGCGCTCGAGTGTAGTTGAGCCCTCGAGCCCAGTGAATTCTGTGATCGAGCCTCTCTACTGCAAAATAGAAACTAACCTACTGAAACTAAAACTAGAAACAAATGAGACTATTTTGAATAGAATTTAACACAATCCCCGACAACGGTGCCAAAAACATGTTGTGCAAATATTCACCTAAATAATAGGCTTATATTTGTACGTTTTACTTGCAAGTGCAGAAGATCAAAACAATAGTATAGAGAGCAAGTATGAGATCATTCGCGCGATGATTGGTAAATTATGTTTAAAGAGAATTTCCTAAAGCAAATATCTTGAATGAAACTAAATAAGATTGCAAAAGAATGAAATAAATAATAGAATTGAAATAATAAGTAAATAGGGTAGGGCTCTGATATCCCCCACTAATCATACTCTTTTCAAGAAACGATATGCACAATGCTACAAACCATATTGTGATGCTCACTATTTGCCAGCCATAAGGGCATGGTATCTACTCCTAAAGCTATTGATTTCCCTAAGCAACGAGTTAGGCATGACATCTACTCTAACTCTTTTCTTTCTCGAATGATTCAGTTAAGGGTGTCATTGGCCCCCACTAAGTTGTTCTTTAAGAAAGCAAAAATCTATGGAAATCGGCAAAACACACTCAAGATGGAACATGGTATCTATTCCAATTGTCTTCATGTTGATTATTCCAAGAACCAATGATGGGGTTCTTTCATCACTCTAATATGCCCACGATTCAGTCATCTAAATTGACATATATTGCAAATCCATACCACATGCATATGATGATCAAGCACATTCATGTGAGGAATTCAATAAAACCGGAAATAATCAATTAAGAATCACAAATAGTTGTAACAAGGCAAATCAAAACTTTAAAGATACCAGATTAGGGCTTCAATCGAGCCTCAACAAAAGTATTAATTATAACTAAATTGGACTTAAACTATAAGGGAAGAGAACGAACTTGGAAAACCCTTCTCAATGTAGCCTCTGATTCCTCTTGCAAAGCTTTTGTGTTTGATTTGGACGACTTAAGGGTGTATATATAGAGTTTTAGAGCAACCTTTGTCGATTTTGTGCAGCCTACAACTCCAAAACCGCGTTGGGGTTGGATTAAAATCTTTCCAAAAAAGGTTCGGCTGATTTCTGCATTCTAGCGCACGAGAGCAGTCGAGCCCTCTGTATAGGCGCTCAAGTGCAAAGGCACTCAAGCCACTTGGATTGGCGCTCGATCCCCTTGGCACTCAAGGCTATTTGCTTGTGCTCAAGCCACTTCTCTTCAGCATTTCTTCAAAAAGTCTTATAAGATCGGAACTTGACGAATTTGATTGCTTTTCTTCCAAAACCTAAAAAATACAAGAAAAACACAAAAACAACACAAAATATCATACTATAATGAAACTAAGGGCTTAACCTATATGAATTAAGGGGCTTGAATATGAAAATTCAGCACTTATCACTAACACTACTCTTGTCCCTTCTATTGTAAAGGCACCAGATTTAGAGTTGAAGGAGCTACCTGAACATTTGAAGTATTCCTACTTGGGAGAGGACAAGACACTACCAGTGATAGTGGTTGCAAATCTGAGTTTGGGGCAAGAAGAGAAACTTTTGAGAGTTCTTAGAGAGCACAAAACTGCATTGGGGTGGACCATTGCCAACATCAAAGGCATTAGTTCGGCAAAGTGCATGCATAGAATCCTCCTCAAAGATGATGCAAGGCCAACCATAGATGAAGAAAGAAGACTTAACCCACATATGAAGGAGGTAGTCAAAGTAGAGGTTTTTAAGCTACTGGATGTTTGCATCATCTACTGCATTTTAGACAGCAAATGGGTAAGTCTAGTTCAAGTGGTGCCTAAGAAGAGTTGGATCATAGTGATAAGGAATGAAGAGAATGAGCTTCTTCCTACCAGGATGATGATAAATGCTGAATTTTTAACTTTCAAGCCCCTTAATTCACATATGTTAAGCCTTAGTTTCATTATAGTATGATGTTTTGTGTTGTTTTTGTGTTTTCTTGTATTTTTTAGGTTTTGGAAGAAAATAAATCAAATCCGTCAAGTTTCAAGCTTAGAAGACTTTTTCAAGAAATGCTGAAGAGAAGTGGCTCGAGCACAAGCAAATTGGCTCGAGCGACAATCCAAGTGGCTCGAGCGCCCATCTAGAAGGTTTGAGAACCCTCGTGCACTGGAATGCTGAAGTCGGCATAACCTATTTTGAAAAGATTTTAATCCAACTCCAATGCAGATTTGGAGTTTTAAGCTGCACGAAATCAACTAGGGTTGCTCTAAAACTCTATAAATACACCCTTAAGTCATCCAAATCAAGGAGTCAAGCTTTGGAGAAGAATCAAAGGCTCCATCAATAAGGGCTTTCAAGTTCTTTCTTCCTTTCCTTTACTTTTTCTATATGTATATACTTTTAGTCTGATTTAGTTGTAACTAATATTTTAGTTGGGGCTCAGTTGAAGCCTTAATTATGTCTCTTTAAGGTTTTGATTTTCCTTGCTACAATTATTTGTGATTCTTAATTGATTATTTTTGGTATTTTTTTCGTTCTTTATATGGGTTGTATTTATACTTGATCATCATATACATGGGCTATGTGGGGATTGTTATATATGTCAATTTGGATGACCAAGTCTTGGGTATATTAGAGTGACAAAAGAACCAATTGCGGGTTCTTGGATTAATCAACATGAAGACAATTGGAATAGAGACCATGTTCCAGCCTGAGTGTGTTTGCCGATTTCCATAGATTTATGCTTTTTTGAAGAACAACTTAGTAGGGGACAGTGACACCCTTAACTGAATCCTTTGAGAACGAAAAGAGTTAGAATAGATGCCATGGCTAACTCGTTGCTAAGGGAAATCAATAGCTTAAGGAGTAGATACCAGGCCCTTGTAATTGGTAAGTAGTAAGCATCGCAATATGGTTTATAGCATTGTATAAATCTCATTTCCTCAAAAGAGTATGATTCGTGATGGATATTGGAGTCCTACCCTATTTACTTATTGTTGTCAATTATATTAATGTTTCATTCCATTGCAAATCTTATTTTCGTTTTAATCAAAATATCTACTTTAGGAAATTCTCTTTAAACATAGTTTAAACCAATTCTCGTGGGAATGATCTTGTATTTGCCGTCTATACTATCGTTTTGATCTTGTGCACTTGCGAGTAAAACATACATTTATTAACCTAATTATTTAGGTGAATATTTGTACATCAGATGACCACAAGTTGGAGAGTCTACATCGACTACAGGAAGCTCAATAAGGAAACCAAGAAAGATCACTTCCCTCTTCGTTTTATTGATCAGATGTTAGAAAGATTAGCAGGTCATAGCTATTATTGTTTTCCAGATGGTTACAATGGCTATAACCAGATTGCTATAGCACCAGAAGACTAGGGGAAGACCACTTTCACATGCCCCTTTGGCACATTTACACCCAAAAGGATGCCATTCGGTTTATGTAATGCACTTGCCACATTTCAAAGGTGTATAATGAGCACATTCTCGGACATGGTGGAGTGATTCATCAAGGTATTTATGGATGACTTCAGTGTTTTTGGTTCTAACTTCGATGAATGTCTTAACCAATTGCAGATTGTCCTTAAGAGATGTAAAGACTGCAACTTAGTGCTGAATTAGGAAAAGTGCAATTTCATAGTACAACAAGGCATTGTCTTGGGACATGTTATCTCTAGCTGGTGTCGGGGATACTACTATATCAAACAAAATATAACGCAGCGAAAAATAAACTATTCCTCAACCCAAAATCAAACTTTAAGAACTACATGCAAAGAACTAGACTATTAAAATAAATAAGCAATAAAATACTTACTTGAACACTAGGGCCACTCCTTGGCTATATGAGCAATTGATCCTTGCAAGCAAAAATCTCGACCTTCAGATCTTCTCACCAATGATTAGAAATAACCAAAAACTGTGGACTCAAATTGTTCTTCAAAATTTAAACTATGTTCTTCGAGTTGTTAGCTCAAAAGAACTTGTAGTTGGTTTCTTTTTCTAAGAGCCACAAGCACCTCTATTTATATCCTTGAAAACACAACAGGTCTTTTAAAATAATCCATGTGGGACAAGGTGTAGAGGAGTGGACGGCTAGGCTAGGGAAAACCCTAGCCATCACTCCCCTCATGGAGAATGACGCATGGGGCTAGGGTTTCCACCCTAGCCCATACGTCAACTTCCCTGCATGGGGCTTGGGTTTTATCCCAAGCCCATGCTCCCACTTACCTCTTTGTACAGTTTTCCCTTTAGGCCCAAACTTTAATTAATTAAAACAATCTGCTTAAATAATAAGCTCATGTTTTAATAAATTAAAATACATTGCCTAATAAATAAATAAAAGCCTGTCATGGTTAATTTACAATAGCTTGGTGAGGGACCCAAAACGAAAAATAAATCTGGCTCAAATAGTCACTGACAAATCCCTATCGCTATTTAATTATAATTGATGCCACTATAGAATTATAACTACACTTCAGAATTTATTCTTGATAAAAAATCAACAACCATTCCTTTTGACTTACTTATAGTATGAGTATGATTCCTCCATGAAATATTCGGTAGTAGAATTAGGACTAAGATACTACCACACTAAATTCTCTACCTCTTAATCCTTGATTCCCAGATTTACCCTTTGTCATTCTCCAACTGTGAATACTCCCTTCACTAGTCCAAAATATATTTTGGATCTCAACCAAAATGCTCTGATCAAAGACTGAGAATGAACTCCTTTGAAATTCTAGTCAAGAGGAAATTTTATATCCTTTTTATTAATCCAAAAGGACTTGGATTCCCTATTGAGCAAAGCTTCCCTTACAATGTTACATAACTTACATGTGATCACCGAATGCACGGAGATGTTGTCCAACGTTTAAGGTCTCACTCCCTAATGCATCAAAGCGACCGACACTTACACATTTGAGTCTGCTTCCCCTCAGAATTTAGAATCATTAGATACATGTAGTCTGAGAGTTATTGTTTTTCCGAGGACAGTACTTTAATGGAAAAACAACTCCCAGTCCGTTCAATGCATACCACCTTATACACCCATTACATCAACTCGAAGAATCCTCTTTGCCTAACTAAGGTAAATCAATTCAGTTGATGTGTAACAATCTTAGCAAATAGAGCACCCAATTCTATTATTGACTGCGAACAAAAAACTTACAGAATACAAGGGTTATAGTCTATGACCTTGTGTGACAAAGATCATTGCTCACACCCATATTCTACATTCAATGTATTCTCCAGACCCTTGTATGAGGATTTATTGAATGAAATCATACAAAGATTATATGCTTATATGTCACAAATATATTCAATCAGTGAATAAAACTTTATTCATAACAAAACTATAATGTCAATCATTTCACAAATTGAGATTTAGGGCATAATCCCCAACAGTAGGGGCATTCAGGTGGATAAGGCAAAGATCGATGTCATCTCCAAATTACCTCCTCCTACATCAGTTAAGGAGGTGAGGAGCTTTTTAGGGCATGCAGGATTTTATAGAATATTCATCAAAGACTTCTCAAAGATCTCTAAACCTCTTTGCATGTTGTCGGGTAAGGATGTTAAGTTTGTATGGACTGAAGAGTGCATGATTGCCTTTAACAAATTGAAACAATTTCTTACATCTGCACCAATCACGTTAGCTCCTGATTGGAACCTTCCATTTGAGCTCATGTATGACGCCAGTGACTTTGCTTTGTGTGCGGTTCTGGGTCAAAGAGTCAATAAGGTACCTCATGCTATCTATTATGCTTCTCAAACTTTAAATGATGCTCAACTAAATTATTCCACCACTAAAAAAGAATTGTTAGTTGGGGATTATGCTCTATGTTAACAAGAAACATGGCATAGCACAGCGGAAACATAACAAAAAATTTTATAGATCTAGCTGATCTAGGATCGCAATAAACTTCAATAGAAAACATGCTTTTGATTTTTACAAGATTAAAGTAAAACATAAATAAAATTTACTTACAAATTTTGTTGGCCTCTCCTTAGGCATATAGGGCTATTTGAATTCACCTTTGCATCTTTGTTGTTGATGATCTTCGAAGTTGATGTAGAACGCGAAGAACACCAAGACCACCATGAACACCAAGAGCTCGAAAATCTTCAAAGGCTTAAAGAACTCCAAGAATGCAAAGAACATGATGAAGATTAATGAAGAACATGAAGAACATTGTTCTTCATCAATCCGAATCTTCTTCTTGATGGCTGAACATGACAGTGAGTATGGACTCACAACTAGAAGCAAGAAAATAATATTTATTTTTTACAAAAATCACTCACCTAACACCTCAATGCTTATTGTCTATAGTTTGTAGAAAACTTGTATTCGAAGAGTGAAATTTCTGCTTCTGATTGAGCTTCTATTTGTAGTTGCAGGTCTGCTTGGAAAAGAGGTAAAAGAGAGAAATTCGGATGCTTTTAAAAGCTAGGGAACTATGGCCACAAGGAGAATTATTTCTCCTTGTAGCCGCCGGCCATGGGGAGCATTATGCTCCCCATGCGCATGGGCTAGGGTTTCAACCCTAGCCCAGTCTTCTCTTATGACTTTCTAAGCCCTTTGGTTTTATCCTGCAGGGCCAATGCTCCTTTTATTTGGACTGTGCTCTAGGAATTAATTCCTTAGCCCAAACATCTCCAAACTAATGGCCCTTAAGAATTAAATTATTTAGCCCATATTTAAATAAATAAAACAAACCAAATTAATATAAAAATTAATTTCTAGCCCATATCTTATTTAAATAAAAACATATACATTTAATAAATAAATAAATAACTGAAACTCAAAATCACTTAGTCAATTTACAAAAGCTCAAAAAGGGACTCGAAAGGAAAATAGATTTACTTACTTTAGTCTCGTGAAATCTTGTTATCCAATTACTCATCACCTTGACCAAAAATCACAAATAATTCCCCTAAATAAATGTGATTGAACTCTAAATCATATTTTGCAACAAACAATTAATCCTTCAGGACGTACTTACCAATTACCATATTACCCCTCCATTGAATTTATTCCTCGGTTGAACCAAAGATGATTTAATTGTCACTTTGTTCACCACATCTTTTTCCCTGAGTACCCAGATCCAAACCTCCTGATTTATCCCAATGTACCTTGTGAGATTAAACTCATCCTTGTACACAGTTTTAGTTAAATACCACTGAAAATGCTCAGGCCGAGACATAGGATAATCATTCTTATTGATCCTAAAACAGGGGAATTTCCTTATCTCTTTGTTCACCTACAAAGGACTTGGACTCCTTCTTGAAGAGTGATCTTCCACAATGCTACATGTTGATTACCCAACATACAAAGAATGTGCAACCATTAATTTGATCTCACTCCGTACATCAAAGTAATTTCCACTTGATATCTGGTTCACAAACCACTCAAGATTTAAGGCAATAGTCATAAGTCGTTGTGCATGCTCATCATTCTCGATGATAGTCATTATAGGAATGATGGCTCACACGGTCCTGTTCAGTGCATAGCCTTGTATAAGCCTACCTTGCTGTAACACGAACTATGTCAACCTAAAGCCACACTGCTTCACTCGATTAAAACAAATCATCAAGGTTAACATGTTATAGTCTAGGTGGAATTCTCGATTCCACTTATGACTACGAACAACACTTTAATAAGTTACAAGGGACTTTTGAATATGGTCTTCTGTGTGACAAATATCATTGCTCATACCATAATCAAATTCAATGCAACTTAGGGACTGTCTACATGCATATAAATGGTAAATATACAAAACCACATTTATGGTATGTAAACCAATAATAAGTATGCCCAAAGTTCAATAATCAAATCAAGGAATAAGCAACAATATTCATTACATCTAAAATATGTCATGATCAATTGGAGTTTTGGACTCTAGTTCCGACAATCTCCCACTTATTCTTAATTCCAATTGGACACTTATCTACAGTCTTCATTCACTACTATGGCAAGTGACTAGTGATAAAGATCTAACAAAACTTAATCTTTTAGAATTCCGTCTCTCCTTCTCTCCCTATGAGATTCTCCCTAGGAGACATGTCATCCTTGAGATAATTTTGCATCTATAGAGTTGCAAAATATTTTTGGCTAAGTATGGAGTTAATAATACTTTGTTGATCGCAACACTTTGTTGCTAAATCTCTCTAACTCACTGTCTCTCCTACAAAAGTAATCTCTTTTACCTTTTAGGAAAAACTTCTATGACAATTGTCAATAATCCATTGGATTTTGACCTTCGATAACCTTCTTACATCATCCACTTATGATGTAGGACCTATTTCAATACTTGGTATTACTATTCTAGCACAACATCTTTCTATATATGTTATTCATCAAGATACTTGATGTTTCAACAACATGGATACATACATGAAGCCATTAATGCATTTCTGCATCCTGCTTATAAATGCTACTGGTCCTTAGCTAAGTACTTGTCTGACTGTATTTCAAAATATACAAATGTCATTGTTATCCACTAATAACATTTAATCCGAACAGACTTTAAGTATGGTTTTGATAAAGAATTTTCTCATGGTTGATTCCCATCTTTCTGAGAAAAGTTCTTTACCACCAATACTTTGAAGGTTTTATCCTTCCCTTCTATTCTTACTCCCACTTGTAGACTCAAGTACAACTTCTGAGTTACATGCCTTAGGCATTTCTACAAGCTGTCAGACTTAATTGGATCACCAACTAACACTACTCTTATCCATATCTAAACCAATCTTAGTGTAGTTACTGGGATATAATTCAAGGAATGAATATATATACTCTCACTAAAATATGGCATGCACTAAATGTCGATACTATAGCTAAAAGTATATTACCATATCTTCCTAATACCTTTTCTAAATATCTGAGGAATCTCTTTAGAATAACCTTACTCTTTCTTTGGATATAATCTTATTCCTTCTGACGTAGACCAACGTCTTCCTTAACAAAATTAAGTATCTATCCAAAACCTTTAATTCTTAAAATACCCAATATCCAACTTACTAAAAGTGTGTTGTTATCTTTGGATATATATTCTTTAAGAATTTCAGGAAGAGTATGTTTTTATTACTATTTATTCTTAATATCTCACACCATCTCTGGTATTACCAAGTTATATCTGAGATACTATCCATAACTTTGATTAACTTATTCTTCAAGAGATGCATCCATAGGATCCTTATGTATTAGAAAACTCTAAGAGTCTCATACATAATCATCTTAATTATCCAAGAATACATCAAAAGTTATGTCATACAAGACACCTGCCTTTGCCATACAATCCTTTCCGAAACAAGAAATTTCTTGTTCATCTAGACTTCCAACAAGGTTTCTAGGGCCCATCCGAACTAGTCCTTGGATCCTTGATGGATAGACAAGCTAAATGCACAAGGCCTTAGTCTTAGAATAAATATATAAAGTCATTAAAGATTCTAACATGATCATAAATCACAAATAATCAAACTGTGAGCAAAA
The DNA here is from genome assembly GCA_900184695.1 of Betula pendula. Classification (NCBI taxonomy): domain Eukaryota; kingdom Viridiplantae; phylum Streptophyta; class Magnoliopsida; order Fagales; family Betulaceae; genus Betula; species Betula pendula. Next base: position 207,994 of record FXXK01000619.1, on the reverse strand, counting down.
CTTGAATTGTAAAACAATTTCTTTATTGCATTAATAAAATTAATCTACAGAAAAATAATTCTTTAACATTGTTTGAATTAATAAATGATTTAATAGCTGTGGACTTTCGTCCACATTCAAATGTTCAGAGTCCTTATTTTCTTTTCTTGTTCATCTGGCTTCTAGAGCCTCTGCAATAAATTGCAGACATGTTTAGATCATAAATCAACACATCTGGATAGATTTTGTGGGATTTCATTAAACATGTGTTTAACTAAAAAGAAAACATTTGTCTAAACATTTGAACATCAGATACTTTAGACAATTTCTTGTCCAATATCCATCATCCTTACATTAGAAAACAAACCCTTTGGCTTAGGCCTTGGATTTGACCTCAACTTTACTTACACTTTCATACCATGTGGGCTCAGATGCTCTCCACTATGTCACTCACTGATTCTAATGAAGGGCAAACCTCTATGCCTTTATAGTTCATCCTGAATCCTTCATTTGAGTGTACAATGGTCTAGAAGATCACATCAATACTAGATTGAGTGCTTTCCTTCGCACTTAGCAAAACAAGTTCCTCAATCAGACAACTTCGTTGTCAATTGACATAACTTTGCCAAGCCTTGTATTTGTGTCTGTTTTGGGAGAATGATTCTTCTTCCCAAAACATGCTTTCATATGCTTTAGCATATCCTAAGCACACTGGAAAATTTCCAACTTTCATAAAGCTTAGGAGTAGTTGATGTGAAGATATAATCTCTCATGGTACAATTACATAGTCCCATTGAGTATATCTATTGACCATCTACTTACTAGATTTAGTCTAGGATGTGATGGACAACTTTGCACCATAAGGTGCCATGTGTCATAGATTCTTTATAAATATTTTTTCATAAGTAATAGAAATATGTTATAAAGATTCAACCAATAGGCATTCTTGACAAATCATACGATATGAAAACTGAAATATTAAAGAACAATTATCCTGGCATGTATAGCAAATAAACAAAATATGTAAACCCAAGAAATATAATGTTTAAAAACAAAGACAACCTAATCCCGTAAATTAAAAATTCTCTTCATAGGGATCGTGAAGCTTAAGGCCAAGTCGAGGAACTTTTAATCACCTTGATTAGGCGAGACTTAATCTCATCATTAATGCTAGATAGATATTAATAAAACTCATTATTAATACCACTTTGACATTAACAAATTTGCCGGTTTTTCTTTAGTCTCAAATCTTAGGATAACATAGTTCCTTGGGGAGGTTAATACCTTTGATTAGTCAAGTGTGTACTATCACTTAGATTTGTAATGATCGTCAAGTAACTCCTCCTTAGTGAGGTGGATGCCCTTGCATCAGAACCATTATTCATCTATCCTTTCCGGAGATCTACCTTATAATCTGTAAAGTGAAGAACACCCACTATAGGGAATGCGAAGCTCGAGACCAAGTCAGAGTGTCCTTACTTCACTACTACTTTTAGACCAATGATGAAGACTTTGAGATTCAATATTAAGAATCTCTCTCCCACTTGATATTTTAAAACTATGGGTTTTTGTTCTGCTTACCTTTTAATTGGATTATCCTCCTAATCCTATAAGTGATCCTAATAAAATAAGGAATTCTAATTTCTTAGCATATTAAATCCAATACTTTTCTAAAATAGGAGCCCTACCTACCATGACATGGTTGTAATTAAAATTAGAAAAACATTTTTCCAAAAGGAAAACTGTCAGATATTAGGTCCTTGGAGTTTTAAACTCCTACTCCCACTAAGGAAATTACAACCCTTAATTCTTTTCCAAATTTGAAAATTTCTTTCCATAAATGGAAATCTTCCATCTATAATATTTTAGAATATAAATATTCCTTAAATATTAGGATTCATACTTCTAAGATTCTTAGATTATGGTTTGGAAAAACCTTAAACTATCCAAAAGGCTTACTGCCCCTAAGGTGTGTGGCACCATAGGTATTACCCCTATGAGGTGGCGACTGGCCTTCACAAACTAGTGGTGCCATAGTCATAGATTAAATCCATGGCTATTACCCATTGCATGGTGATTAAATCATAATGCAACCAAACATCAAAACATGAATGAAAACATGATTCAACGAAAAACAAACATTTAATAATCATTGACAACATGCAAACCATTCACTCAAAAATCAAGACAATGTTGATTTCCTTTACATGTATTTTCAAACTTAAGAACTTAAAATAAAATTATAAGTTCTACCTTTCAAAAAATACATCTAATGAACTTGAAACTTATTTTCTTTTGATCACAAATATGTTATAGACCACTTATAATCATATTCCATAATTAAAGAAATTTCTTTCCATAATTATGTACCAAAAGAAAATCCAATTAAGTTTCACCATGTACCAGGAATTTACAATTCCTAAATTGGTATACGTTGGAAAACTTTGAAACTGTGTTTAGAAAAAATTCAAAACACTAATCTGACTTTTTCACCACGTTAACCAACCTCTTTACATCCGAAATCAATAGTCATTTTAATTTTTAAGCATAAAGATATCATGCAGAAAAATTAAAACAAAACAGTCACTTATGTAAATCTGAAAAAACAGATTCTGCCGACGAATGAAAAACGGACCAAAAATTGTTCGAGAAAAATTCGAAACTTGAATCCAATTTTTCCATTGCATCAACCACGATTTTTCTTGCAGAAAAAAATACCCAAATAATTTTGGCACTTGTTTAAGACACTAGGAAAAATTCGTAATTACTACATCCCCTGCTGTAAAACTGAAAACAGATTTTGTTGATGAATAAAAATCGGACCAAAAACTATTCGAAGAAAATTCGAAACTTAAATCCGATTTTTCCATTGTGTCAAATACGATTTTTTATTGTAGAAAACAATCCCTAAATAATTTTATCATTTGTTTAAGGCACTAAAAAAATTCGTAATTATAGCAGCCCCTGCTGTAAAATTACAGCAACACTGTTTTGCATAGTAAATCATAAATAAAATAATAAACATGCTCCTATTGATTTGAAACATCCTAGAACAAATCCTTCTATGTTAATAAACATGTTTAAGGTTCAAGAACGCACAATCAATTTCATCAGAGCTGTTGGAATAATAATCCCACACAAACAACATGCATAGCCAAATTCAACTTGTTTGAAAATCAAAAAACTTGTAACTTGAAAATCGCTCTGGTGACCAATTGTTGGGGATCATGTCCCATGTTAACAAGAAACATGGCATAGCATAGTGGAAACAGAACAAAAAATCTATACAGATCTAGCTGATCTAGGATCGCAAAAAACTTCAAGAGAAAACATGCTTTTCATTTTCACAAGATTAAAGTAAAACATAAATAAGATTTACTTACAAATCATATCAGTCTCTTCTTAGGCATATAGGGCTATTTAAATTCACCTTTGCATCTTTGTTGTTGATGATCTTCGAAGCTGATGAAGAACGCCATGAACACCAAGAATGCCAAAATCTTCAAAGGCTTGATGAACTCCAAGAACATGAAGAACATGATGAAGAGCAATGAAGAACATGAAGAACATTGTTCTTCATAAATCCGAATCTTCTTCTTAATGGCTGAACATAATAGTGAATGTGGACTCACAACTAGAAGCAAGAGAATAATATTTTTCTTTTACAAAAACCACTCACTTAACACCTCAATGCTTATTGTCTATAGTTTCTAGAAAACTTGTATTCTAAGAGTAAAATTTCTGCTTCTGACTGAGCCTCAATTTATAGTTGTCGGTCTGCTTCGAGAAGAGGTAAAAGAGAGAAATCCAGAAGCTTCTAAAAGCTAGGGAGATGGGGCCACAAAGAGAATTATTTGCCGGCCATGGGGAGCATTATGCTCCCCATGCGGATGGGCTAGGGTTTCAACCCTAGCCCAATCTTCTCTTATGACTACCTGGGCCCCTTGGTTTTACCCAGCAGGGCCAATGCTCATTTTCTTTGGACTATGCTCTACGAATTAATTCATTAGCCCAAACATCTCCAAACTAATGGCCCTTGATAATTAAATTCTCTAGCCTATATTTAAATAAATAAAACAAACCAAATTAATATAAATATTACTTTCTGGCCCATGTCTTATTTAAATAAAAACACATGCAATTAATAAATAAATAAATAACTTAAACTCATAATCACTTAGTCAATTTACAAAAGCTCAAGAAGGGACTCAGAAGGAAAATAGATTTAGCTACTTTAGTCTCGTGAAACCTTGTCATTTAATGACTCATCACCTTGACCAAAAATTACAAATAATTCCACTAAATAAATGTGATTGAACTCTAAATCATATTTTGCAACAAACAATTAATCATTCATGACGTACTTACCAATTACCATTTTACGCCTCTATGGAATTTATTCCGCAGTTGAACTAAAGATGATTTAACTGTCACTTTGGTCACCGCATCTTTTTCCTTGAGTACCCAGATCTAAACTTCATGATTTATCCCAATGTACCTTGTGAGATTAAACTCATCCTTGTACACAGTTTCAGTTAAATACCACTAAAAACGCTCGGACCCGAGACACAAGATAATCATTCTTATTGATCTTAAAACAAGGATAATTTCTTTATCTCTTTGTTCACCTACAAAGGACTTGGACTCATTCTTGAAGAGTGATCTTCTACAATGCTACTTGTTGATTACCCAACATACAGAGAATGTGCGACCACTAATTTGATCTCACTTCGTACATCAAAGTAATTTTCACTTGATATCTGGTTCACAAACCTCTCAGGATTTAGAGCAATATTCATAAGTCGTCATGCACGATCATCATTCTCTATGACAGTCATTATAGGAATGATGGCTCACGCGGTCCTATTCACTGCATAGCCTTGTATAAGCCTACTTTGCTATAACATCAACTATGTCAACCTGAAGCCACACTGTATCACTCGATTAGGACAAATCATCAAGGTTAACATGTTATAGTCTAGGTGGAATTCTCAATTCCACTTATGACTACAAACAACACTTTAATAAGTTAGAAAAGACCTTTGACTATGGTTTTCTGTGTGACAAATATCATTGCTCACACCATAATCAAATTCAATGCAACTTAGGGACTGTCTATATGCATATAACCAGTAAAGATACAAAACCACATATATGCTATCTAAACCAATAATAAGTATGCCCAAAGTTCAATAATCAAATAAGGGAAAAAGCAACAATATTCATTACATCTAAAATATCTCATGATCAATTGGAGTTTTGGACACTAGTTCCAACAAAGAAAACGAGCTTCCCTTGAGTGAAAAATTTTTCAGATGAGCAGTTATTTGTAATAGATGTCCAACTTCCTTGGTATGCAGATATTGTAAATTATATAACCACCAAGGTTTTCCTCCAGATATGTCTATTCAGGACAAGAGGCAGTTGATGTCTATGTCTAGGCACTAGCCGCACTACCATTGGGGCGAACCATACTTGTTCAAATTTTGTCCTAATCAAATCATCCGAAGGTGTGTTCCAAAGGAGGAGCACATAAGCATTTTGCAGCATTGTCATCAGCATGCATGTGGAGGGCGCTTTGGGGCCAAGAGAACAATGCTTAAGGTATTAAAATCTGGTTTCTTTTGGCCTAATTTGTTTAAAGATGCTTTTTGGTTTTGTAGGTGATGTGATAGATGCTAGAGAACAGGTAAAATCTCCTCCATAAATAAAATGTCGCTGCAAAACATTCACGTGATTGAATTCTTTGATGTGTGGGGTATTGACTTCATAGGTCCATTTCCTAACTCATTTGGTTATTTATATATTCTTGTGAGGGTGAATTATGCATGAAAATGGGTTGAGGCTGTACCCTCAAAAAATAATGATCACAAAGTTGTTGTGAAGTTTTTCCAAGATAACATTTTTACTAGGTTTGGGACACTAAGGGCAATAATCAGTGATGGAGGTAGCTACTTCAACAATTAGCCTTTTGCTTCTTTGATAAAGAAGTATGGGATCACACATAAATTTGGCACTCCATATGATCCTTAAACCAGTGGTCAAGTGGGGATAAGCAACAGAGAGATCAAAAGCATCCTAGAAAAGACAGTAACACTAGAAGAAAGGATTTGATCTCTGTGTTTGAATGATGCATTGTGGGCCTATAGGACTGTCTACAAAACTCCCATTGGCATGTTCCCATATTGGTTAGTCTTTGGGAAAGCGTGTCACCTACCAGTGGAGCTGGACCATAGAGCTTACTGGGCCATCAAGAAATTCAATTTTGATATGAAGCAAGTAGGTGACAAAAGGAAGCTCTAGCTGATGGAGCTCAAGGAGTTGAGGCATGATGCATACGAGAATATCAAGTTATATAAGGAAAGAACCAAGCCATATCATGATAAGCAGCTTGTAAGGAAAAAGTTTCATGTAGGATAAAAGGTGTTGATCTACATTTTGAAATTAAAATTCTTTCCTGGTAAGCTCAAGTCTAGATGGCATGGTCATTATGTTGTCACCAACGTTTTCCCTCATAGAGCTTTGGAGGTTAATTGAAAAGAGAAAAATTAGACATTCAAGGTGAATGGACACAGAGTGAAACCGTACAGTGATATGAGCGTTGAACCTATAAATGAGGATGTGGCCATCTAATCTGTTTAGTACATTGCATGAGAGTCACACAATCAGCTGAAAACTATAAACTTAGCACTACTTGGGAGGTAACCCAAGGAGAAAATGAGTAGTACTAAAGCTACTGCACGGTTGTAACCTCTACATTTTTATTTTCTGTTTGGTTTCATTTCATACCTAAAAAAAAAAAAAACTCATATTTTCTGTTTTGCATTATTTCTTTGTTTTGTTTTAGTATAATTGTTTTTCAGGGCAAGTGTTCTTACATCCAAGTTTAGGGGTATGCTATGAGCCATGCCTCTCCAATCAGGTTTCTTCTATCCCTATTATTATGCTTCAATTTTATCTACACATTGAGAACATGTGTGATTTAAGTTTGGGGGTATGGAAAGATAAGACACTTTGTCCAAAATTTTTGAAAGGCATGATCATGTTATTCTTGAGAATTTGGTTGATCTTTAACTGTGGTTTGCTCTTCATTGACGAGTTTAACATGCTGAACACATGATCCCACAACTAGGAATTCTAAATCTTGTTACTTAATTTTGGCTTTTGAGATTTCACTTGTTTCGATTTGAATATCACGAGCACATTGGCATATAGTTTGTGAGGTATGAGCCTTAAAGACTACATGTTTGTTTCAATGTCTTGAATGCAATTGGGTAAATTGTTAGATGGATGACCTTGGCATTTATAATAAGCTAAACAAAAAAACAATAATAATATTGACAACTTTGAGCTTCACTGAGTAACCGGACCTCACGTCTCATTAAGCATTGAGTGTTCATGTCAAAAAGTGGGTGGTTGATAATATGGCTAGTTTGGTTTCGTACCCTTTTTTAATCGAGTTAGAAAGTCCTTAGGGGTGTTTTTACATCTAGTACCCTAAAACCATTTGGCTTGGGTGTCACTGGCCTATTACTCGATACATGGGTCAACTAGAAAGCTTAAGGGAGCTAAACATTGCACAACCATATAAATCTTGTAATTTTATTAATTCTATCTATGCCTTGGTTGTTTAATCCAATGAGGAATTTCAATGAATTTTGAGGTGCTAAACCATCTATGTTGAAATTATTTTGAAGCCTCATGGCTATGTGCTAATTTCACTTAGCACCAATTGGAACAGGTGGTATCTCAGCCAGCCATTTGTAGGTGATTAGATTTTGAATTCCTAACTGTTTTGAAGATAGGGTTTATCATTTTAAGCTTGCTAATGAAATGTGAACCATTATTTTTGTAAGACTATTCTTTTGGATAATATGACCTATGCATAAATGTTTGTGGGGATCATTTATGTTAAACCCTCACGAGGCTTCACTCGTCCACTAGGGATGCTTAGGGGTTTAAAAGTCTTGTTACATGTGCTAAATACAATCGTGTTTCCTATGACAAAAGAAGTAGTGTAGTTTGTTCATATTGTGTTTCATTTTATTTTCGGTTTCGTAATGCAAAAAGACTAGCATTATGTAAGTTTGGGGGTATGATAAAGCCCTGAATGTTGCACATTCAAGCCCTTAACTTGCATATGTTATTGCCTTAGTTTCATTGTAATAAACTGTTTTGTGTTGTTTTTGTGTTATTCACTGTTTTTCAGTCCTAAGGTTGAAAAGCAACCAAATCCATTAATTTTGGGTTTAAGACAAAATAAAGATGCTGATGAAGCAATGTATATTGAGTGCCCATTGCAGTCGCTTAAGCCCCGCCCAGAATGAGGTTGCTCGAGCACCACTTTCCAGGGGCTCGAGCGCCCCTGTGTCTAGTAGACTACACATGCGCTCCTGAAAAGGAAAAAGAAAGAAATAAAAAAATACAAATCATTGGCAGCTCTGAGGACACCACAAGCTAGTTCAGATTTGCATGGGAATCTCAGCAGGCCTTACCATTCCTCCATTCCTCAATAATTTACTCTAAGATTCCCACGCTTTGAAGAGAATAATCAGATTTTTCTCTCCTAAGCCACCACTCGTAGATAGTTGAGAGGGCTGCGTTTTGGAGGTCATTCAGTTTTGTTTTGGGAGAGGACTGAACCAAGGAGTTGCAAAAAAGAAGATTAATGTGAATTTTACGGATCAATTATAAAAGACCACTCGCAATAGGACAAATCCTTTATAGGATAGGGCTATTTTTTAGGGTATCGAACCTCAAGGACTGTTCTTAGATGGATGTTTATCAAATGCTCAGAATTAATTCTAATATAACTCAGAAAGATATTTGGTTGTTTTGATTGCAAAACTAAATTAAGCAAAAACAATTAATGAAATAAAAGGGAAGAAACATAAGGAAATGATTTCACTACAAACCTCGTACCAATGACAAATTATATTCACANATAGGATAGGGCTTATTTTTTTAGGGTATCGAACCTCAAGGACTGTTCTTAGATGGATGTTTATCAAATGCTCAGAATTAATTCTAATATAACTCAGAAAGATATTTGGTTGTTTTGATTGCAAAACTAAATTAAGCAAAAACAATTAATGAAATAAAATGGAAGAAACATAAGGAAATGATTTCACTACAAACCTCGTACCAATGACAAATTATATTCACATGGGATTCTTACTATATGTGTGATATGATGCGCATAATGGGTGTCAACCATATGACGACATCGACAAGAAAATACTTTAGTTAGAAGGTGATGATAACCCATCTTCGGTTGGCACCGATCGTCCATCTAAACTAGTTGTGGTACGATCCATCTTCCCTAGGTATGGCCTATAAAACCTTCTAATGAGCATACACATTATCAAGAAATGAGTATAACCCATCTTCGGTTGGCATGATCCGTCTACCTACATTACACTAATTTAAGATGTAGTACGGATCATCTTCCTTAAGCATGGCCTATCTAGTCTCTTGATTTTATGTCAAAAAGTATCATTGCATAGTTATCATTCCTATGATCACAAAAAATAGGAATGTCGATTTTATTCAACACTAAGAAACCTCTTATAGACAAGATGGAGTTTTCATAAAAAATGAGTATAAACATTGAATCAATTACAATTGTTTTGCAAATCTCTAAGCTAGGTAATCATCAAACATATATTAAAAATCCCAAAATGATTACAATCAAACCATGGACTTAGAAAGAGGCACATCAAACCCTATGAAAAGCTTAGTTACTCATGAAGCATATGGAATTCTCTATTGCATTAGAGAAACCCATCTCCTAGAGTTCCTTGAGCTTCTGGTCGTTCTTTGTATGAACTTAGAACCCTAATTCGTGCCTGCTCTCAGAAAATCGATCCCCTTGGATGAGAGATCCAGCTCCTACTTGAATCCCCCTTTGAATCCCTAAAAATCACAATCCAATCCCTTAAACTAAGGGATTGAGTCTTCCCAATTCCTCATTGCAGGGATATGGAGTCAAAACCACTCTTTGAAGGATCTCAGAGGTGAATCCGCACTTGACCCAATCTTCTAGGAACATTTCTCTCCCCAAATCAAGTGCAGATCTCAAATCGGATTCTGGTGCGGCTGAGTTCGCTCGAGCTAAATTATGAATTCGCTCGAGCCATTTAGGTGCCTCTTCGCTCGAGCTAAGTGATGAAGTCGCTCGAGCCATTTAAGTGCTTCCTCGCTCAAGCCAAATAATGAAGTAGCTCGAGCCATTTTGAGTCTTCCTAGCTTGAGCCAAATGATGAAGTCGCTCGAGCCATTTGAGTCCATCAGCATATATTTTGAGGAAATCTATGATGTAGAGTGCATGTTCACCGTAAGACCTAAAAACACTAACAAACACAAAAACACGACAAAATATTATATTACAACACAAACTAAGGGTTAATAAAAGCAAGTAAAGGGGCTTGAATGCATACCATTCAAGGCTTATCAAAGACCAAACGATCACTCTTAAGTTTTTCCATCTTTCTCTTTTAATTTATATTTTAGTATCAATATGGATTCTATTCAAATTATGTGAAACTAAACACTTTAGTCAGGGCTCAATTGAAGCCTTAGTCATGTCTCTTTAAGGACTTCAATTTGCTTTGTTGCAACCTATGTTTTGATGCTTAACTAATTATATGTAGCTTTAATGCATTTCTCACATGTGTGTGCTTGATCATCATATGTATGTGGTATGGATTTGTTATATATGTCAATTTGGATAATCAAGTCTTGGGCATATTAGAGTGACGAGGGAACCTTATCACAGGTTCCTTGGATTAATCAACATGAAGAACCTGAGTATACACCCATTTTCTAGGCTAAGCGTGTTTGTCAATTTTCATAGATTTATATTTTTTTGAAGAACAACTTAGTATACACCCATGCTAAATCCTCTGAGAAAGAAAAGAGTTAGAGTATACACATACGCCTAATCTCGTTGCTTGTGGAAATCAATAGCTTTAGGAGTATACGTGTTATGCAAATATCCACCTAAATAATAGGCTTCTATTTGTATGTTTTACTCGCAAGTGCAGAAGATCAAAACGATAGTATAAAGAGCAAATATGAGATCATTCCCACGAGGATTGGTTTAAACTATGTTTAAAGCGAATTTTCTAAAATGATATTTTGAATGAAATGAGATAAAATATTGAATTTAAATAATAAGAAGATAAGGTAGGGCTTCAATTTTCACCACTAATCATAATCCGTTAAGAACACGATATACACAATGCTATAACCATATCAAGATACTCAATGTTTGCCAGCCTAAAGGCATATACTCTAACTATTTTCTTTCTTGAAGGATTTAGCATGAGTGTATACTAAGTTGTTCTTCAAGAAAATATAAATCTATGGAGATTGACAAACACACTAAAACCTAAAACATGGTGTATATTCTGGTCTTTCATGTTGATCATTCCAAGAATGTGATGGGGTTCTTTTGTCACTCTAATAGGCCCAAGACTCGGTCATCCAAATTAACCTAAATAAAAAATCCATAGCACAAGCATATGATGATCAAACACATACATGTGAGAAATTCAAAAAATTCAAAAATAATCAAGTTAAGTATCAAAATATGAATTGTAGCAAAGCAAACGAAAGCTTAAAGAGATATGATTAGGGCTTTAATCGAGCCATAACTAAAGTATTAGCTACACATAATTTAGATAAAAATCATCCTCATAAGAAAATAATAAAGAAAAAGAAATAACAAGAAAAACTAAGAAAACTCCTCTGATGCAGCCTTTGATTCTTCTCCCAAAGCTTGTCTGTTTTATTTGGACGAATTAGAGGAGTTACAAAGTTTGGAACAACCCTAATCAATTTTTTGCAGCCCACAACTCCAATTCAAACTTGGGCTAGATTTAGAAAAACTTCTAAGACAGGGTCTGCTGACGTTTTACTACATCTCAAGAAGGTGCTCAAGCCCCCTGAATTGGCGCTCGAGCGTCTTCCTCTGGTGATGCGCTCGAGCCTCAATAATTAAGCTCGAGCAACTTCTTTCTTCAGCTTTTCTCCAAATTGAGTTCTAAACTTGGAACTTGATGGAGTTGAATGCTTTTCTTTTAGAACCTGAAAAATAGGGAAAACACAAAAACAAGACAAAACATCATATTATAATGAAACTAAGAGATTAACAAATGTCAATTAAGGGGCTTGAATGTGTAACATTCAACACTTATCACACCCTCAAACTTATATATTGCTAGTCTCGTAGCAATTTAAAACTGAAAATAAAATAGCATAAAATAACAATTACTCTACCTCCTCTGTCATGAGAAACACGATTGCATTTAGCATATGCAATAAGCCTTTTAAACCCCTAGGCATCCCTAGTTGGACGAGTGAAGTCTCGTGAGAGTTTAACAAAAATGCTACCCACAAACATTATGCAAAATTCATGTTATCCCTAAGATTGAAGTGTCACATAAAACAATGATTATCATTCATTAGCAAGATTAAGAGGATAAATTCCATCTTCAAAATGAATTGGAATTCCAAAGTCTAATTACTTGCAAAGGATTGGATGAGGCATCACAAGTTCAATTCAGTGTCAAGTGAACCATAAGATAATCATGAGGCTTCAAATTAATTCCAATGTGCAATGACTCAATACCTTAAAGTACCTAGGGTCCCCATAAGATTGAATAACCATGGCATATTAGGCCAATGTTTCTCAAACCAGATGGTCTCAGGGAACTAGGTGTAAAAACACTCATGTGGGCTTACTAACTCAAGTAAAAAAGGCTACAAAACTAAACTGGCCATGACATCAACCAATCTACACTTCTCACCTTTTGATGTGAACACTCATTGCTTTTAGGCAAGAGATCTAATTACTCAGTGAAAAACACAAAATCGTCATGTTTTTTTTTTTGTAACATATGCCAAGGTATTCATCAAATAGGTTGCCCAACTTTACTCAAGACATTGAAAACATACACAGTCAGTTTCACATGTCATACCTCACAGACTTTGTGTTAATGTGCTTGTGGCAAATCAAATTGAAACAAGTGAACTCTCAAATGCCAAAAGTAAGTAACAAGACTTAGAAGCCTAGTCATATGATCATGTGTTCGACATTCTAAACTTGCCATTGAAATTCAAATCATAGTTCATGATCAACCAAATTCTTAAGAATAACATGAGTATGCTTGTTCACAAAAATTATGGACAAAGTTTGTGTGTGTCTCCCGTACCCTCAAACTTGAATTACACATTGTCCTGAATGTTTAGAGAAAAATAAAAAGATCATATCGAGGAGATGAGAAAGTTGAATGGGATCGGTATAGCTCGTAGCATACCCCCAAACTTGAATGTAAGAGCACTTGTCCTAAAAAACAAAACTACGAAAACAAAATAGAAGACAAACTACAAATATCAAAACAAATACAAACTAAAAACAACTGACAGAAAATGAAACAAAACTTAAAAATAATTAGGAAAGTTCAAAGGATATGACATTGTAGGGCAAGAAGTGGCCTCAGCACCACTGGTCTGGACAGATGCGCTCGAGCTCATCAGAATGTGGCTCGAGCGCTCTCGACAATGCCGTATACTAGACAGATTGGAGAGCCAAATCTTTGTTTCTCAGCTCAAAGATGATATCCATGTACGGTTTTACTTTGGGCCCATTTACCTTGAATGTTTGATTTTTTTCATTGCAATGAACTTCCAAGGCTCCATGGGAAAACATGTTGGTGACAACATTAGGACCGTGCCACCTAGACTTGAGTTTACTAGGAAAAAGTCTCAATCTTGAATTGTATATCAATACCTTCTGTCCGACATGAAACTCCTTTCTTACAAGTTGCTTTTCGTGATATGCTTTAGTTCTTTCTTTGTAGAGCTTGACATTTTCATAGGCATCATGTCTCAATTCTTCAAGCTCAACCAGCTGCAGTTTCCTCTTTTCACCCGCTTGCTTCATATCAAAATTGAGTTTCTTTATGGCCCAATACGCTTTGTGCTCCAATTCTACAGGCATGTGACATGCCTTCCCAAAGACTAAACGATATGGAGACATACTAATAGGGGTCTTGTAAGCAGTCCTATAGGCCCATAGTGCATCATTCAATTGTAGAGACTATTCCTTTCTGTTAATATTCACCGTCTTCTCTAGGATGTTCTTGATCTCTCGATGGGTGATCTCCACTTGACCACTTGTCTGAGGATGATACGAAGTGCCAACCTTATGTGTGATCCCGTACTTCTTTATCAAAGAAGCAAAAGGCTGAATGTTGAAATGGCTTCCTCCGTCACTGATGATCGCCCTTAGTGTTCCAAATCAAGTAAAAATGTTTTCCTGCAAAAACTTCATACCAACTTTGTGATCATTAGTTTTTGAGGGGATAGCCTCGACCCATTTTGACACATTATCGACACCCACAATAACATATAAATATCCAAAGGAGTTAGGAAATGGGCCCGTGAAATCAATAACCCATACATCAAAGAGTTTGACCTCTTGAATATTTTGCAATGGCATTTGATTTCTAGAAGAGATGTTCCCTATCCTTTGGCATCTGTCACAAGAGTTGCAAAATCCAAATCCAAAAGCGTCTTTAAATACATTAGGCCAAATGAAACCAGATTGCAATACCTGGAATGCCATTTTCTTGGCTTCAAAATGCTGCCCCAGAAAGCTTCTCACACCCTTATTTGTCAGAGGAGGAGGGCGTTTGGAGATGATGTCAATTTTTGCTTTATCCACCTCAATGCCCCTACTGGAAATAACATGACCTAGCACGATGCCTCATTGTACCATGATATGACACTTTTCCCAATTAAGCACTAGATTGCAGTCTTCACACTTCTCAAGATAATCTGCAGATGGTTGAGACAGTCATTGAAGTTAAAGCCAAAAACACTAAAAATTGTCCATAAATACCTTGATGAACTTCTCCACCATGTTTGAGAAAATGCTCATCATGCATATTTGAAATGTGGAGGGTGCATTGCATCATCCAAATGGCATCCTCCTTCAAGCAAATGTCCCGAAAGGACATGTGAATGTTGTCTTTTCTTAATCCTTTGGTGCTATGGCAATTTGATTGTAGCCACTGTACCCATCCAGAAAGCAGTAATAACTATGACCGGCTAACCTCTCTAGCATCTGATCAATAAATGGCAAAGGAAAGTAGTCTTTTTTAATGTCCTTGTTGAGCCTTTGCTAGTCAATACATACCCCCACCCTGTGATCATTTTTGTAGGGACAAGCTCATCCTCTTCATCTTTCACCACTGTGATCCCACTCTTTTTCGGCACTACTTGAACTAGACTTACCCATTTGCTGTCTAAGATGGGATAGATGATCCTAATGTCCAGCAACTTTAGAACTTCAACTCTCACTACCTCCTTCATGTGGAGGTTGAGTCTTCTTTAAGCATCTCTGGTTGGTCTTGTATCATCTTCAAGGAGAATTTTGTGCATGCACTTGGCTGGACTTATGCCTTTGACGTCGGCAACAGTCCACCCTAATGCAATCTTATGGTCTCGAAGAACCCTTAAAAGCTTCTCCTCTTCCCCCAAACTTAATTCTGAAGCAATTATCAAAAGTAGTGTCTCATCCTCTCCCAAGTAAGCATATTTCAAATGAGCAGGTAGCTGCTTCAACTATAGAACTAGTGCCTTAACAATAGACGGAACAAGAGTAGTCACATTAGGCACAAGAGTTTCAAAAGAGGGCACATACTTACTTGGATGAGGCGAAGAGGCCTCCAAGAAGTGCATGGCCTCAATGATGTCATCATCAGCATTTTCACACTCTAGTTCCATATCCTGCCTTGTGAGACTTTGAGTGAGGGTGGCTTCCAATGGATCAATATGATTGACCTGAAAAACTTTCTCAATAGCACTTTGAATCACACATACATTAAAGCAGTCATGATTAGCTGGTGGTAATTTTAATGCATCAAACACCTTGAATTCTATCTTTTCCCCATTCACCTTCATACTCACATTACCCTTTTTTCACACATATTTTAGTATCTGCAATCGTCATAAAGGGTTGACCCAAAATAATAGGTACAGGCAATGGCATAGGGGACTCTTCCATATCCAAGACAGTGAAATCAGCAGGTAAAATAAATTGATCTACCTTAACTAGGACATCCTCGAAGATACCTCTCGGTCTTTTTATGCTTTGATCTGCTGATTGCAATGTGATGGAAGTGCGTTGAAGTTCCCCCAAACCCAATGTCTCAAAAACAATGTATGGCAGCATATTGATACTGGCTCCCAGATCCAGCAAGGCACGGTCAAAGGTTTGGTCACCAATCCTACAAAGAATAATGAAACTACCTGAATCTTTCAATTTTGGTGGCAAGTTTCTCAATAAAACCGCACTTACCTCTTCTATTAAAGCAACTTTCTCATGATCCTGAAAACTTCCTTTTATGAGTACAACAATCCTTTTAAAATTTAGAATGAGAAGGAATTTGCTGAATTGCATCAAGTAAAGGAATGTTTATCTCAACTTTTTTCAAAGTCTCAAAAATATCTAAAAGTTGCTTTTCTTTCATTGGCTTTACTAACCTTTAAGGGAAGGGTGGCAATTCAAATTCACCTTCTCCTTCTCACTTACCTTGGAGATTGTGGCCTCTATTGGAGGTGCTTGCATTGTCTCATCAGTTCCCACCTTATTATCAATGATCTTCCCACTTCTGAGGGTTGTCATCGCCTTCAGTCATCGCCCTCAGCTTTTTAGCCATCTGCCCCACTTGTGCCTCCAGTCTCTGAATGGCTTGACTGGTAGTGGCCTCCAATTTTTGGATAATCTGACTCGTCTGGGTAGTGGTCTGTTGCTGCATAGTCAGAAATTGGAGTATGGCCCCTTCAAGATCATTCTTTTTCAGCTCCAGATTTTATTGGACCATTTGTGTTGGAGCCTGATAGTTATTTCCCTACTAAAAGTTTCTTTGCTACCCTTGTAGATTCTGCACATTTTGATTATTACTCCATAAAAGATTGGGTGGTTTCTGTTGGGAATAAACATGCAAATCAAAGATATAGCGCAGCGGAAAAATAATCTATTCCCTAACCAAGATCAACTCTATAAGAACATGTGAAGAACATGCGAAGAACAATGCTATTTAAAATTAAACTAGTAAGAATATTAAATTACTTACTTGCAAACTAAGGCCATGCCTTGGCTTTTGAGCAACGAATTAATGCTGCTCCATGAACATCAAGAACACCAAGAATACCTCCATGAACACCAACAGATCTTCTCACGAATGACTAGAAATAACCAAGAGTGTGGGCTCTTTCTAGCTCTTCAAATCTTAAACTTTGTTCCTTTGAGAATTAACTTAATAAAACTTTAATTCTTAGCAAAAGCTAAAAGAATTATTTTTGGAGTGATTTGCTAGAGCTACAGGCACCTCTATTTATATCCAAGGCTGTAGAGAGTAGAGACTGAAATAAGCAATGTGGGACTGCAGCCCACACATGAAGTGGACGGCTAGGATTAGAGAAAACCCAATCCTCCACTTAATGATATACATGGCTAGGGGTGGTAATTTTTGACACGACCCGCGAACTCAACACGAAAAAGCCGGGTTTGGGTTTAGCTTATCGGGTTACCGGGTCAAACGGGTCAGCCCGTTTATGACCCGCCAGTTAACGGGTCAGACGGGTCAACCCGGCTGACGCGTTTAACCCGCCAAAAAAAAAAAAAGTTTGTTAAAAGCCTAAAACTTCCTGAATCTTCACGTTAAACCCGCACCCCCCTTCACTCATCAGTCGATCCCTCTCCCTCTCTCTCGGTCTGGCGACTCTGGCCCACGGCTGTCACGCGGCCGTCGATCGACTCGATCCCTCTCCCTCTCTCTCGGTCTGGCCCACGGCGAGTCGCCGTCACGGACTCACGGCGCCGTCAATCCCTCTCCCTCTCTCTCGGTCTGGCCCATGGCGAGTCGCCGTCATCGATCGTCCCAGCGCCGGCGGTATCTCCTCTTCCTCTCTCTCTGTCTGATATCTCCCGATTCTCCCTCTCCCCTCTCCCTCTTTCTCAATCTCCCTCTCGGTCACCGGAACTTTTTTGTTTTGGTCCATATGGGAGGCTGGAGCTTCAGATCTCACGTGCTGGACGTAGGAAAATGCCAACGAGTGGTTTGCCCATCAAAGATTCAGAGGGCGTGGCGTAGATCTTGGGGATGATCGAGTGGTGGGGAGGTTGGGTGGGCGTGACTTTGTCGAAGCAGTGGATGCCGTTTGCAGCCGGCACTGGCAGTGGTAGTATCTGTTGGGTCGGGTTGAATTTATTCAACCCGACAACCCGACCCGTCAACTAGTTGACGGGTTGACGGGTTGGGTTGTGTCAACCCGTTTAATAAACGGGTTGACACGACACGACCCGTTTATTAAACGGGTCGTGTCCGGGTTAACGGGTCAAGCGGGTTGACCCGAACCCGACTCGTTAACCCGTTTTGACACCCCTATACATGGCCAAGGCTAGGGTTTACTAACCCTAGCCCATGCCGCCCACTTGCTTACCTTGGGCTTGGGTTTTATCCCTAGCCGAGAGTCTCTTATGTACCTCTGTACAGTTTTTCCTTTGGCCCATATTTTAATAAATTAAAACAACCTGCTTATTATTTAAATAAGCTCATGTCTTAATTAATTTAAAATAGTTTGCCAAATAATTAAGCCCATGTTTTAATAAATTAAAGGGTTAATTACCGTTTCCCCCCATGAACTACCAGCCATTTCCCACTTGCCCCCATTAATTTACAATTGGAGCATATTGCCCTCTTAGACTACCATTTAGTTACCTTTTACCCCCTTCCGTTAGTCAACCGCGTTAAATCAGACGGTCAACCCTTCACGTGCGCGTCACATGCCGTCTTATGAGTTTTACTTCCCATTTTGCCCTCGCTTTGCCTTTTTGATTGAAGCTCAACGTTTAGGACACCCACATGAACGATATAAACGAAAAATGAGAAGAAGACAATAAATGAGAAGGAGCTGCCAGAGTCTTTCTTCTTCAACATTCAGTCCCAAAGTTTCTCTTACTTGTGTAGCTCTGGCAAATGTCCTGTTCACTAAAGAGTGAAGCAACGTCTGGGGAGCCCATGTGTCGTTGTGGAGTACCTACATGTTTGAAGACTTCCTTTACTAAGGAAAATTTTGGACGAAGGTTTTACGGATGCGTTAATTATGATGTAAGTTTTTGTTCTTTTTTTGTTTTGGATGTTTCGGGATTTCTCTGGTCTTTACTTTGCATTGGGGAAATTTGTCTGGTCGTTCAACCCTTTCGTAAATGATAGTTAAAAGGTCAATTTTTGTTTTCCATGAACTTTTAAATCCTAGATCCGGACCATAATGGGACATATTTTTCTCTCATGAACCTGTACAATGTAGATCCAGAGCATAATAGGTTAATTTTTGTTTAGTTTTCTTTTTTTTTTAAAAAAAAGAAAAATTAGATCCGATCTAGGGTTTAACTTTTAAAGCCGATAATTTTTTTATAAAAATTGTACATTGTAGATGACTAACCTCTGATACGGCCTCTAAATTGAATATGTTGGTCGGTCATGTGGATTTTTCCAATGGAACGATACTGACATGTGTGACCATGTTAAACGAGTGTTGGACCGCTTGCAACACAGGGACGAGAAGCTGAATAGTGACATTACAGAATTGAAGAAAAAGTTGGAGATTGAAGCATCCAAGAATGAGAATCAAGTCAAACTGACAAAAGCACATTCTCTACTCTTGACATTTTCGTGGTTTTTTTTTGTTGTTTTTGTATATGTGTTTGGGGGCAAATATTATGGTGCATGTAATGGAAATTTCGCCTATAAACAGCTACCATGAATTTGCTGTTCTATTTTTCTTTTAAGTATTGACAATGTTTTTAAGGACTAATGTATTAACTTAAATGTGTTTGGGTTAATTTTGTGGTGTTTGCCTCACTGTCAAACTTTTATTGTAAGAGTTGACAATGTTTAATCCAATGTCTAATGTATTACCGTGTTTGGGTTAATTTTGTGATGTTTGGCTCACTGTCAAACTTTTAATTATAAGTGTTGACAATGTTCAATCCAATGACTAATATATTAGCTTAATGTGTTTGGGTTAATTTTGTGATGTTTGCCTCACTATTAAACTTTTATTGTAAGAGCATTCATATTGAACTCAACAAATGTTTGGCTAAATTTTAACTAAAACATCACTTTTTTATTTTAGCTAACAACTTTTCAAAATAACCTATATTCGGCTCAGTATTTTAGCTTACAACTTTCACTATTCTATTTAAATATTCATTATCTATTCTTTTTTTATTCTTTATTATTTCTCTACCAATAATATTTTTGAAACCTTATCATTTCATAACAATCACATTTTTAAAAATTTGTCATTTTTTAACTGTCATATTTTAAAAAATTCATTTGTTTTTTATAATGGTCATTTTCTTTTATGTTTTTCTAATAGTCTTTACAAAAAAATGAAGAGTTGAAGTATGAGAGAGAGAGAGAGAGAGAGAACATGAAGAAAGGAAGAAGGGGTAGGGAAAAAAAACAAATGAAAGAAGAGAGGGGGGCAGAGAGGCCATTATTAGTGAGAGGCCATTTCTTGTTTATATCAAGAGGATTGGTGGCACGGAATGCTATATATTAGTGAGAGGCCATTTCTTGTTTATATCAAAATAAATTTTAAGTATGTTAAATTGCAAGTGGAAGAAGCTACCAAAAGGTTGAACAAGTGGGAGGGCAAGAAGGAGGAACCCCTTTGAAGAACTCAAACAAGTTTTGGAACCTAATCTTGATTAGTGCAGCCTCATGAACACAGTCAGAGAGCCTGATGAAGAGCGTTTAATTAACTAAAATTATCTTGTAGGCTCCCACAAAGTAAACTAAACTTTTTACCTCTGGGATCCTTTTCTATTAGATAACAAGTGCTATTGCTGTTCTTATTTTTGTTTCCCGTAAAAATTTAATATTCGGTTCATAGCATATTCGGTTCCCGTAAAAATTTCTTAAATTTAAATTTAATACTTAAAAATTTAATAGCATTTTCAGTTCATACCTATTAATGTTACCTATTTGAAATTATGTGGTGCATGTATACGGATGTGTACCACCAACTTGCATGTACCAAGTGCAATACGTGGTGCATGTAATGNAGGTTTGTTGAGCTACAGTGCTCAACAAAGTTGCTGAGCACTGTAGCAGCTTAAAAAAAAAAAAATGATACTGCTTCTAAAAGGATTGGTGGCACGGAATGCTATATATTAGTGAGAGGCCATTTCTTGTTTATATCAAAATAAATTTTAAGTATGTTAAATTCCAAGTGGAAGAAGCTACCAAAAGGTTGAACAAGTGGGAGGGCAAGAAGGAGGAACCCCTTTGAAGAACTCAAACAAGTTTTGGAACCTAATCTTGATTAGTGCAGCCTCATGAACACAGTCAGAGAGCCTGATGAAGAGCGTTTAATTAACTAAAATTATCTTGTAGGCTCCCACAAAGTAAACTAAACTTTTTACCTCTGGGATCCGTTTCTATTAGATAACAAGTGCTATTGTTGTTCTTATTTTTGTTTCCCGTAAAAATTTAATATTCGGTTCATAGCATATTCGGTTCCCGTAAAAATTTCTTAAATTTAAATTTAATACTTAAAAATTTAATAGCATTTTCAGTTCATACCTATTAATGTTACCTATTTGAAATTATGTGGTGCATGTATACGGATGTGTACCACCAACTTGCATGTACCAAGTGCAATACGTGGTGCATGTAATTNTAATAGTTAATAGTTACAACCAACATGGCCATCTCATGCCAAAATCAATGTCATAAGCATCTATATTGAGGGTATCGATCCACAGGGATTGTGTGTGGTTGTATGATATGGAATTTCTAAAATCTTACCTAACTTAACTCATAAACAAAAGAGGTTGTGTTTTTAAACTAAAAACTAAATAATCAAAAAGTCTTAAACTAAGTTACACAAATTGAGCTAAAAGAGTAAAAAGGTATAGGGAATTGATTTCACTCAATCCTCATACCACAAGCAAACTAATCCTAGCACGGATCTCAAACAAAGGCATGGTTTTGAGTGTGTAAAGGGTGTCAATCCTCACAACAACTCATCAAAAATATACTATCAAAAGAAAATGATAAAGCATCATAAGTTGCACAAGTCACTCACCTAATCTACATGTGATTTAACCCGTGTTCCCTAGCATGCGATATAAGTCCTCTTAATAGCCTACCCAATATCATGAAATAAGTATAAAGCATCATAGGTTTTCACCCCCTCTTTCCATCTATTCTAAATTAAGCTAACATAGATTGAGTTGTGGTCCCTAGCATGCCCTATCAAACTCACATAACATCAAGTCAAAAGCATCATTGCATAGCTTATACCTTCTCAATCAAAGACATCAAAGGTATTGAAATCATTCAAGACTTAAAACCATTCCTCATAGACAAAGAATGATTTCCATCTCAAATGGTATAAACATGAAGAACAAACCATATGCATATACAATCACCACACCATTTATACAAAATCCAAGCTAAAATTACTCAACCCATAGCACTTGGATCAAGTTACATCAAAACCCTAAAAAGGATTTAGTTCCACATATAGGAATTGGAAAACTCCATTGATTTGGAGAAACCCAATACCCAAGGAAATCAAGTGCTAAAGGAGAGTTCTACCTACTGTCCAGAAGAAAAACAAAGCAAAATAAAGGCTAAAACTACTCTGGAACAAAAGAAAAACAAGTCTGGACTTGCTCCCTGACTCTATCGGACAGCATACATATATCACACGTTTTTGGAGCCTTGATCTTTCTTAAGGAAAGATCAAGCTAAAGATCCGAGTTCCAGCTGTCTAGGAGTCTTCGGGGGAGTGATTCGGCGCCTACAATGTGCTGGCAAGCCGCAATTTTGGACCAAGAAATATCCCCACCGTCAACAGCTATCAAAATGTTTCCCCAGGTTCTGGAAGATGCGACGACGCTCGAGCACCAGGATTGGGCACTCGAGCGTCAGGTGCTGCTAGTGCTCGATTCTGTGCGCGGGGCTTGCAAGTGTCAAGCTTCATTGCGGCTGGCGCTCGAGCACCAGATATGGGCACTCGAGCATCACTCTTTCTACAGCATTTTACATCCTCAAAAATATCTTCAAGCTTAATGTCGATGATATGTTTTGAATTCTCATTAAGACCTGAAAATAAGGAAAACACTAAAGCACACTAAAAATATTAGATAACAATACAAACTAAGGTATAACATATGCGAGTTAAGGGGCTTGAATGTGTAACATTCAAGACTTATCACACCCATAAACTTACATAATGCTAGTCCCTTAGCATTACAATACTAAAAATAAAATAAAACAACTATAAACAACTACTCTACCTCCTTTGTCGTAAGAAACACGATTGCATTTAGCAAATGCAACAAGCCTTTTAAACCCCTAGGCATTCCTAGTGGACGAGTGAAGTCTCGTGAGGGTTTAACAGAAATATTACCCACAAACATTGAGCATGATCAAATTATTACAAAGAATACAGTATCACAAAAATAATGGTTCACATGTCAGTGGCAAGCTTAAACTAACAAACTCTATTTTCACCACAAATCAAAGTGTGCGAAATATGTTTACTTACAAATGGCTAGCTGAGATTTCATATACGTTCCAACTGGTGTAAAGTGACTCAGCAAATAGATACGGGGTTTCAAAATAATCAGCAACGCACATGGCTCAATATCTCAAAATTGATCGAACTCTTTATCAAATGAAACAACCAGGGCATGGTTACTTATTTACCAACCTTTTATATTATATTTACACAGCTGTTAGCTTAACTCTATTAAGCTTCTAGGTAACCCATGTAACGAGTGTTAAGCCAATGACTCCCAAACCAGATGGCTTTAGGGCACTAGATGTAGAGACATCCCTAGGGGCTGTAAACTCAAGTTAACTAGGCTACAAAGACAAACTAGTTGTTTTATCAACCTCCTTTTTTTTCTTTTTTCTTTTTTTTCTTTTTTCATCGCATATACATCATTTTATTGCCCAGGTCATCCATCTAACAAGTAATCCAATTGCATCAGACGTATTGAAAACAAGCATGTTGTCATTTAGAGCTCATACCTCACAATCCATGTGCCAATGTGCTCGTGAAATGTCAATGTGGAACAACTGAATTCTTAAAAGCCAAACGCAAGTAAAAAGATTTTACAATTCTAACTGCATGATCATGTGTTCGTTCTCTTAAGCTCACCAATGAAATGTAAATCAAAATTAAAGATCAACAACATTCTAAGGGATAATATGAACATGTATTTACAAGACATGTATTTACAACACATGTATTTACAAAAGAAAAATATTTTTACAAACCCAAGAATAAGTGGTAAATGAACAAGAATACAAGTGTTTAACCATATCCCCAAACTGAAATCACACATTGTCCCCAATGTGTATATACAATGAATGGCAACTAAGGGATAAAGGAAAACCTTATTGGGGAGGTATGGCTCTGTGCATACCCCCAAACTTGAACTCTTACTAACACTTATCCCGAAAAAAAAAAACTAAAAAGCAAGATAAAATACACATTATAAAATGAATAAAAGAATGAACCAAAATCAAAAATTAAGTCTTGAACAACAAACCAAATTCTTATAATCCCTATAAAATGAACAAAAACACCTGTCCTTATAAGAAATGGCAAAAACAAATACATTGATGGTTAACAAAATAATGTTCCAAAATGCCAACAATGTAATACAAAATAAAAGATCAAAGCCATAAAATAAATACAATGAAGCTCAAGGAGTAGGTGGTGCAAGTGGTGGCAGGCAACTCAGGATCTCCTGCAGGGTTGTCTCCATAGTCTGAAGTGTCGCCTCGGTTCTCTGTGCAAAGCTGTCTTGCCACTGATATACTCGCTCGAATTGTGCTTGCAGCAGCTCATACTCGGACTATGAAATGGGGGCTCTATCCCCCTGAGGAGCTGATGGCTCTCCCTTAGCCATCTCATCAGTTGCGTCTTCCATTTCCTCATCTTGTGCAGGAGCGAGTACTCTGGGCCTCATGTGAGAGACACTTTTGTTCCAATCTCCCTCAATGTACAGCTGGAATTTATTGGATACAAAGTGCCTTTCCTCAATCTCAAATCCCTTATTGACAAGAAGCTTGGTGATCAGGTAAGGGAAAGGCAGCTTGGATTTTTCAGTGATTATCCTCTTGTCCACATACGCTTCCCAGCACTTATACATTTGGCTCCATATAAGCTGCGGTACTGAGAACCAATGTTTCTTATGGAAGGTATACAGGGCTGCTAGGAAAGGGCCTGCCCTCTGAATTTTGTGTCCCAATGGACACACATTCCTCTTAAGGACTATGTCTACCAACCACAGTCCCGAAGGCAACTTCGCCTTGCTTGTGCAATTCCTCTTTCTATTCTCATAGGCTCCATCACACATGTCTTGCACAATCATGTGCAAATCATATGCCGGCGCCTCAGTGTAGCGTGTAGAAAAGTTCTCATGTGGGCAGCCAAGTGCCTCTGCTACATCTTCTATAGTGACTTGGAACTCCTCTCCATCAATTTCAGAAAATAACGCTCCAGGTTGGTCCGTACCAAATTTCAAATTTCTATAAAATAAACGGACAAACCTGGGGTGATAGAGGTGATACACCGGCTTGAGGAGTGGCATCAGATGGCGCTTCCTGAATTGCTGCCTTGCTCACTTGACATCTTCAAGCTCCCTAAACCTCCCAACAATGTCAAATTTGATCTCGGGGGTCCAGAGCAAAATGCTGCCAATCTGTAGTCAAGTAGGAAGATACTGGCTCTCGAGTGCCAGATGGAGAAATGGACGGCGATCGAGCGGAGTTTTGTGAATAACTAGCCATCGGATGCCTTAGAGGAATAAACACAAACACCTGCTGTGCGCAACCCAAAAAATACAAAGAACACAAATGGGGGCACTTTAATCGGATAGAAACATGAGAAATGGAGTGGGTAAAGGATTTAATGCAAAAAGAATGATGAGTAATGATCAAAAATGGAGAAAAAAATGAAGGCTTACCTGGTTTGGGCAAGGGGGCGGCGGCTGGGTTCGAGCGGAGGAGAAGAAGAAATGAAGAAATGAAAGGGGGTTGGGGTTTTTAAGCAGGTCACGTGACCTGCTAACCCGACGACGCTCGAGCGCCAAGTTTGGGCGCTCGAGCGTCAGACCCTGCTGACGCGCTACCCCAGCGCGCGCTGCATGCGAGCGTCAGCCTACAGCTGACGCTTGATACCAAGCCAGGGGCTTGCGAGCGTCAGCGGGCAGCTGATGCTCATGTCATGGGCGCTCGAGCACCACAAATGGGCGCTCTAGCGTCATGCCCTAGGAAAAATTGTTAAGTGTAAAAGAAAAAATTGCAAGTACAAAAATTCTAAAACTACAAAATAAAGAAAGTGAAAAATATGAACAAAAATAAATATGCACAAGTACTAATCCAAATAGATGGGATCTATC
The DNA here is from genome assembly GCA_900184695.1 of Betula pendula. Lineage (NCBI taxonomy): Eukaryota > Viridiplantae > Streptophyta > Magnoliopsida > Fagales > Betulaceae > Betula > Betula pendula. Next base: position 181,503 of record FXXK01000619.1, on the reverse strand, counting down.
AAGTCGATAGAATCCACATCTTCGATATGCTCCGAACCCCGGATGTAGGGTTTCAATCTCTGACCGTTGATCTTAAAAATTTGGCCACTATTCGGATTTTTCAACTCGACCGCTCCGTGAGGGGAAACTGATACAACAATGAATGGGCCATCCCATCTCGATCGGAGTTTACCAGGAAATAGGCTAAGTTTAGAATTGTATAGCCATACTTTCTGGTCAGGGACGAAAGTCTTAGGACGGATGTGCTTATCATGAAATGCCTTGGTTTTATCCTTGTACACCCGTGAACTCTCGTAAGCATCATTTCTCAGCTCTTCAAGCTCGCTCAGTTGTAGCCTTCGGTGGGAACCAGCTGATATCATATCGAAATTGAAAGTCTTTACGGCCCATCAGGCCTTGTGCTCTAACTCAACGGGGAGATGGCACGCTTTGCCATAAACCAACCGGTATGGCGACATGCCAATCGGTGTCTTAAAAGCTGTACGGTATGCCCAAAGTGCATCATTGAGTCACAAGGACCAATCCTTGCGATCAGGCTTAACCGTTTTCTCTAATATCCGCTTAATTTCCTTGTTGGATAATTCTACCTGGCCACTTGTCTGAGGGTGGTAGGGTGTGGCAACCTTATGAGTGACGGAGTATTTAAGGAATAAGGTTTTCATAAACCTATTACAGAAATGCTTTCCTCCGTCACTAATGATTGCTCAAGGTGTACCAAAACGACTGAAGATGTTAGATTGAATGAATTTAATAACAACTTTATGGTCGTTGGTTCTGGTAGCCACAGCCTCTATCCATTTGGACACATAGTTCACCGCCACTAAAATATACTCAAATCCGAAAGAGGGCGGGAAAGGTCCCATGAAGTCTATCCCCCACACATCAAATATTTCCACTATCAAGATGGGGTTTAGAGGCATCATGTCCCTTCTAGGCAATGTTCCAAGGCACTGACATCTATCACACGTCCGACAGAATTTATTGGCATCCTTGAATAAGGATGGCCAGTAGAAACCACTTTGTAAGACCTTCGCCGCAGCCTTATTAGCACTAAAATGTCTTCCACAAGCCAATGTGTGGCAAAAAGAGAGGACACTCTGCACTTCGTCCTGAGGTACACAGCAGCGAATGATTTGATCAGCACAATACTTAAAGAGCTCAGGATCCTCCCAAAAATAGGATCGGATCTGCTTGAAGAATTAGTCTCTTGCTTGCTTCATCCAATGAAAAGGAATCTTACCTATTGCTAGGTAATTAACAATGTCAGCGTACCATGGCACTTCTTTTGGAGTAATCTCAAACAGTTGCTTATCCGGAAAGGAATCATGAACTGGAATGAGAGAAGACTCGATAGAAATGTGAGAAAGATGGTTAGCGACAACATTATCCGATCCCTTCTTGTCTCTAATCTCCAAATCGAATTCTTAAAGCAAGAGAATCCATCTAATCACACGGGGCTTTGTCTCCCGTTTAGCCATTAAATGCCTCAGAGCGGCATGGTCAGAGTAAATTACTACCTTGGACCCTAAAAGAGAAGAGCGGAATTTGTCCAAGGCAAAAACAACGGCTAGCAACTCTTTCTCTGTAGTCGTATAATTCACTTGAGCATCCATTAGAGTTTTGCTAACATAATAAATAGCGTGAGGGAGCTTGTCCTCACGCTGACCCAAAACTGCACCGACAGCAAAGTCGAATGCATCGCACATTATTTCAAAAGGGAGAGACCAATCAGGGGTCTTAATGATAGGGGCAGAGGATAAAAGAGATCGGAGTGTCTCGAACGCCTTAAGACATGCTTCATCAAAATCAAATGGAGTCTCCTTGGCAAGAAGGTTGCACAAGGGTCTTGAAATCTTGCTGAAATCCTTGATGAAGTGGTGATAAAAGCCGGCATGTTCCGAGAAACGAGCGAAAATTTGCTTCACCGTAGTAGGTGGTGAAAGTTTTGAAATCAGCTCCACCTTTGCTTTGTCAACCTCAAGTCCTCTCTTGGACACTATGTGTCCCAAAACTATTCCCTCTTGAACCATGAAATGGCTCTTCTCCCAACTCAAAATTAATTTTGTCTCCTTGCATCGTTTAAGAACACGAGAAAGGTTGAGGAGACATTCATCAAATGAGGGTCCAAAGACAGAAAAATCGTCCATGAACACCTCCAAAAAAATTTCCACCATGTTCGAGAAAATAGACATCATGCACCTTTGAAAAGTAGCGGGTGCATTACACAACCCGAAGGGCATGTGCCTATACGCAAAAGTACCAAAGGGACAGGTGAAAGTCGTCTTTTCCTCGTCTTGCGGATCGACGGTAACTTGATTGTATCATGAATATCCATCCAGGAAACAGTAATAACTTTGGCTGGCAAGACGGTCTAGGATTTGATCAATGAATGGCAATGGGAAATGATCCTTCCTAGTAAACGAGTTTAGTTTTCGGTAGTCTATGCAGACACGCCATCCTGTGGTCGTGCGTTGAGGAATTAATTGACCTACCGAATTCTCAACAACAGTGATACCTGACTTCTTAGGTACCACCTGAATGGGACTCACCCATTTACTGTCTGAAATGGGGTAAATGATGCTTGCATCCAGCAGTTTTACTATTTCAGCCATGACCACGTTCTTCATGGTGGGATTCAATCGACGTTGCGCCTCGCGAGAGGGCTTAGCGTTATCCTCCAACATTGAATGTGATGCATACAAATGGAGGGGTCAATCCCCTTGAGGTCCCCAACACTCCAACCAATCGCCTCCTTATGTTCCTTCAGAACATCCAATAATCTAATCTCCTGGTCCTTAAGTAAATCTGATGCAATAATGACCGGAAGAGTATCATTAAGTCCTAAGAAGGCGTACTTGAGTTTTGATGGAAGCTGTTTTAACTCAAGTTTTGGTGGGGTGATGAGGGAAGAAACAGGAGGAATGCCTGATGTAAGAGGTAAGGGCTCCTTAGGTACTCTCCATGGTGGGAAGTCTATTGCGGCCGCAATGTCAAAGAGGGAATTAACCTCGTCGACATATTGCTCCGTGTTGAAGTTCTTCAAATCGAAATGAGACAGGCACACCTCCAATGGGTCGTTACTCAACAATTGAGGGAGTGAATCTTCTATGGTTTTTTCAATCTGATCGACAAAGAAACACTCCTCCGCATCCGACGGGTGCTGGAACACATTGAAGATGTTCAACTTCACCTTCATATTCCCGAAAGTTACTTCCATCTCCCCGGTCCTGCAATTAATACATGCGTTAGCCGTAGCTAAGAAAGGACGGCCGAGGATGATAGGAATCAGTTTGTCGGGATCTGGGCCAGGCTCCGTATCTAGAACGATGAAGTCTACAGGAAAGTAGAACTTGTCCACTCGGATGATGACATCTTCAACTATCCCATGAGGTTTTTTAACGGATCTGTCTGCAAGTTGTAAGACAACCGTCGTGGGTTTTAGCTCTCCAAGCCCCAACTGTGTATAAACCGAGAAGGGCAGCAAATTCACACCTGCACCCAGATCAAGGAGGGCTTTATCAACAGCATGGTCTCCAATAATACAAGGAATGGTAGGAGCACCAGGGTCCTTGATCTTGGTAGGAACAGTGTGTTGAATAAGTGAACTGACCTGCTCAGTCAAGATAATCTTTTCGGGACTACGAGTCCTCATCCTACGCTTCTGAGTACATAAATCCTTCAAAAACTTGGCGTAGGATGGGATCTGTCGGATGGCATCGATGATGGGGATATTGATTTGAACTTGTTTGAAAATCTCCATCATCTCTTGAAATTTCTCTCCTTGCTTTGCATCACAAGGAGGCCCCTTGAGACGTTCTGGGAATGGAGCTCTAGGCTCAAAAGATGTCTCAAAGGTTGGACTACCAATGGGCGAATTTGGATTTACGGGGGAATCATCCTTCTCTAGGGCCTTCAGCCCGACCTTGTTATCGACCACCCGTTCGCTCCTCAATGTAGTGACTGTTTGGACTTGCTCGGGAGGACCACTACCAGAAGCAGTCCCGTCAACCATATTTTGTCCCTTAGGGTTGGCCACTGTTTGGGAGGGTAGCTTCCCTTCCTTCCTCTGATTAAGCGCATTTGCCAGCTGGCCAACTTGACCTTCCAGCTTGGCTGTAACGCCCTAGTTTTAGATCAATAAAACCGTAAGCAGAAACCTCCGGTTTCCACGTGACATTACTACCTCAGAGATCAGTCTCGCAGCGAAAATATTTTTTTCTTTTAAAAACACTAAGGAACAACTACATTACACAATAGAGCTGACTGAAATACCTCATGAATTAAAATATGATAGATGTTTAAGCGTTACAACCATGTGCATACTAGATGCACCAAATAAAAGATAGTTGCAGCATATGCTACAGACGGCATACAGTTGCAACATCACGCTGTTTAGAAATATTACAAACTATAATTAATAAAAACCAAAACATACAAAATACGAAGAGACATGTGTATAACAAAATGTTGTCTCTTCCGGGATATAGCTCATCCCGATAAGTAGTAGTGCCTAATAGTCATCAAAGCTAACGAAGGGGTCTCCGCCTTCGCTTCCTGCATCACAGTCTATGTAAACATGACATCATCACATTTACATAGGCAAACAAGTGAGTCTACTGCATCCCAGTATAAACAGGTAATTGAATTATTGAACAAGCATATGACAGATATAATGAATGGGTTTTCATGCATCGTTGTGAAGGCTTTGTTTAGTCTTAATGCAACATGAAATTACACTCAGCTCATAATGGGCCAACCCCGGATTAGCGAACGTTACCTCCCTTACTTAAACAGATTACTGGTTTGTACCTGGAACCGACATTCCAGCGTTAGTTCTTATTACCAGATTTAGGGACCCGAGGTCCACTGGATCAGCCCTCACACCCCTACTACCGACCAGCTAAATGTCACATCATTACCAATTCACAGAATATGTAGTTGTAATGTATGGGCAGTTTATAATACATGCGTATGAATAAACAATAACTGAATATAAAAGAAGACAGTGTCAGCCCCAGTAAGTACTTCCATACTTACACTTTCTTTCGTAGAATAATAGTAATCCACCACTGCCTAGCAATATGGATACACAAATAACATATATCAGTGACCAATCAATAATAATTGGTCAGTCTTCAGGATCCTTGCTCTTAGCCTTTATTATTATTATTATCCATCACTTCATTTTCATTACTCGATTTTATCCATACGTATACTCATATATATATATACAAGTCATATTTGTGAGTATTCTCACATATTGTCCATAAATTTAATCAAAGCATTTAACTTATGAAGTCCCACATAAGTGAGGACATGCCATAAGGATCCCGTTGACAATAATGTAAATCATCCAATATTGCACTCGAATACCCCACCGAAGTAAGAGCATAATTCGAGATGAGTATTTAAACAAACAAGAGATAATACTGCATAAACGTCCCCACTATCAATAAGGGCTTATTATGAGTTATATGTACAGTATTGAAAGAATCTCTTATAGCCCATTTTCACTCAATTTCATGCCTATACCGTCAAAGGGCAGGGCCAGCATAACGTTTAGACATGAGATTGAGTGTTATCCACTATAAGATTAAAAATAACAACCATATCATAATAAACCTCATGTCTATACACCGAAGAGCAAAGCCACCATAGTATTTAGATAAGAAGTTGAGAGTTAATAATAAGATAAAAATGATTTATAAAACCTCATGTCTATATACCGAAGGGCAGAGCCACCATAGTATTTTAGACAAGAAGTTGAGAGTTAATAACAAGATAAAAATGATTTATAAAACCACATGTCTATATACCGAAGGGCAGAGCCACCATAGTATTTTAGACAAGAAGTTGAGAGTTAATAACAAGATAAAAATGACAACTAATCAAACAATATATAGGTTGATTTTATGAGTTCCTTAAAACCCTTTTCCATTTTCCTTTAAAACAAGCACCGCTTGCTTCCATTTTTAGTATTTGAGCATATAGGATCTTGAATCCAACAAATGATAAATATACATCAAATATATATTAGATACATCAAATAAAAGCAAAAGAAGCCATCAAAACCGATTAGCATCAAAAAATCACATAAAAAACTCTATAGAGGCCGAATGGGTGTAGGATGAGTTCTTGATGTTTTCTCATGATTCCAAAGCCCAAAGATCAATGGAAACATGATACAAAATAGTTTTAGAATCCTCCTAAGTGATCATACACAGCCCATGCAAACAGGTTGTGAAAAACCACAAAAGTTCCCCAACACCCCTCTATTGAGCCGGTTTTGAAGCTAGTTGAGGAGGATGAAGCTTTCATACCTCAAATGGACTCCAAAATGACTTCTAAAGGTTTGGTTAGATGATGGACACCTCAATAAAGGTTGTGTATAAGTTCTGGACAGTTTGGAGAAGATTTGCTCAAAAGCCCCTAGGTGCCGTGAGAGGGTGTGTGTGAGATGAATGAGAGGATTTTCTGGTTGAAGTCAAAGGAACTGAATGATCTGATTCCTGAGGGTTCTCCATCCTTTTATAGGCTCATCTAGGGCCCAATAGCTCAAAAAAAAACGTCCACCATGTGTGTGGACAAGGTAGTCAAGCTATCATGCCAAAAAGTCATCAAAACACACTTTTAGACTTTTTGGCCCATTGTGTGCTCCCTTTCCAGCAGCTCCTCCCTTTGCCATGTGTCATCACCCTAAGCTCCCAAATCAGTGAATAGCTGGTCCTACCTAGTGGATTAGCAGTTCTAAGCTAAATTCAACAGTTGAAGGTTTTATGGCCCGGGTTTAGGCCAAAAAGTCAACTGTCTCGGAATTGAATTCTGATTTCACCAAACCGAGGTAAAAACCATTTATATACAAAATAGAGTCCATTTATGATATAAAATCAAAATGGTGAAACTCTATTTTAGAAATAAGGCCCAAGTCAAAAGTGTCACGTAAGCGATGAATAGTCAACTTTATGCCAAAAAGGTCAACGGATTGACTTTTTTTCAAAAATCTACTATGTCGTAGAGGGTTTCGATACAAGCATAACGGGCTTCAGTTTGAGTAAAACTGAGTTCGTTTGACCCAATTTTTGATACTTACAAGATTGGTCGTCAGAAAACGATAATTTTCTAAAGAGATTCTAAAGGGTTTTGACTAGAAATCTCTTAAACTTCATGAATGTCTCTAAAACCATTATCATAGCTAAATGATAATGTCTCCTCAACATATATCATTTAGTTTAATAATATGTTTAGAAGATTTGAATTCCTCGGGCGTCACATTGGCAATGGATTGGGAATGGGAATTTAGCAATTGAGTATTGGCCTCAAGATTGCCAAGAGCAGTCAAAACCTTATCCTCAAAGGCAGAATTCCTAGGAGGAGGAGGAGCTGATTGAAATTGATGCTGAGGGGGTCGGTAATTGGAGGACTGATTAAAAGATTGATGAGGTGGCATCGAATGTGCCTGATTTTGCAATCCTCCAACGGGTCCTTGATTTCCCGGAACTGGGGCTCGCCAAGATAAATTAGGATGATTTCTCCATCCCCGGTTATATGAATTGGAATAAGGATCATTACCCGGTCTGGAGAATGTTACGTTCACCTGCTCGGGATGTACTTCAGAAAATTGTCCAATGATACTACAATCCTTCGCTTGATGCGATGGATTATAGTAGAATGAACATGCCTCAGGTGGAGTTGAGATGGGAGCTACAGGCGTAGGAGCGAAACCAGCTGCCATGATTTGGTCAAGCTTCTGAGAGAGAGCATCCACTTTAGATGTAACCTCAGAGGGATAGCTCACTTCGAAAAGACCTTCATGCTTTTGTTTGGCAGGAGGTGCCCTACGACCGGATGATGCATGGTGTAAAGAATTTTCACCAAGGTTTTCAAAAAGAGTTCATGCATCATCTTCGCTCTTCAACATAAATGTGCCTCCACACGAGGCATTGACCATTTGCCTATGAGGCTCAGTTAAGCCATTATAGAAGCATTGGACTTGCTGCCACTTGGGGACAGCATGGTGCGGACACTTTCATAAAAGGTCCTTCATTTTTTCCCACGTCTCGTGGAAAGATTCACCATCAATTTGCGAAAAGCCAGTTATGGTTTTCCATATTTGATTTGTTTTCCCTATTGGAAAGTACTTCTTAAGGAATTCTTGTTGCATTTGAGCCCAATAAGTAACTGAATCATTAGGCAAGGAATTAAGCCAATGTTTGGCTTTATCCTTGAGGGAAAACGAAAAGAGGCGCATCCTCAAAGCATTCTCATCAAAATTTTGCAATCTCAGAGTTGAACATATATCAATGAATTCGTCTAGATGCTTATAAGGATCCTCATTGCTAAGTCCATAAAAAGATGGTAGCATTTGAATTGTGCTGGACTTACTCATATTGGGTTGCCGTGATGTTTGGCAACCGAAGGCGTGAAGAGGGTGTGTAAGTGGAGGGAACATAATGATCCCTCAATAAAACAGCCCTATTCTCTTCAGCCATGTGTTCTATATTAGGTACTCTGAGATTTAAGTTCCTTGCGGTTCTTTGTTGTCTAAGAGTAAGCTCTAAATCTAGGTCGCACAGAAAAATAGGCAATGATAATGAGCGGCGACCAAACATAAACTAACACCCTAAAAATATGCATAACAAACAAATGAAAACAAAAGAGAAAAACAAGGGTTAGAAAATACTTGTTTCTGCCTTGGCAGTAGCTTCAGTGCTACTGTCTAAGAAGTGGCGCTCGATCTCCACACACCGACGCTTGAGCATCGGGCGCTCGATACCCAATTTCTGACGCTCGAGCGTCAAATTTTGCAGAAACCTAAAATTATGCAGAAACAAAAACAGAACCGAAAATGAAACCAAATTTATACAGACTCGATTTTATGCAATTTTTGGACTCCAAAAACACAATTTACAGAATCAAACTAGATATAACTTTAAAAATTCCAAAACAACCTTTTTCAACAAAAACAATCCCCAGCAATGGCGCCAAAAATTGATCGATTTAGAAATCAAATTTAAATTTATAAACACTCGCAATATAATGAATCTTTGTAGATAGGTTTATATTGAGGGTATCGATCCACAGGGATTGTGTGCGGTCGTATGATATGGAATTTCTAAAATCTTACCTAACTTTACTCATAAACAAAAGAGGTTGTGTTTTTAAACTAAAAACTAAATAATCAAAAAGTCTTAAACTAAGTTACACAAATTGAGCTAAAAGAGTAAAAAGGTATAGGGAATTGATTTCACTCAATCCTCATACCACAAGCAAACTAATCCTAGCACGGATCTTAAACAAAGGCATGGTTTTGAGTGTGTAAAGGGTATCAATCCTCACAACAACTCATCAAAAATATACTATCAAAAGAAAATGATAAAGCATCATAAGTTGCACAAGTCACTCACCTAATCTACATGTGATTTAACCCGTGTTCCCTAGCATGCGATATAAGTCCTCTTAATAGCCTACCCAATATCATGAAATAAGCATAAAGCATCATAGGTTTCCACCCCTCTTTCCATCTATTCTAAATTAAGCTAACATAGATTGAGTTATGGTCCCTAGCATGCCCNTCAATCCTCACAACAACTCATCAAAAATATACTATCAAAAGAAAATGATAAAGCATCATAAGTTGCACAAGTCACTCACCTAATCTACATGTGATTTAACCCGTGTTCCCTAGCATGCGATATAAGTCCTCTTAATAGCCTACCCAATATCATGAAATAAGCATAAAGCATCATAGGTTTCCACCCCTCTTTCCATCTATTCTAAATTAAGCTAACATAGATTGAGTTATGGTCCCTAGCATGCCCTATCAAACTCACATAACATCAAGTCAAAATCATCATTGCATAGCTTATACCTTCTCAATCAAAGACATCAAAGGTATTGAAATCATTCAAGACTTAAAACCATTCCTCATAGACAAAGAATGATTTCCATCTCAAATGGTATAAACATGAAGAAAAAACCATATGCATATACAATCACCACACCAATTATACAAAATCCAAGCTAAAACTACTCAACCCATAGCACTTGGATCAAGTTACATCAAAACCCTAAAAATGATTTAGTTCCTCATATAGGAATTGGAAAACTCCATTGATTTGGAGAAACCCAATACCCAAGGAAATCAAGTGCTAAAAGAGAGTTCTACCTACTGTCCAGAAGAAAAACAAAGCAAAATAAAGGCTAAAACTACTCTGGAACAAAAGAAAAACAAGTCCGGACTTGCTCCCTGCCTCTATCGGACAGCATACATATATCATACGTTTTTGGAGCCTTGATCTTTCTTTTAAGAAAGATCAAGCTAAAGATCCGAGTTCCAGCTGTCTAGGAGTCCTCTGGGGAGTGATTTCGGCGCCTACAATGTGCTGGCAAGCCGCAATTTTGGACCAAGAAATATCCTCACCGTCAACAGCTGTCAAAATGTTCTTCCAGGTTCTGGAAGATGCGACGACCCTCGAGCACCAGGATTGGGCGCTCGAGCGTCAGGTGCTACTGGTGCTCGATTCTGTGCGCGGGGCTTGCAAGCGTCAGGCTTCATTGCGGCTGGCGCTCGAGCACCAGATATGGGCGCTCGAGCATCACTCCTTTTACAGCATTTTACTTCCTCAAAAATATCTTCAAGCTTAATGTCCATGATATGTCTTGAATTCTCATTNAAGTCTGGACTTGCTCCCTGCCTCTATCGGACAACATACATATATCATACGTTTTTGGAGCCTTGATCTTTCTTTTAAGAAAGATCAAGCTAAAGATCCGAGTTCCAGCTGTCTAGGAGTCCTCTGGGGAGTGATTTCGGCGCCTACAATGTGCTGGCAAGCCGCAATTTTGGACCAAGAAATATCCTCACCGTCAACAGCTGTCAAAATGTTCTTCCAGGTTCTGGAAGATGCGACGACGCTCGAGCACCAGGATTGGGCGCTCGAGCGTCAGGTGCTACTGGTGCTCGATTCTGTGCGCGGGGCTTGCAAGCGTCAGGCTTCATTGCGGCTGGTGCTCGAGCATCACTCCTTTTACAGCATTTTACTTCCTCAAAAATATCTTCAAGCTTAATGTCCATGATATGTCTTGAATTCTCATTAAGACCTGAAAATAAGGAAAACACTAAAACACACTAAAAATATTAGATAACAATACAAACTAAGGTATAACATATGCAAATTAAGGGCCTTGAATGTGTAACATTCAAGACTTATCAATAAGCAAACACCATAAACATAGAATATCAACAACAGGTTACACAACAAAAGTCAATATTGCCATGCAGGTCTTTTCTTTCTCTTCTTTGCCTCCATTCGCTCGATTCCCTTTTCAATTGTGGTCACAACCAGCCTTTTTGATGTCCTTGGTGCATTCTGAACACCACTAGTCAGATCATTAGAGGCTGATGACTGTTTGTTAGTTGTCACAACAGGGACTAGAACACCTTCACCCAACAATCTACTAGACCTTCGGATAGTTGTTAAATTTGGACTTTTCACTCCCAAAGTTTTCTTTCTTACACCAGTAGCAGTTGATGGCAGTGTGGCATGTGGAGCCTGTGGAGGCTGAGTATCCGCATCATTTGGATCTTTACCCTTACTCCCTTGTATCTGACCTTTCTCTTTAACTGCATGTGGAATTCCTTTCTGGAAATAATTAAACAACTGCTTGGTCAACTTGTCACTAAACAATGGAACAAAAAAATTGTGAACAAGTACATGCAAATCACCTGTGGAGGCTGAGGTCCCTTTGATATTCCAGAGTGTTTTTTTCCTCTAGATGTTGTCTTCGTCCTTTTGCTAATAGGAGTCTGCATGCATATGAAAATCACCGTTAAATGTCAATAATTGGTAAGAAGAACAAATTAATTAAGTCATACAAATTACCTCTTTAGCAGCTAATGCTTGTCTCTTACCGAGCCTTGAAATGCTCTCTTGGGTAGGTTGTACACTCTGGCAACACAGTGACAAAATCAGCATCCAAATTTAGTCTCATGCATGAAAAAACAAGGTTTCAATTGGCCAGTTACCTCGGTTGCAGGCATTGGTACTTGTGTAGGCTGTGATTCACATGCACTTGGTTGGGAAGGAATCTATAAAACAATGCACCATAAAACAGTGAATATTGTATTATATAAAAGCAGTTGTGAATATTTGAACAAATTATTGGGGATTTACTTACATCACTAAAGCTCAGCTCAGTTGCAGTAGTGGGTACACTTCTCTGCGGTCTTTTTGAAGTGGACACATTCTTCCTCCTAGGGCAAGTCCTATTGTTATGCCCAACCTCCCTGCACCTTGAGCATCTCATCATCACCCCGCCCTTTCTAATACAATATGGATTCCTTGGCTCATCAGGACCCTTTCTCCTTTGGGCAAGTCTGTAAACTGGTGGCTCAACCTTGTCTTTATTGGTCCTCACCCATTGTTCTTCACTAGGCATTGGGTAAATCATGGGGTCGTAAGCCTTCTTGTACATGTCAACACTAAAATATGGATTCAAGTAGTCTTTAGGTTTTGACGAATCGTACAATATAGCAGATATTGCAAGTTGGCATGGAATGCTAGACAAGTCCCACTGCCTACACCCACATGAACTATGCGACAAATCAACCACAATCTGTTTACCCTTACACTCCACCTCAAATAGTCCTTCTCCAGCATAGGTCGCAATGCAATGTGCAGCATCCTGTCCACATTCTTCCAACTTCTCTAATATTTTCGGGCACCAGTTCCCGACATATGTCTTTATTCCCTGCCTCTTCATTTGATACCGCTTCATTAGTTTTTTCCTGATCATCTCCAACATTGTAATGATTGGTTTGTCTCGGGCCTTGACAATGTATGCATTAAAGCACTCACAGATGTTGTTCATAAGCATGTCACACTTGGGAGCGGTGTCGAAAAATGCCCTAACCCAACCACGCGGGTCCACCTTTTCCAAGTAAGCATGAGCAGGTTCACTCATCTGTTTCAACTCCTCCATTTCCCTTAGAAATCCATGAACCGTGTAGGTTGAAGCTATCTTCCACAACTTGTCGTTCAACAGCAAACCCTTATGGCCTTCATTTCTAAAGTCGGCGTAAAGATGTCTCACACATATGCGATGGTCAGCATTAGGTAAAACTGCCTCAAAACTTGGAATCAACCCCTTTGGCACAAATCAAACAAATAAAATGTCAAAAGTCAGTTAATAGAAAATTGGTGAATATTATACAACTTTTGGAGAATGAAATATATGAACTACATACCTTTTGTCTGCCTGATATAAATGTCCACCCACTTGACCAAGGTGGACCAAGGTCACGAATTAGAGTCTCTAGAAACCAAGACCAACTGTCCTTAGTTTCAGCCTCAACAACAGCAACAACGATGGGATAGATATTGTCATTTGGATCTCTTCCAACAGCAGCCAACAGTTGCCCTTTGAAATGTCCCTTTAGAAAATAGCCATCAACTCCTATCACAGGCCTACAAGCCTCCCTAAAACCTTCCTTGCATGCTCCCAAAGACATATACAATCTTTGAAAAGTTGGTGGCAGCTCCATAGTTGGCCTATCAACCTTCAAAAACATAGAGCTCCCTCTATTTGTTTACCTCACAGTTGCACAATAATCCCAAAGCCGATTGTATTGTTCTCTTTGCTTGCCTTCTATTTGTATCTTTGCCTTCGCTCTAGCACTATACAGTTGTTTCATACTAACATCTACATTCAATTTCCTCTTAACATCCTCATAGAGTGATTTTATTGGATAGTTAGGTTGTGTCCTAAATTTGTGGATCATCCTGTCAGCAATCCAACTAGATGTTACAATTGAAGACTTGTATTTTCTTGTACACTAGTGCTTAGGATTCAATGATTTAATCATGAAGGTTAACTCATCCCATACCGATGCACCATAAACTATCCATTGGCAACCCTCACTCTTACTCATACAAACTCCAATCACCCTATCCCCATCATTTTTAGTAAATTTAACATCCTTCCCTCTGTACCGATTGTATTCCCTCACAGCTTGTCTAAACTGCATCGCCGAATTAAAGGTCATACCAACAACCAATTTGGGGTCTTCCATGTCAACATCAATCAACTCTAAAGTCCTAGTAACACAACTAGGCCTACTCCCCACATCTTTCTCCTCATCACTTTTAGGGGGACTTACCAAAATATCACTCCTAGCCAAATTAGAGGACACCTCATCCTCTTCCTCATCCTCTAACATTTGGCCACCCCAACCAGCAAGTTTCCTTGAGACACCACTGAAGGTGGTGTCCTCTGCAGTAGCTTGGCTATCATCATAATAACCATCCTCCTCTTCACCCTCCACATCAACATCCTCATCTTCACCCTCCACATCAACATCATCCTCTTCACCCTCCAAATCCAAATCTTCCTCTTCACTATCCCCATCACAATCCTCATCACTACCCTCCCCACGGGATTCACATGTTGAAGTGCCCACTCCATGGGTGGATGTACCAGCCTCTGGTTCAGCCCCATCATCCCATGCATCATCCTCACTGCTAATCAATGACTTCCAGAATGGGTCATTTACAATTTTCCTAGTTCTTTCCTCATAATCACTACTATCATCCTCATCCTCTGCTACCTCACCAGCATTTGCATCTACTTGTTCATTAGCATCTGCAAGTGAGACTGTGTACAACACCACGACTTTATGCCCTTCAAAGTAGTTAGCCATTTTGACAACATCATCATCAGATGTTATAAGCACCAGCCCATCATCTAATTCTTTATTAGGTTCACGATAGTAAATCAGGTCACCTGGTTGGTATCCAAATTTCCTAACTACCCTTTGGATTTCAATAAATGATAGACAGTCTAAGTCATATGGTTCATCAAACAACCCTATATCTCCACCAACATATGTACACTTAAAACGCCTATCAAACCTACCCCCAAAATGAACCCTAAAAATTACATCCTCACTAGCCATTCTATAAGTGTATGACCCTACACATAAAACATTCCAACATTATGCAAATAAATTAATGGGGATGGTCAATAGACAGTTTCAATTAAAGTTTGGACAATGACTATAAAATAATGGAAAGCAAGTAATTTTCAATTAATGGGGATGTTCAACAAACAAAGAAAACATTTAATAGGTATAGACAACCGATAAAATAAATAAAAAAATCAATGCACTACCATTAATTCGGGACCACTTCAGATAAAGAGACACACGAAGAATTGAAATAAAATAAAGCACGCACAAGACCGACACAATGAGGGACCACTTCAGGAAAAAAAAAACCAACATATGAACAATGCACGGTACTTTATCGCAAAAATAATGCATAAAAGTTACACTAAAACTTAGACAATGCGGGACCACTTCAGAAAAAACAAAAAAAACAAAAAAAAAAAAAAAAAAAAAAACAAAAACAAGAACCCAACATATGTTGCTATCACTCGGACAACAAGTTACACAAAATAAACAAAAAAGATGGAACTATACTTACAGTGGTGCAGATCTGGGGTTTCAAGTGCAAGCCCTTCGAAAGTAACTATATTTCTCTTCCTTCACACGTAAGTTTGTAGCAGATCTAGGGTTCCACTTCTAGAAGACAAAAAGTGAATGTTTGGAATGAACTAAATTTTCTAAGTGTTGTATACGGCTGCCTTTACTAAAGAACACGAGTGAGAATACTCCCTTTTACCGGGGTAGATCAGACTTTCAACCACATAGATAAGGGTCAAAATGGTACGATATCACTCATATAAGGGTATAAGCGTAATTACTATGTCAAGATATTTATGCAGTTGTTGGAACTCGGAACTGAAGGGCAAAGTCGTCAATCAAAAAGGCAAAGCGAGGGTAAAATGGGAAGTAAAACTCATAAGACGGCATGTGACGCGCACGTGAAGGGTTGACCATCTAATTTAACGCGGTTGCTTGCAGAAGGCTTGCGGCAAAAGGTAAACTAAATGGGTAGGTCCAAGAGGGCAATATGGTCCAACTGTCAGTTAATGGGGCAAGTGGGAAATGGCTGGTAGTTCATGGGGGAAAACGGTAATTAACCCTAAATTAAAACAACCCGCTTAATAAATACATAAGCCTATGTTTTAACAAATTAAAACAACCTACTTAATAAATAAATAAAATCTTGTCTTTGGTAAATTTACAATAGCTTGATGATGGCCTGATGGGAATAATATTTTCAGCTTAAATTGTCTCTGACTATCCCACATCACTATTTAATTACAATTAATATCACTAAATAATTGTAACTAAACTCCAGAAAATATTATTGATTAACTCAACAAAGTTCTCTTTGACTAACTTATGGGTGAGTATGATTCCTCCATGAAATCCTTTGTAGACGAATTAGGACTGTGATACTGTCACACCATATTCTCTACCTCTTATTCTTTGAGCACCAGATTCTTATCCTTATTATTCTCTCTCCTATGAATACTCCATTCACTAGGTAATCTATTTTGGAATTCTCTATCTAAAATGCTTTGGCCAGAGACTGAGAATAATCCTGTATAAAATCTTATTCAATGGGAGATTTCTCATCCTTATTGAGCAAAACTCTTCTCATGATGCTACATGTGATCACCCAACACAAAGATAATGTTGACCTCAAATAGATAAGGCCTCAATCTACAATGTACCAAAGCAAAGACACTTAACATCTAAGTTTACTTTTCTCTCAAGATTTAGAATCACAAGTATAAGTAGACTGAGAGTTATTGTCTACAAGTTGAGGTATCCCAATCCGTTTAGTGTATACCACCCTATACACCTACACATCAACCCGAAGGATACACTTCGCCTGATTAAGGTAAATCACACAATTGATGTGTAACAGTCATGCTAAAGGAATGTCTAGTTTCATTATGACTACGAACAAATGAATTTCAAAATACAAAGGTTATGATCTCAGACCTTGTGTGACAAAAACCTTACTCACACCCATATACCATATTCAATGTATTCTTTGGACCTTTTGTATGGGGACAATCATAAAAGATCATACAAAAGATTATTATATGCTATATGCTCATTTATTTAATCAATAAATAATAATAATCATTTATAATAAAACAAATACCAAACTCTTAATGTCAACATGTAAGTAACTTAGGATTTAGGGCAAAATTCCCAACAGTTTCTCCACCCTACATTGTAAGTGTTGGAGTACGGATTGTTCTTCAAAGGATAATTGTTCTAGCCCACATAGTTCGCTTGCTCTTGATCTATGAATGAAGACATAGGGCAAGTCTCAGTAGTATGGTCAGAATAGGAACATATGGCACATACCTCAACTTGCGCAATTTGTTGAACGTGAGAGATGTTATGAAAAGTCATGGCTTTTTACTAGCATATCCAACTTTCTCTCCATGGTAGCCTTCTGAGTTTGAACTCCTCCATTTATGCTCACTTCATTACGCCATTTCCTTTTAGTCCTTGTCTCCCTCTGGATGAGGATTGCTGGGAATTCTCGCTTAAGGTCTCAAAAAGCTCTATGGCTTCCTCGCTGTTTTTCTCCATCAGCACTCCTCCACAAGCTGAATCTACAAGACTTTTGTTAGGATCATTTAAACCCTCATAAAATGCATGTACCTGATCATCTTGAGATAAGTTGTGATGTGGGCATTTGAGAAGTAATTCATTGAAGTGCTCTCATGCCTCAAAGAATAGGTCTCCATCTTTTTGTTGGAAAGTTTGGATCTCCTTTTTCAATTGCCTAGTCTTTTGGGATGGAAAGAACATCTTAAGAAACTTTGTGGCTAACTCCTCTCAGTTGTGAAATGAACCTGCAGCCAAAGAATTTAACCACAGCTTAGCATTATCTTTTAAGAAAAAAGGGAAAAGAATTAACCTGATTCCTTCTACGGTTAAACCATGGATGTTCTGCATTTTACATATGTCAAAGAAATCCTGAATGTGTAAGTATAGATCTTCTGTAGGTGTGCCTCTATAGTGTAGAACCATATTGAGTAGGTGAGGACATAAATTGTAATTGCTCTGCACAATGGGCTGAAAAGCAATACACGATGGCTGGTTAAGATTTTGTGGAATGAAGAAACTCTTCATTGGCTTTCTCTAGGGCTGATTCTCTATGTATGCTTCTGCCATCTCTTTCTCAACTTCGAATTCTTCTTCTGTTTCGGAGTTGTCTCTTTGCCTTCGAGGTTGTCGAATAGTGTGTTCAATCTCTGGATTGCATGGAATAATGGCTAAATTCTGAGATCGACAACCTTGCATAGGTGAAAAATAGCTTCTATAGTACACAGCAACTTCAGTGCTGCTGTCTGGGAGAGGGGTGCTCGAGCATCTCTGGAGTGCGCTCAAGCCCTCTGAATGGTGCGCTCGAGCGTCTTCTGTAGTTCATAAACATAACAGAGACCAACTGCAAAAACAAATCACAAAAAAGATTAGATGAAAATTATGAAATGAAACAGAAATAACGAAATTAAAGGAAAAACTTATAAACATAATTTAACCCAATTCCTGGCAACGGCATCAAAAACTTGTTATGCAAATATTCACCTAAATAATAGGCTTCTATTTGAACGTTTTACTCGCAAGTGCACAAGATCAAAACGATAGTATAGAGAGCAAGTACGAGATCATTGTCACAAGGATTGGTTTAAACTATGTTTAAAGAGAATTTCCTAAAAAGATATTTTGAATGAAACAACATAAAATATTGAATTTAAATAATAAGAAGATAAGGTAGGGCTTCGATTTCCACCACAAATCATACTCTGTTAAGAACATGGTATGCACAATGCTACAACCATATCAAGATACTCAATGTTTGCCAACCTAAGGGCATGGGTGTATACTCCAAAAGTTATTAATCTCCCTAAGCAACAAGATTAGGCATGGATGTATACTCTAACTCTTTTTTTTTCTTGAAGAATTTAGCATGGGTGTATACTAAGTTTTTCTTCAAGAAACCATAAATGTATGGAGATCGATAAACACACTAAAACCTAGAACATGGTGTATATTCCAGTCTTTCATGTTGATCATTCCAAGAACCTGTGATGAGGTTCTTTTGTCACTCTAATAGGCCCAGGACTCGGTCATCCAAATTGACCTAAATAACAAATCTCTACCACAAGCATATGATGATCAAACACATACATGTGAGGAATTCAATAAAACTGGAAATAATCAAGTTGAGCATCAAAATATGAATTGTAGCAAAGCAAATCGAAAACTTAAAGAGACATGATTAAGGCTTCAATCGAGCCCTAACTAAAGTATTAGCTACACATAATTCGGATGAAAATCATTTTCATAAGAAAATAATAAAGAAAAAGAAAGAACAAGAAAAACTAAGAAAACTCCTCTGATACAGCCTTTGATTCTTCTCTCAAAGCTTGTCTATTTTATTTCTATGAATGAAGGAAGTATTTATATAGTTTGGAACAACCTTAATTAATTTTGTGCAGCCCACAACTCTAATTCCAACTTGGACTAGGTTTAGAAAAACTTCCAAAATAGGGTCTACTGACATTCTGCAACATCTCACGATTGGCGCTCGAGCCCCTTGGATTGGCGCTCGAGCCCCTTGGATTGGCACTCGAGCCTCTTATGAATGGCGCTCGAGCGTCTTCCTCTAGTGATGTGCTCGAGCCTCAGTAATTGAGCCCGAGCCACTTCTTTCTTTAGTTTTTCTCTAAATTGAGTTCTAAGCTTGGAACTTGATGAAGTTGAGTGTTTTTCTCTCAAAACCTGAAAAATAAGGGAAAACACAAAAACAAGACAAAACATCATATTATAATGAAACTAAGAGATTAACAAATGTGAATTAAGGGGCTTGAATGTGTAACATTCAGCACTTATCAATACACCCATGCCGTTGTGGCTGGCAAACAGTGAGCATCTCAATACGGTTTGTAACATGTGCACGTCGTTTACTTCAAAAGTATGATTAATGGTGAATATCGAAGCCCTACTTTACTTTCTCATTGTTTAAAATCAATTTGTTTTTTTGATCCATAAAATCCCATTTACCTTCTTATTGTTTCAATTCCATTATTTGTTCTTGTTTCATTTAGATATTGGTTTTAAACCTATTATTCATTTTGATCCATTGTAACGTTGTTTTAGGAAAGTATCTTTAAATGCAATTTGCCCAATCCTTGTGAGAATGATCTCGTATTTTGCTATCTATACTATCATTTGATCTTGTGCACTTGTGAGTAAAACATACACTTATTTGCCTATTATTTAGGTGCATATTTGCACAACAAGTGGGAGCATGAAACACAGAATTGGAAGCAAGAGCCAAGGCACTGAGATTATCACACCACAATGTGGGGGCTGACATAAGGGGAATGCAAAGTTCCTTGAAGAGCATCCGAATCCAAAACAGCTCAACAGTGGTTAAAGCCATGGAGCAATACTCTGCCTCAGTGCTTGAGCGAGAGACCACTGCTTGTTTCTTAGCACTCTAGAACACCAAACAATGTCCAAAATAGACTCCAAATCCTGAAGTGGAATGCCAATCATCAAGGCTACCAGCCCAATCAGAGTCACAAAAGGCCTATAAACGGAGGTCACCAAGTCTGTAATGAGGACCATGATCAGATGTGTGTTTCAGATACCAGAGGACTCATTTAGCTATAGACCAGTGTGTTGTAAATGGGGAATGCATATGTTGGAACACTTAAAAGGCAATCTCAAGCCAAGTAAGAGTGCAGAACAGAAGTGCCCAACCACTTCACAATATTTAGTTAAGTCTGGTAAAAGATCCCCATCATACTTAGACAATTTGGAACCAGCAAAACACGGAGAAGATGCAAGCTTAGCACCAAGCATACGAGTGCGATGCAATAGGTCCCTGATGTACTTGGCTTGACACAAGTATAGGGAACTCCCATCACGTGTAGCCTGAATTCTAAGGAAGAACCTGAGACTACCCAAATCTTTCAAAGGAAACTTTTTCTGCAGTTGAGCAATGAGGGTAGTAATAACATGTACATGAGTTTCTGTAACCACAATGTCATCAACAGAGATTAACATAAACACCTTAATAGCACCTTGAATAAAGATGAATAAAGAAGAATCCACCAATGAGGTTATAAAACCAAGTTCTAGCAGAGAGGTTGAGAGACTATAGAACCAAGCTCTAGGAGCTTGTTTAAGCCCATAGATGGACTTATAAAGTTTACACATGAAATCAAGGTGTCCCTTGTCTACAAATCGTTGAGGTTGTTCCATGTAAACCTCTTTTAAGAGAGAACCATGGAGGAAGGCATTGGAGACATCCAATTGTCGTATGAGCGAATTAATGTGCATTGCCATAGCCAAAATGATCCATATAGTTAAGGGCTTGAGCACAGGACTGAAGGTGTCCATGTAGTCCACTCCACATTGTTGTTTAAACCCCTTAGCCACCAACCTAGCCTTGAACCTATCAATGGATCCATCAAGCTTTTGTTTGATTTTATAAACACACTCATTTCTAACATTGTGCTGTAATGGTCTAGGACAGAGAGTTGAAGTGCCATTAGTACCAAGAGCCTCAAATTCTTAAGTCATATTAGTTTGCCATCGGGGATTAGTAATTGCTTTAGAGAAACACGTGCGTTCAGTGACAGATAAAGTGGTAAGAAAGGCCTCATGAGGATGTTTAGTGCTGTAGAACAACTGGCAATCATTAAAAGGCTTTGGTTTAGGGAGCTAGTGCGTGACCTTGTTACCATAGGATGGCTAGGAAGGACATTGGTCTCCAATGAGGAAATAGGATCCCATGAAGGTGGATTCGAGTCAATAGGAGTATATTCTGCAGAGGAATGTGAATTAGGTGTAGAGGCAGAGATAGTGTCATCAGGGAACGAAGATGATGAAAGGATAGTGACCTACAAGTCAGAGACAGTAAGTGGTACAGACAGACTATCATTAGTAGTAGAGGAAACAGGAGTAGAGATAGATGGTGATAAAGGGAGACTCACCGGGATCATAAATGGAGCATCAGAAGCTACATTAATTATGGAGGGCAGCTTCAACGTGGCATGTTCCTTTGAAGGGAAAGAGTGTTCATCAAAAACCACATGGCATAGGAGATATACCCTGTCAGTGAGAGGATCAAGACATCTATACCCAGCATGACTATATCCCAAGAAAATGCAAGCTTTGGACCTATATTCCAATTTGTGATTGGTGTATGGTCGAAGTAAAAGAAAACATTTGCATCCAAAGACTCTAAGAATGGAGTAGTTAGGTGCCATGTTGAACAGTTTCTCATAAAGAGATGAATGATTTAGCATAAGAGTAGGCAGCCTATTGATGATGTAAATGGATGTGAGAAAGACATCTACCCAATATTTGTTAGATAAGCCAGAGTGAGCAAGAAGGGTGAGACCTGTCTCAAGGATGTGCTGAAGCTTCCTCTAAGCCAATCTTGTTGAGAAGTGTGTAGGCATGATTTTCTATGGATGATACTGTTTTGAGACATGAATTGTTCAAATCGAAGAGAGGTGAACTCACCTCCTCCATTAGATTGGAGACCTTTAATTTTGTAGCAGAATTGAGTTTCAGCAAGGGTTTTAAATTTAATGAATGATTCATATGCTTCAAACTTATTGTGTAAAGGGTAGAACCATGTGTAACAGCTGAAGTCATCCACAAAGATTATATAGTGCTTATAGCAACTAATTGATGGAATGGGAGATGTGCACAAATCAGTGTGAATAAGCTCAAAAGAAGTTGTGCTAATGCGAGTGGATGCAGAAAAAGGAAGCTTTTTGCTCTTGCCTAATTGACATGAATCACAAAAGACAGTTTTATTAGAATTCTCATTGGAAGTGGACAACTTATGTGCGTTTATTACACGAGAAACATTATTGAAAGCAGAGTGGCCTAACCTATAATGCCACACATATAAAGAAGTTCTTAATCCTATCAAAGCAGTAAATAGAAGTTTGAATTTTGATGAAGTGCTCTTGAACCGCAGAGGATATAAAAGAATTGCAAGCGTCTGAAGGTCCTTCACAAAGAAACGAGAAGAGTGTTGGGGATCACGCACTATGTTAACAAGAAACATTGCGCAACAGAATATATAAAAAATTTAAACAAATCTAATTGATCTATGATCGCAATAAAACTTCAAGAGGAAAATGAATTTGATTTTCACAAAATTAAAGTAAAACATAAGTTAGATTTACTTATAATTCATGTCGGCCTCTCTTTAAGCATATAGGGCTATTTGAATTCACCTTTGCATCTTTGTTGTTGATGATCTTCGAAGTTGATGAAAAATGCGAAGAGCACCAAGAGCTCCAAAATCTTCAAAGGCTTGAAGAACTTCAAGAACGCGAAGAACATGATGAACATGAAGAACAATGAAGAACATTGTTCTTCATAAATCTGGATCTTCTTCTTGATGATTGAACATGACAGTGAGTGTGGACTGACAACTAGAAGCAAGAAAATAATATTTCTCTTTTACAAAAATACTCTATAATAGCTTAATGCTTATTGTCTATACTTTGTAGTAATGGAAGTAGTTTTCCAAGGAGTGAGTTTTCTGCTTCTCACTGACCATCTATTTATAATCTTTGAAAAGCTAAAAGAGGAGTAAAATAATCAATGTAGGACAAGTAGTAGGAGGCTAAGGTATTGAAAAACCCTAGCCACTACATCATATGAGAATGACGCATGGGCTAGGGTAAAATACTCTGGCCCATGCGTCAATTGCTGCCCCATGCGTCACTTGAGGTGACGCATGGGTCAGGGAATTAATATCCTGGCCCATGCATTTTTCCTCATGCTCTGGCTTGAGTTTTATCCCAAAGCCCAATTTTCCTCTCTAGCAATTTCTGTACAGTTTTTCCTTAGGCCTATGTTTTTAATTAAAACAACTTGCTTAGATAAATAAGCCCGATGTTTTAATAAATAAAAACAACTTGTCCAACAAATAAATAAGCTCATGTTTTAATAAATCAAAACAATCTGCTTAATAAATAAATAATCGAAGCTCATAATCACTTAGTCAATTTACAACAGCTCAAGAAGGGACCCAAAAGGAAAATAGATTTAGCTATTTTAGTCCCGTGAAATTTCGTCATCTGATGACTCATCACCTTGACTAAAAATCATAGATAATTCAGCTAAATAAATTTGATTGAACTCTAAATCATATTTTGCCACAAATAATTAATCCTCCATGACATACTTATCAAATTACAATATTACCCCTCCATGAAATTTATTTTGTGGTTGAACCAAAGATGATTAACTATCACTTTGTTCACCACATCTCTTTCCTTGAGTACCTAGATCCAAACTTCATGATTTATCCCAATGTACCTTATGAGATTAAACTCATCCTTGTACACAGTTTCAGTTAAATACCACTGAAAACGCTCGAGCCCGAGACACATGATAATCATTCTTATTGATCCTAAAACAAAGGGAATTTTCTTATCTCTTTGTTCTCCAACAAAGGACATGAACTCCTTCTAGAAGAGTGATCTTCCACAATGCTACATGTTGATTACCCAACATAAAGACAATATTGACTGATAAGTGTTGAATATTACACATTCGAACCCATTAATTCACATATGTTAATCTCTTAGTTTCATTATAGTATGATATTTTGCGTTGTTTTTGTGTGTTTTCTGATTTTTAGGTTTTGGAAGAAAAGAAATCAAATTTATCAAAGTTCCAAGCTTAAAAGACATTTTGGCAAAAAGCTGAGAAAAGCACCATAGAAGCAAGACGGGCGAGCGCAACAACCAATGAGCTCGAACGCACCACTGAAGGCAAAGCTGCTTGAGCGCATAATCCAAGGGCTAAAGCGCCCTTGCGCTCTAGCGCCCTCATGCGCTAGAGCGCAATGAAGTCGGCAAACCTTGTTTTGGAAAGATTTTAAATCCAAGTCCAAGTTGAAATTGGAGTGTGGGCTGTATGAAATCAACTAGGGTTTTTCCAAACTCTATAAATACCACCCTAATTCGTCCAAATCAGGAGCACAAGCATGAGGAATGGATCAAAGCTACATCAAAGAAGGGTTTCTTAGTTTTTTTTTTTTTTGTTCTTTCTTTTTTCTTTGTTATTTTCTTATGAGGATGATTTTCATCTGAATTATGTGTAGCTAATACTTTAGTTAGGGCTTGATAGAAGCCTTAGGCCCCGTTTGTTTCGACGGAAAATGATTTTTTCGTGTTTTCTTGTGTTTGGTGGGGCGTAAGATAATAGTCAATGAAAATCATTTTTAGTTTGATCGAAAAATCTTCTTTAATTTCCGTAAATTGGTTTCCCCTTTTTAAAACCATAAACCATTTTTCGAATTTAAGCATCACATTCTCAAATTGGTAGACCACAGCTAAAACACCACTAGACCCCGCCGGAACCCGGTCGAAACCAGCCCGGGACATTTTTCGGACGTGCCAGGGACATTTTCGGGACCCGCCCGAGACATTTTCAAGACCTCCCCGGGACATTTTNTCTTTAATTTCCGTAAATTGGTTTCCCCTTTTTAAAACCATAAACCATTTTTCGAATTTAAGCATCACATTCTCAAATTGGTAGACCACAGCTAAAACACCACTAGACCCCGCCGGAACCCGGTCGAAACCAGCCCGGGACATTTTTCGGACGTGCCAGGGACATTTTCGGGACCCGCCCGAGACATTTTCAAGACCTCCCCGGGACATTTTCGGGAACTACTCGGGACATTTTCGAGACCTCCCCGGGACATTTTCGGGACCTACCCGGGACATTTTCGGAACCCGCCCGAGACATTTTCAGGAAATCCCCGGGACATTTTTGGGACCTGCCCGGGACATTTTCGGGACCTCCCCGGGACCCGCCCGGGACATTTTCGGGACCTGCCTGGGATCTCCCCGGAACATTTTCGGGACCTCCCAAGGACCCACCCGGGACATTTTCGGGACCTCCTCGAGACTCGCCCGGGACATTTTTGGGACCTACCTGGGACATTTTCAAGACCTCCCCGGGACATTTTTGGGATCCGCCCGAGACATTTTCAGGATCCGCCCGTGACATTTTTTGGACCCGCCCGAGACATTTTCGGGACCACCATGGACATTTTTGCGACCACCAGGGACATTTTTTGGACCGCCCGGGACATTTTTTGGACCCACCGGAAATATTTTTGGGACCCACCCGAGACATTTTCGGGACCCTCCGGGAAATTTTTGGGACTCGCCCAGGACAGCATTGGGATGTCACCAGGACCTGATCAGGACATCGCTAGGACCCACTCAGAACATTTTCAGGACCCGCTCGAGATATCTTCGAGACCCGCCTGGGACAATTTATATTAATTTTTTCAAATTGTGCATAAAAAGTAATTTCTTTTGGTTAATATGATTGGTTGAAAATATAAAAAAAATATTTGCGATTTTCCGTACGCGCCAAACACCGGAAAATATTTTCGGCGAAAATCAATTTCCCTGAAACCATTTTCTGACGAAAATTATTTTACGTCGAAACAAGCGGGGCCTTAATCATGTCTCTTTAAGGTTTCGATTTACCTTGCTACAATTAATGTTTCGATACTTAATTGATTTATTATGAGTTTTTGTTCGTTCTTCATATGGGTTATATATTGATTTGATCATCTTACGCATATAACATGTGGGGTTTGTTATCTAAGTCAATTTGGATGACCGAGTCCTGGGCCTAGTATAGTGACAAAAGAACCAATTGCGGGTTCTTGAAATAATCAACATGGAAGACCCGAATAGATACCATGTTCTAGGTTTTAGTATGTTTGTCGATTTCTATAGAATTATGTTTTCTTAAAGAACAACTTAGTAGATAACATGCTAAATCCTTTGAGAAATAAAAGAATTAAAGTAGATACCATGTAATACCCCAAAGATTTATCAAGTTTTGAGGGTTAGTTTTGAGCTTTGGGATGCCATGGAATGTTTGAAGGATTCTATGGAACGTTCGATGTTGAGGATCAAATGTTCGATACATGTCCCGATGCATTGATCACGTGAAAACTTTCGATTAATGTACATGTCAAACAATATCAAACGATCGATGCTTTTATGGAACATTCGATGTGCTTTTATCAAATGTTCGATGCTTTAATCAAACATTCGGTGGAAACCCTAGAACTGTTGGATAATAGTGCATCAAACGATCGACGTCATACATCAAATATTCTATGCATCCAAAAATCATTAGTTAATAGACTGACGTCCCAGCTCTATAAATACCAACCCTAACCCCCCTCTGCACTGTTCATACATATATACAAGTCATATTTGTGAGTATTCTCACATATTGTCCATAATTTATTCAAAGCATTTAACTTATGAAATCCCACATAAGTGAGGACATGTCATAAGGATCCCGTTGACAATAATGTAAATCATCCAATATTGCACTGGAATACCCTACCGAAGTAAGAGCATAATTCGAGATGAGTATTTAAACAAACAAGAGGTAATACAACATAAACGTCCCCACTATAAGTAAGGGCTTATTATGAGTTATATGTACAGTATTGAAAGAATCTCTTATAGCCAATTTTCACTTAACTTCATGCTTATACNGACGTCGTACATCAAATATTCTATGCAATTCCAAAAAATCATCAGTTAATAGACTCAAACGTCCCAGCTCTATCAAATACCAACCCCTAACCCCCCCTCTGCACTGTTCATACATATATACAAGTCATATTTGTGAGTATTCTCACATATTGTCCATAATTTATTCAAAGCATTTTAACTTATGAAATCCCACATAAGTGAGGACATGTCATAAGGATCCCGTTGACAATAATGTAAATCATCCAATATTGCACTGGAATACCCTACCGAAGTAAGAGCATAATTCAAGATGAGTATTTAAACAAACAAGAGGTAATACTGCATAAACGTCCCCACTATAAGTAAGGGCTTATTATGAGTTATATGTACAGTATTGAAAGAATCTCTTATAGCCAATTTTCACTTAACTTCATGCTTATACCGTCGAAGGGCAGGGCCACCATGATGTTTAGACATGAGTTTGAGTGTTATCCACTATAAGATTAAAAATAACAACCAACAAACAATATATATAGGTTGATTTTACAAGTCCTTTAAACCTTTTCCATTTTCCTTTAAAACAAGCTCCGCTTGCTTCCGCTTTTAGTTTTTGAGCACATAGGATCCTTGAACTAAACCAATAATCAAACATACTTCAAACACATATTAGATACATCAAATATATGTTATATACATTAAATAATAACAAAGGAAACCATCAAAACCTGTTAGCATCAAAAATCACATAAAAATACTCTATAGAGGCCGAATGGGTGTAGGATGAGTTCTTGGTGTTTTCTCATGATTTCAAAGCCCAAAGATCAATGGGAACATGATATAAAATAGTTTTAGAACCCTCCTAAGTGATCATACACAGCCCATGCAAACAGGTTGTGAAAAACCACAAAATTCCCCAACACCCCTCTATTGAGCCGGTTTTGAAGCTAGTTGAGGAGGATGAAGCTTTCATACCTCAAATGGACTCCAAAATGACTTCTAAAGGTTGGGTTAGCTGCTGGACACCTCAAGCAAGGTTGTGTATAAGTTCTGGACAGTTTGGAGGATATTTGCTCAAAAACCCCCTAGGTGCCGTGAGAGTGTGTGAGTGAGATGAATGAGAGATTTTTCTGTTTTCGGTGCTAGGGGCTCATCTCATATTTATAGGAGAAGCCAAGGCTTCTAGATGGCCAGCACACACGTCCAAACCAGCCTTGCTTCAATGGAAAGTAAGCTTTCCATGCAACTTACCAAAATATCCTCAAAGGTCAAGATCTTTTTATGACTTTTTTGGCATTTTGTGCTTTCTTTCTAGCAACTTCTCCAACTGCCAAGTGCCATCACCCTAAGCTCCCAAATCAGTGATGAGCCAGCCCTACCATGGGAATTTAGTAGTGTTAAGCTAAATTCGACAGTTGGAGGTTTTAAGGCTCGGGTTTTAGGCCAAAAGTTAACTGTCTCAGAATTAAATTCCGATTTCACCAAACCGAAGTAAAAACCATTTATATACTAAATAGAGTCCATTTATGATATAAATTCAAAATGGTGAAACTCCATTTTAGAAATAAGGCCCAAGTCAAAAGTGCTACGTTAGCGATGAATAGTCATCTTTATGCTTAAAAAGGTCAACAGATTAACTTTTATCGAAAATCTGTTATGTCGTAGAGAGTTACGATACAAGCATAACGGGCTTTAGTTTGAGTAAAATTGAGTTCGTTTGACCCAGTTTTTTATACTTACAAGATTGGTCGCTAGAAAACGATCATTTTCTAAAGAGATTCTAAAGGGTTTTGACTAGAAATCTCTTAATCTTCATGAATATCTCTAAAGCCATTATCGTAGCTAAATGATAATGTTTCCTCAACATATATCATTTAGTTCAATAATATGTTTAAGAGATTTGAATTCCTCGGGCATTACATGGTTGTAGCATTGTGCATATTGTTACCTTATTTAAGTATGATTAGTGGTGGATATCGAAGCTGATAAGTCTTGAATGTTATACATTCGAGCTCCTTAACTGGCATATGTTATACCTTAGTTTGTATTGTTATTTAATATTTTTGTGTGTTTTAGTGTTTGTCTTATTTTCAGGTCTTAATGGACATTCAAAGTATACCATTGAAATTAAGCTTGAAGATAAGTTAGAGAAAAGTTCAGGTGCTGTGAAGGAGTGACGCTCAAGCACCCAAAAGTCAGTATCGAGTGTCAGCAGAGTTTGACACTCGAGCACCCAATCCTGGTGCTCGAGCGCCGTCGTATCTTCCAGAACTGGAAGATATTTTTTGACAGCTAACGACGGTGGGGATATTTTTGGGTCCAAAATTGCGGCTTGCCAGCGAGTTGTAAGCGCCGAATTCACTCCCCAGAGGACTCCTAAATAGCTGGATGATAGATTTTTAACTTGATCTTTCCTTAAGAAAGATCAAGGCTTCATTTTTCACATATATGCATTTGCTGTTCGAGAGATGGACAGTAGCTCGGTTCAGTTTTAGTTTTTCTTAGTTTTTCACTTATTTTGCTTTCATTTCTTGTTATAGTCAGTAGGTAGAACCAGCCCATATCACTACATTCCTTAGAGAAATGGTTTTCTTCAACCTAATGAAGAAATCCAATTCTTTTTTGAGGAACTAAACTCATTGTAGGGTTTGATGTAGCTTGATCCAAAGTGCTATGGGCTGAGTGTTTTTAGCTAGGATTTTGTACAAATGGTATGGTGATTGATGTGAACCCCATCAAGAATAACGAGACCTAACAACGAAAGGGAACCCAAGATCGTTCTATGGACAGATTTGAATGGAAGACCTCGACCCGTTGTTTATGATAAACAAGAACCTCGGTATAATGAAGACGCCACAAACGGTGGTGGAAACTCCGTTTGATAAGTCGAGATGAACGCCACGGGAAATCCTAATAAGTTCGAGTAGTTCTTCAAAGAACCAAAGAGAATAAACTCACAAGTTTTATGAATAATCAATGTCTGCGTTTTCCATTGCTTATGCACCTATTTAAAGGGCTGAACATTACAAGGAGAAAACCCTAACATAGAAAACCTAATTAAAGCCGAAAATGGTTAAGGAAAAAAATTCTTACCTTGCTAAACACACAAGACATATAAGGCAATAAAGGCTGGACGCCTAGAGTCATATAGAAAGGAAATAAAAGACAACATAAAAGGAAAGAAAGTGGCGCCTAGAATAGCTATGCAATCAAATCCTTCTAGAATAGACCCAAAATATTTCTTGCCAATTCTTAACCTTGACCGGATCCTTCTAGAACTTGAATTAGGGTAACGATTCTTTGTTGCCCACGTGGATCATGCTCAATGGGCCTCTACGAATTTGCTTGAGCCCATAAATCTTGAATGAGTCCGTTGAGTACATCCTTGAACTTCTTTGCTCGTGCTCTCGTAACCGGCCCAATTGGTACTTGAACGAGATCCTTCGAAGCGGTGCCTTGATCTCCATCATTCCCCTCCTCTTGAAAAGGATTTGCCCTCAAATCATCACCTACATCAAAAGGACTCAAATCAGTAACATTAAAAGTGGCACTTACATTGTACTCACCGGGTAAATCTAGCTTGTAAGCATTGTCAATGAAACGCTCGAGGACTTGGAAAGGACCATCTCCTCTTGGGAGCAATTTGGAACGTCTTTTTGCCGGGAATCTTTCTTTTCTCATACGCAGCCAAACCCAATCTCCAGCTTCAAAAACCAACTTGCGACG
This sequence comes from Betula pendula, assembly GCA_900184695.1. Lineage (NCBI taxonomy): Eukaryota > Viridiplantae > Streptophyta > Magnoliopsida > Fagales > Betulaceae > Betula > Betula pendula. Next base: position 150,270 of record FXXK01000619.1, on the reverse strand, counting down.
TCCCTTGTTGGCTTGTGTGGCATATTGCTCCGTTCTTCGCTCAATATTGAGTCTTGCTTTCTCATGAATCTGCTACACAAAGTCAGCTTTCTTTTTGCCATCTAAATTAACGTGCTCCGTCAAAGGTAAAGGAGATAAATCGAATGGAGTTAAAGGATTAAACCCATACACAATTTCAAATGGCAAAAATTGGGTAGTAGAATGAACAGCTCTATTATATGCAAACTCAACCTGTGTTTAACATTCTTCCCATGTTTTGATGTTCTTTCTAATGATTGCCCTCAATAGAGTAGACAAAGTCCTATTTACTACTTCAGTTTGACCATCAGTTTGTGGATGACAAGTAGTGGAAAACAATAGCTTTGTACCTAGCTTACACCACAAAGTCTTCCAAAAATAGCTCAAGAACTTAGCATCTATATCCGAAACAATTGTCCTAGGCATGCCATGTAATCTCACAATCTCTCTAAAGAACAAATCAGCAACATGGGAAGCGTCATCCGTTTTGTGACATGGAATAAAATGTGCCATTTTAGAAAATCTATCCACGACCACAAAAATTGAATCTCTTCCACGTTTAGTCCTAGGCAATCCGAACACAAAATCCATTGAAATATCAATCCAAGGCTCACTAGGAATTGGTAAAGGAGTATACAAACCGTTGGGCTGCACTTTGGATTTAGCTTGCCTACATGTGACACATCTACCACAAATCCGTTCGACATCTCATTTCATGTGAGGCCAATAGAAGTGTTCCTGCAAAATAGTTAAAAGTCTTTGCAACTCCAAAATGTCCCATTAATCCCCCACCATGTGATTCCTGCACTAATAACTCCCTCATTGAACAATTAGGTACGCATAGCTTATTTTCTCGAAATAGGAATCCATCAAGCCTAAAGAACTTACCAAAGACAATTTTCTCACAAGCTCGATATTCTTCACAAAATTCGTGGTCTTCAGCATATAATTCTTTAATGTGTTCAAAACCAAGCAATTTTGCATCAAGTGTGGAGAGTAAGGCATACCTGCGAGAAAGTGCATCGACGACTACATTCTCCTTACCTTGCTTGTACCGAATGACATATGGAAACGTCTCTATGAACTCCACCCATCGCGCATGCCTTTTGTTTAGCTTGTGTTGGCCCTTCAAGTGTTTCAAGGACTCATGATCGGTGTGAATCACGAACTCCTTAGGCCATAGGTAGTGCTACCACGTCTCTAACGCCCAAACCAATGCATACAACTCCTTGTCATAAGTTAGGTAGTTTAAGGCTGCCCCGCTGAGTTTCTCGCTGAAGTAAGCAATTGGTCATCCTTCTTGCATAAGAACAGCGCCTATACTAATACCTGAAGCATCACATTCAATTTCAAACGTTTTAGAAAAGTTAGGTAAAGACAACAAAGGTGCGTTAGTCAGCTTCTCTTTGATTAATTGAAATGCCTTCTCTTGTTCTTCTCCCCACCGAAATCCAACATTTTTCTTGATCACTTCGGTAAGCGGTGCGGCTAAGCTACTGAAGTCCTTCACGAACCGCCAGTAGAAACTAGCAAGTCCATGAAAACTATGAACATTACCTACACTTGTGGGGCTCGGCCATTCTTGGATTGCATGTACCTTCTCTTCATCAACCTGTATACCTTGTGCACTAACAACAAATTCCAAAAATACAAGCTTATCGGTTTAAAAAGTGCACTTCTTTAAATTAGCAAACAACCTTTTTTTCCTTAGCACATCTAAAGCGGATTTCAAATGTACTACATGATTGTCTATGTTTTTGCTATAAATGAGTATATCATCAAAATAGACAACAACAAATCTGCCTATAAATGCACGCAAAACATGGTTCATAAGTCTCATAAAGGTCCTCGGAGCATTAGTCAAACCAAAAGGCATAACTAACCATTCATACAAACCATATTTTGTTTTTAAGGCGGTTTTCCATTCATCTCCTTCTTTTATCCTAATTTGATGATAACCACTTTTTAAATCAATCTTAGAAAATATGCAAGAACCATGCAGCTTATCTAACATATCATCTAAGCGTGGGATAGGATGACGATACTTTACCGTTATATTGTTGATGGCTCGGCAATCAACGCACATTCTCCACGTCTCATCCTTCTTACGTACAAGTAAGACCGGAACCGCACATAGGCTCATGCTCTCCCTCACGTGCCCTTTCTCCAACAATTCACTTACCTGCCATTGAAGCTCCTTTGTCTCCTCGGGATTGCTCCTATAAGCTGGTCGGTTTGGAATGGTTGCACCGGGAACAAAATCAATTTGATGTTCAATCCCTCAGATTGGAGGTAACCCATGTGGTGTTTCCTCGGGGAAGACATCCCCGTACTCCTGCAAAAGAGAAACAATAGAACTAGGCAAAGCAAGGTCAAGTTTGTTAGTGTTTAAAAGTGCCTCTTTGTACAAAAGTACAATCATCGGCTGATTTGAAAACATTGCTCGCTTGATCTCACTCACTTTTGCATAGAAATTCTTTTGTTTTCTCTATGATTTTCTCTCAAGGGCCGAACTTTGATTTTCTTTTTCTCTCTCATTTTTCTCGGCCTCTCTCTGATTTTCACTCTTTTTCTTTTGCTCACCCTCTTTCTTTTGATCACTCTCCTTTTGTAATCTCACTTGATCCTCATATACTTGCTGCGGTGTCAATGGTACAAGAGTGATTGATCGTTGATTAAGTACAAAAGAGTACTTGTTCGTAAAGCCATCATGCTTCACTTGCCTATCGAACTGCCATGGACGCCCTAGCAATAAGTGTCCTGCTTGCATCGGTACTACATCACACAATACTTCATCTTCATACTTACCGATTTGAAATGCAACTAACACTTACTTGTTCACCCTTATCTCACCACTATTATTTAGCCATTGCAACTTGTACGGTCTAGGGTGCTTTATCATGGGCAATCCCAATTTCTCCACCATAATTGTGCTTGCAACATTAGTACAACTACCACCATCAATAAGCACACTACATACCTTGTCTTTAACATAGCACCTAGTGTGAAAGATGTTTTCCCGCTGTACTTCATCAACTCCTTTTGCTTGCAAGCTCAATGCTCTCCTCGCCACCAATGTCAATGCGTTAGGGGCTAAATACTCCTCCTCAAAAACATCCTCCAATGGCGGCATGTCGTCGGTGTCGGAATCTTCATCATCGGTCACAATTTCACCATTGGCTTGCAACACCATGACTTGCTTGTTTGGACATTGACTTGCTATGTGGTCCCTGCCTTGACATCTAAAACATTTAATATCATGATTCTTAGAGGTAGAGGCTTTGGTTTTACCTTGAGGAACGTGGCTGGCGGTCGTGGACTTGGGCTCAGGTTTGGGCGTTTGTGCCTTGTCCAGTGGCTTGGCATGACTCGATTTCCAAAAGGTAGAACTAGAGTTATGGCCTGCACATGTCCCACTCCCTCTCTTGAGTTGTTGTTCCACTTTGATAGCCATATGCACCATATCTTCCAATTCCACATAATGCTGCATCTCTACCTTATCATGGATCTCCCGGTTTAAGCCAAGTAAAAATCTAGCCATTATAGCCTCCCAATCCTCCTCTACATTAGCGCGGATCATAGCAATTTCCATCTCCTTGTAATAATCCTCTACGCTTCGACTCCCTTGTCTAAGACCTTGTAGCTTTTTGTACAACTTTCGGTAGTAGTAACTTGGAATGAACCGCTTTCTCATCATTACTTTCATCTCCTCCCATGTGTCTATTGGACGTTCTCTATTCCGCCTCCTGTTTATCACAAGCTGATCCCACCAAGTAATAGCATATTCAGAAAATTCAATCACGGCTAATTTTACCTTCTTTGTCTCGGAGTAGTTGTGGCAATCAAACACGAACTCCATCTTCTTCTCCCACTCAAGATATGCCTCAGGATCAGATCTACCTTGAAAGGACGGAATCTTCATCTTAATACCACCCAAGTTGTTATCTTCTCTAAATCTTCCTCCAGGTCTCCTATAGTTAACAATGGAATCCCGATCTTCTTCTTCATCAAAACCAGACCCATAACGTTCTTCATCCTCTTCCCTGGGTGGAACTCTTTCCCTTCTACGCAAATTACGACCGTTTTGTGGTTGCTCCTCACGTCTATTCTCCATTTGATCTATCCATTCGTGAACCTGCTCCATCTCCATCTTCAGCACACACCTCATCTCATTCATCATGGCCTCCATAAACACTTTCAGATCAGCCAATTTTGTATCATCTTCGGCAACGCTCTTACCGCTATCGTGAGACATGATTGCTGCAAAACAAAGGTTAGAAAAAGAAAAAAAAAAAAAAAAGGACCTCACAAATCACTCCCTTACGTGTTTACACTCAAGAATGTGAATCACTCTCCACTCGTGCTTCACTCAAAATAATATGGCTTTTACCCTCTAATGTTCACACCACTCTTGCCTTTTTCCACTCGATAATTCTCTTTCAGTTCTTTTGAAACTAAACAAACAACTCAAAATTTCCAGCAACAATTCACTAAGAACTAATCAAGGAATCTCAGATTTGAACGCAAGGAATATGGAAATTTTCATATTAGAATTAGAAGGAATATGGCAGTTGAATTTTTGGAAGCACAGAATAGTGATTTTTTTTTTTTTCGGACTCCTTTCTGTCTTCTTCTTCGAGTCAGAGCTCTTTTCTTTTTCTTTTTTTCTTTTTTTTTTTTTTTCTTTTATGATCAGCAACTAGATTTTGAGAATAATGAAATAAGATTTTGAAATAACTAAGAGATGTGAGACCAGACCAATAGTTTAGACATCAACAAGAACAAACAAAGATTGAACAAATAGGGTAAAAGAAATTCGGCTAAGAATAGATAAATGATGTGGACAGCTAAAAAAGAAACAAAGTAATGAAAGATGTTAAAGGATAAGCAAACTTGAACTAGAAACCTTGCTTTGATACCAAATGATGTGAACCCCGTCAAGAATAACGAGACCCAACAATGGAAGGGAACCCAAGATCGTTCTATGGACAGATTTGAATGGAAGACCTCGACCCGTTGTTTATGACAAACAAGAACCTCGGTATAATGAAGACGCCACAAACGGTGGTGGAAACTCCGTTTGATAAGTCGAGATGAACGCCACTGGAAATCCCGATAAGTTCGAGTAGTTCTTCAAAGAACCAAAGAGAATAAACTCACAAGTTTTATGAATAATCAATGTCTGCGTTTTTCATTGCCTATGCACCTATTTAAAGGGCTGAACATTACAAGGAAAAAACCCTAACATCGAAAACCTAATTAAAGCCGAAAATGGTTAAGGAAAGAAATCCTTACCTTGCTAAACACACAAGACATATAAGGCAATAAAGGCTGGACGCCTAAAGTCATATAGAAAGGAAATAAAAGACAACATAAAAGGAAAGAAAGTGGCGCCTAGAATAGCTATGCAATCAAATCCTTCTAGAATAGTCCCAAAATATTTCTTGCCAATTCTTAGCCTTGACCGGATCCTTCTAGAACTTGAATTAGGGTAACAATTCTTTGTTGCCCACGTGGATCATGCTCAATGGGCCTCCACGAATGTGCTTGAGCCCATAACTCTTGAATGAGTCCGTTGAGTACATCCTTGAACTTCTTTGCTCGTGCTCTCGTAACCGGCCCAATTGGTACTTGAACGAGATCCTTCGAAGCGGTGCCTTGATCTCCATCAGTGATTGTATATGCATAAGGTTTGTTCTTAACGATTATACCATTTGAAATGAAAATTGTTCTTTGTCTATGAGGAATATGTTTGAGTTTTGAATGATTTCAATACTTTCAATGTCTTTGATTGAGAAGGTATAAGCTATGAAATGATGCTTATGACATGATTTCATGTGAATTTGATAGGGTATGCTAGGGACCATGACTTAATCCATGTTTAGATTAACTTAGAATAGATGGAAAGAGAAATGGGAACCTATGATATTTTATGCTTATTTCATGAGTTTATGTAGGCTATTGAGAGAATTTATATCGCATGCTAGGGAACACGGGTTTAATCACATGTAGAATGTTAGGTGAGTGGCTTGTGTAAAACTATGATGCTTTATCATTTTCCTTTGATAGTATTTTCTTGATGAGTTTGTTGTGAGGGTTGACAACCTCACACGCTCAAAACCATACCTTTGTTTGAGATCCATGCTAGAATTAGTTCGCTTGTGGTATGAGGGTTGAGTGAAATCAATTCCCTATACTTCCCCTACTCATTTTTAGTCAATTTATGTAACTTAGTTTAAAGCGTTTTTGTCATTTAGTTTCTTAGTTTTAAAACACATCAATTCTTGTTTATGAGTTAGGTTAGATGCAATTTTAGAAATTTCATTATCACACAACCAAACACAATTCCTACGGATGATACCCTCTTTTTAGAGCTATCCTACAAGGGTACGATCTAACGCGAGCGGTTTATATTAAATTTTAAAGTCATTCGCATTTGCGTATCAATTTTTGGCGCCGTTGCCGGGGATTGGTTTTGTTTTGAAAAAAAATGGTTGTTATGGAATTTTTAGGGTTACATCTAGTTTAATTCTGTAAATACTGTAGATTGTCTCCTTAGAGTCCAAATTTGTGCATAAATCGAGTCTGTAAGAAATTTTTTTCTGTTTGCTGTTTCTATTCTGTTTCTACAGAACTCGACGCTCGAGCGTCCAAATTTAGAGATCGAGCGCCGCCAGTGCTCGAGCGCCAATACCTGGAGATCGAGCACCCAGCATCCAGACAGTAGCACTGAAGCTACTGCCAAGGCAGAAACAAGTATTTTCTAAACTTTGTTTTTCTTTTTTTGTTTTTTCCTGTGTGCTGTATATATTTAGGATTGTTAGTTTATGTTTGGTCACCGCTCATTATCATTGCCTATATTTTCGTGCGACCTAAATTTAGAGTGTACTCTTAGACAACAAAGAACCGAAAGGAACTTGGATCTAAGAGTACCTAGTATAGAACACATGGCTGAAGAGAATAAGGTTGTTTTATTAAGAGATCATTATGTTCCCTCCACTTACACACCCTCTTCATGCCTTCGGTTGGCAAACATCACGGCAACCCAATATGAGACTAAGTCCAGCACAATTCAAATGTTACTATCTTTTTATGGACTTAGTAATGAGGATCCTTACAAGCATCTAGATGAATTCATTGATATATATTCTACTCTTGGATTGCAAAATTTTGATGAAAATGCTTTGAGGATGCACCTCTTTCCGTTTTCCCTTAAGAATAAAGCCAAACATTTGCTTAATTCCTTGCCTAATGATTCAATTACTTCTTGGGCTCAAATGCAACATGAATTTCTTAAGAAGTACTTTCCAATAGGGAAAACGAATCAAATACGGAAAGCCATAATTGGCTTTTTGCAAATTGATGGTGAATCTTTCCACAAAACGTGGGAAAGAATGAAGGACCTTTTACGAAAGTGTCCGCACCACACTGTCCTCAAGTGGCAGCAAGTCCAATGCTTTTATGATGGCTTAACTGAGCCTCATAGGCAAATGGTCGATGCCTCGTGTGGAGGCACATTTATGTTAAAGAGCGAAGATGATGCGTGGACTCTTTTTGAAAATCTTGGTGAAAATTCTTTACAGCATGCATCATCCGGTCGTAGGGCACCTCCTGCAAAACAAAAGCATGAAGGTCTTTTTGAAGTGAGCCATCCTTCTGAGGTTACCTCTAAGGTGGATGCTCTCTCTCGAAAGCTTGACCAAATCATGGCAGCTGGTTTTGCCCCTACACCTGTAGCTCCAATTTCGACTCCACATGAGGCATGTTCATTCTGCTCTAATCCATCGCATTAGGCAAAAGATTATCCTATCATTGGACAATTTTCTGAAGTTCATCCCGAGCAGGTGAACGCAGCATTTTCTAGACCGGGTAATGATCCTTATTCCAATTCATATAACCCGGGATGGATAAATCATCCGAATTTTTCTGGGCGAGCCCCAGCTTCGGAAAATCAAGGACCTATTAGAGGGTTGTATAATCAAGCACATCTGTTGCCTCCTAATCAATCTTTTAATCAATCCTCCAATTACTGACCCCCTCAGCATCAATATCAGTCAGCTCTTCCTCCCCCTAGGAATTCTGCCTTTGAGGATAAGGTTTTGACTGCTCTCGGCAATCTTGAGGCCAATACTCAGTTGCTGAATTCTCATTCCCAATCCATTGCCAAGCTGGAAGGTCAAGTTGGCCAACTAGCGAATGCGCTTAATCAGAGAAAGGAAGGGAAGCTGCCCTCCGAACCAGTGGCCAACCCTAAAGGACAATACATGGTCAACGGGAGCGCTTCTGGTAGTGTTCCTCCCGAAAATGTCCAAGCAGTCACAACACTAAGGAGTGGACGGGTAGTAGACAATAAGGTCGGGTTGAAGGCCCAAGAGAAGGATGATTCCCCTACAAATCCAAAACCACCCATTGGCAGTCCAAATGTTCCGAAAGGACATGCAACTCTTGAGACGTCTTCTGAGCCTAGAGCTTCATTCCCTGAACGCCTCAAGGGGCCTCCTTGTGCTGAGAAGCAAGGAGAGAAATTTCAAGAGATGATGGAGATTTTTAAACAAGTTCAAATCAATATCCCCATCATTGATGCCATCCGACAGATCTCATCCTACGCCAAGTTTTTGAAGGATTTGTGTACTCAAAAGCGTAGGATGAGGACTCGTAGTCCCGAGAAGATTATCTTAACTGAGCAGGTCAGCTCACTCATTCAACATACTATCCCTACAAAGATCAAGGACCCTAGTGCTCCTACCATTTCATGTATTATTGGAGACCATGCTGTTGAGAAAGCCCTTCTTGATTTGGGAGCAGGTGTGAATTTGCTATCTTTCTCGGTATATACACAATTGGGACTTGGAGATAGATCCGTTAAGAAACCTCGTGGGATAGTTGAAGATGTTATCATCCGAGTGGACAAGTTCTACTTTCCTATAGACTTCATCGTTCTTGACACAGAGCCTGTCCCGGATCCTGCTAAATTGATTCCCGTCATCCTTGGCCATCCTTTCTTAGCTACGGCTAACACATGCATTAATTGCAGGACTGGGGAGATGGAAGTGACTTTGGGGAATATGAAGGTGAAGTTGAACATCTTCAATGCTTTTCAGCATCCTACGGATACAGAGAAGTGTTTCTTTATGGATTAAATTGAAGAAACTAGAGAAGATTCACTCCCCCACTTTTTAAGTAATGACCCGTTGGAGGTGTGCCTGTATCATTTTGATATAAAGGACTTCGACACGTAGCAATATGTTGATNATCCTACGCCAAGTTTTTGAAGGATTTGTGTACTCAAAAGCGTAGGATGAGGACTCGTAGTCCCGAGAAGATTATCTTAACTGAGCAGGTCAGCTCACTCATTCAACATACTATCCCTACAAAGATCAAGGACCCTAGTGCTCCTACCATTTCATGTATTATTGGAGACCATGCTGTTGAGAAAGCCCTTCTTGATTTGGGAGCAGGTGTGAATTTGCTATCTTTCTCGGTATATACACAATTGGGACTTGGAGAGCTGAAACCCACGACGGTTGTCTTACAACTTGCAGATAGATCCGTTAAGAAACCTCGTGGGATAGTTGAAGATGTTATCATCCGAGTGGACAAGTTCTACTTTCCTGTAGACTTCATCGTTCTTGACACAGAGCCTGTCCCGGATCCTGCTAAATTGATTCCCGTCATCCTTGGCCATCCTTTCTTAGCTATGGCTAACACATGCATTAATTGCAGGACTGGGGAGATGGAAGTGACTTTGGAGAATATGAAGGTGAAGTTGAACATCTTCAATGCTTTTCAGCATCCTACGGATACAGAGAAGTGTTTCTTTATGGATTAAATTGAAGAAACTAGAGAAGATTCACTCCCCCACTTTTTAAGTAATGACCCGTTGGAGGTGTGCCTGTATCATTTTGATATAAAGGACTTCGACACGTAGCAATATGTTGACNGAGGTTAACTCCCTTCTTGACATTGCGGCCGCAATAGACTTTCCACCTTGAAGAGTACCTAAGGAGCCCTTACCCCTTACATCAGGCATTCCTCCCATTTCTTCCCTCATCAACCCACAGAAACTTGAGCTAAAACAGCTTCCAGCAAAACTCAAGTACGCCTTCTTAGGACTTAATGACACTCTCCAGGTCATCATTGCATCAAATTTACATAAAGACCAGGAGAGCAGTTTTTTGGATGTGCTGAAAGAGCATAAGGAGGCGATTAGTTGGAGTGTTGGGGACCTTAAAGGGATTGACCCCTCCATTTGTATGCATCGCATTCATTTGGAGGATAATGCTAAGCCCTCTCGCGAGGCGCAACGTCGATTGAATCCCACAATGAAGAACGTGGTCATGGCTGAAGTCATAAAGCTGCTGGATATGGGCATCATTTACCCCATCTCAGACAGTAAATGGGTGGGTCCCATTCAGGTGCTACCTAAGAAGTCAGGTATCACCGTTGTTGAAAATTCGGTAGGTGAATTAATTCCTCAACGCACGACCACAGGATGGCGCGTCTGCATAGACTACCAGAAAGTAAACTCATCAACTAAGAAAGATCATTTCCCATTGCCATTTATTGATCAAATCCTAGATCGCCTTGCCGGCCAGAGTTATTACTGCTTCCTAGATGGATATTCAGGATACAATCAAGTTGTCGTTGATCCGCAAGACCAGGAGAAGACGACTTTCACCTGTCCCTTTGGTACTTTCACATATAGGCGCATGCCCTTCGAGTTGTGTAATGCACCTGCCACTTTGCAAAGGTGCATGATGTCTATTTTCTCAGACATGGTAGAAAACTTTTTGGAGGTGTTCATGGACGATTTCTCTGTCTTTGGACCCTCATTCGATGAATGTCTCCTCAACCTTTCTCGTGTTCTTAAACGATGCAAGGAGACAAATCTAATTTTAAGTTGGGAGAAAAGCCATTTCATGGTTCAAGAAGGTATTGTATTGGGACACATAGTGTCCAAGAGAGGACTTGAGGTTGATCAAGCGAAGATAGAGCTGATTTCAAAACTTCCACCACCTACTACGGTGAAACAAATTCGCTCATTTCTCGGACATGCCGGTTTTTATCGCCGCTTCATCAAAGATTTTAGCAAAATTTCAAGACCCTTGTGCAATCTTCTTGCCAAGGAGACTCCTTTTAATTTTGATGAAGCATGTCTTAAGGCATTCGAGACACTTCGATCGCTTCTATCCTCAACCCCTATCATGAAGACCCCTGATTGGTCTCTCCCTTTTGAGGTTATGTGGGATGCATCTAACTATGCTGTTGGTGCAGTTTTGGGACAGCGTGAGGACAAGCTCCCTCACGCTATTTATTATGCTAGCAAAACTCTGATGGATGCTCAAGTGAACTACACAACTACAGAGAAAGAGTTGCTAGCAGTTGTTTTTGCCTTGAACAAATTCCGCTCTTATCTTTTGGGGTCCAAGGTAGTGATTTACTCTGACCATGCCGCTCTGAGGCATTTGATGGCTAAACGGGAGACAAAGCCCCATTTAATTAGATGGATTCTCTTGCTTCAAGAATTCGATTTGGAGATTAGAAAAAAAAAGGGATCTGATAATGCTATCGCTGACCATCTTTCCCGCATTTCTATCGAGTCTTCTCTCATTCCAGTTCATGATTCCCTCCTGGATAAGCAACTGTTTGAGATTACTCCGAAGGAAGTGCCATGGTACGCTGACATTGTTAATTACCTAGCAATAGGTAAGATTCCTTTCCATTGCATGAAGCAAGCAAGAGACCACTTCTTCAAGCAGATCCGATCCTATTTTTGGGAGGATCCTGAGCTTTTCAAGTATTGTGCTGATCAGATCATTCGCCGCTATGTACCTCAAGGCGAAGTGCAGAGTGTCTTCTCCTTTTGCCACACATTGGCTTGTGGAGGACATTTTAGTGCTAATAAGACCGCAGCAAAGGTCTTACAAAGTGGATTCTACTGGCCATCCTTATTCAAGGATGCCAATCAATTCTATCGGGCGTGTGATAGATGTCAACGCCTTGGAACATTGTCCAGAAGGGACATGATGCCTCTAAACCCCATCTTGATAGTGGAAATATTTGATGTGTGGGGGATAGACTTCATGGGACCTTTTCCGCCCTCTTTCGGATTCATGTACATTTTAATGGCGGTGGACTATGTGTCCAAGTGGATAGAGGTTGTGGCTACCAGAACCAACGACCATAAAGTTGTGATCAAAGTCATTCAATCCAACATCTTTAGTCGTCTTGGAACGCCTCGTGCAATCATCAGTGACGGAGGAAAGCATTTCTGTAATAGGTTTTCGAAAACCTTACTCCTCAAATACTCCGTCACTCACAAGGTTACCACGCCCTACCACCCTCAGACAAGTGGCCAAGTGGAATTATCCAACAGGGAAATTAAGCGGATATTGGAGAAAACGGTAAAGCCTGATCGCAAGGATTGGTCCTTGCGACTTAATGATGCACTTTGGGCATATCGTACAGCTTTTAAGATACCGATTGGCATGTCGCCATACTGGTTGGTTTATGGAAAAGCATGCCATCTTCCTGTTGAGCTAGAGCACAAGGCTTGGTGGGCCGTGAAGACTTTTAATTTTGATATGATATCAGCTGGTTCCCACCAAAGGCTTCAATTAAGCGAGCTTGAAAAGCTGCGAAACGACACTTACGAGAGTGCACGGGTGTACAAGGATAAAACTAAGGCATCTCATGATAAGCCCATCCAGCCTAAGACTTTCGTCCCGGACCACAAAGTATGGCTATACAATTCTAAACTTAGCCTATTTCCTGGTAAACTCCGATCGAGATGGGATAACCCATTCATTGTCGTATCAGTTTTCCCTCACGGAGCAGTCGAGTTGACGAGTCCTAAGAGTGGCCAAATTTTTAAGGTCAACAGTCAGAGATTGAAACCCTACATCCGGGGTTCGGAGAATATCGAAGATGTGGAATCTATCGACTTGATAGATCCCATCCACTTGGATTAGTATTTGTACATATTTATTTTTGTTCCTATTCTTCCCATTCTTTATTTTGTTTTATCATTATTTTTACTTGTAATTATTTTATTTTTCTTTAAAAAAAAATATATATTTTCCTTGGACTTGACGCTCGAGCGCCCATTTCTGGTGGTCGAGCGCCAACAGCAAGAGCGTCAGCTGCAAGCCTGACGCTCGTAAGCCCCATGGCCAGTGCACGAGCGTCAGCTGCAAGCCCGACGCTCGCAAGCCCGACGCTCGCAAGCCCCATTGCCGGTATTGAGCATCAGGAGAAGCCTGATGCTTGAGCGCCAATCCTGGCGCTTGAGCATTGTCGGGTTAGCAGGTCACGTGACCTGCTTTAAAACCCCTTCTTCTCCTCATTTCTTCATTTTTTCTTCTCTCTCCGCTCGATATCAGTCCGCCGCCCTTGACCTAACCCAGGTAATCCTCTCATTTTCTCATTTTTTCCTCTTTAATCTTCATTCTTTTTACATTAAATCTCTTACCCATCCTATTTCTCATGATTTTATCCGATTAAAGTGCCCCAATTTTTTGTTCTTTGTATTTTTTGGGTTGGGCACAGCATGTGTTTGTTTTGATTCCCCAAAGACCTTCAATGGCTAGTTCTTCTCAATCCTCCGCTCGAGTGTCATCTATTTCTCCATCTTCCACTCGAGAGCCAGGACCTTCCTTTTTGACTACGAGATGGCAACGCTTTGCACTAGACCCCAAGACAAAGTTTGATATTGTTGGGTAGTTTAGGGAATATGAAGATGCCAAGTGGGCTAGGAAGCAATTCAAGAATAGACATCTCATGCCACTCCTCCAGCCGGTGTATCATCTGTACCACCCCAGGTTTGTCTGTCTATTTTACCAAAATCTGAATTTTGATATGGACCAACCCGGAGTGTTATCTTCCTTCATTGATGGAGTTGAGTTCCATATCACCATTGAAGACATAACAGAGGCACTTGGCTGCCCACATGAAAGCCCATCTCCACACTTCACTAAGCCTCTGGTATTCGATTTGCACATGATTGTGCAAGATATGTGTGATGGAGCTTATGAAAACTGGAAGAGGAATTGCACAAGCAAGGCAAAGTTGCCTTCGAGACTGTGGTTGGTAGACACAGTCCTTAAGAAAAATGTGTGTCCAATGGGACACAAGATTCAGAGGACCGGCCCTTTCCTTGCAGCTCTGTACGCTTTCCACAAGAAGCATTGGTTCTCAGCACCACAGCTTATATGGGGTCAAATGTATAAGTGTTGGGAAGACTATGTGGACAAGAGGCTAATCAAAGAGAAATCAACGCTGCCTTTCCCTTACCTAGTCACAAAGCTCGTGCTCAACAAGGGCGTTGAGATGGAGGATAGGCATTATGTGGCCAATGCATTCCCAGTGTTCACCGTGAAAGATTGGCACATAAGTATCTCTCACATGAGGCCAAGAGTGCCCACTCCTGCACAAGATGTAGAGATGGAAGAAGCAACTGCTGAGATGGCTTAAGGAGAGCCATCAGCTCCTCAAGGGGATAGAGCCCCCATTTCACAGTCAGAGTACGAGCTGCTGCAAGCACAATTCGAGCGAGTATATCAGTGGCAAGACAGCTTTGAGCAGAGAACTGGGAATGCACTATAGTTTATGGAAGCGACACTTCAGGAGATCCTAAGTCGCCTACCACCACCACCACCTGCACCACCTACTCCTTGAGCTTCATTGTATTTCTATTTTATGGCTTATGACTTTTAGTTTGGATTACATTGTTGGAATTTTGGAACATTATTTTGTTATCCACCAATGTATTGTCTTTGCCATTTCATATGAGGACAAGTGTTTTATTTTGGGGAATATGAGAATTCTTTTTCCTTTCAAGTTAATATTTTTGGTTCATATTAATAATTCTTTTATTCATTGTATTATGTTTATATTATCTTGCTTTTTAGTTTTGTTTTCAAGATAAGTGTTTGTAAAAGTTCTAGTTTGGAGGTATGCACAGAGCCATACCTTCCCAATGAGGTTTTTCTTTATCCCTCAGTTTTATCATTCATTGTATATACACATTGGGGACAATGTGTGATTTAAGTTTGGGGGTATAGTTAAGCACTTATTTTCTTGTTCACTTAGCACTTATTCATAATTTGTAAAAAAAAAATTTCTTCTTTTTTAAATACATGTTCATATTATCCCTTAGAATTTTTTGGATCTTCAATTTTGATTTACATTTCATTAGTGAGCTTAAGACAATGAACACATGATCATGCAGTTAGGATTTCAAAATCTTTTTACTTGTTTTTGGCTTTTGAGAATTCATTTGTTTCACATTGACATATCACGAGCACATTGGCACGTGGATTGTGAGGTATGAGCTCTAAATGACAACATGCTTGTTTTCAATACGTCTGATGCAATTGGATAACTTGTTAGATGGATGAGAGCATTAGCAGCAGCTTCCCTTAAACTCCATTCCCTTCCTTAGTGTAGGGAAAACTGTTAAAAAAACACAAAAAAAAAGTCCCTGCAGCAGCTTCCCTAAGTGTTCCCTAAACTATAGAAACACCAAGGGAACCACTTTTGGTTCCCTTCATCTAGGGAATCAAAGTGCGTTCCCTTAGCATTATTAAAATATTAAAAAACTTTCTCTCTCCTCTTCCATTTGTTTAAAACAATATTTAATGATTTCTCTTTCCTCTCTCTTTCTTCTAGCATTTAATTTAAATAGTATTTAATTCATGTAGGAAAGATGAAGGGAAGCTGCTGTGGAGTGCATTATTAACTAGGGAACTAAAAAATGGTTTTGTTTCCCTACATTAAAGAAAAGGTTAAGGGAAGCTGCTGCTAATGCTCTGACCTGGGCAATAAGATGATAAAAAAAAAAAAAAAAGAGTGATAAAACAGCTAGTTTGTCTTTGTAGCCTGAATTGACTCGAGTAAAAAGCCCCTAGGGATGTCTCTACATCTAGTGCCCTAAAGCCATTTGGTTTGGGAGTCATTGGCTGAACACTCGTTACATGGGTCAACTAGAAGCTTAATAGAGTTAAGCTAACAGCTGTTTAAATATAATAAAAGGTCAGTAAATAGTAACCATGCCCTGGTTGTTTCATTTGATAAGGAGTTCGATGAATTTTGAGGTATTGAGCCATTTGTGTCATCAATTATTTTGAAACCTCATATCTATGTGCTGAGTCACTTCACACTAGTTGGAACATATATGAAATCTCAGCTAGCCATATGTAAGTAATCATATTTTGCAAACTCTGAGTCATTGTGAAAATGGAGTTTGTTAGTTTAAGCTTGCCATTGACATGTGAACCATTATTTTTGTGATACTGTATTCTTTTTGATAATTTGATCATGCACAATGTTTGTGGGTAACATTTCTATTAAACCCTCACGAGACTTCACTCATCCGCTAGGGATGCCTAGGGGTTTAAAAGGCATGTTGCATATGCTAAATGCAATCATGTTTCCTACGACAAAGGAGGTAGAGCAGTTGTTTATATTTGTTTCATTTTATTTTATTTTTAGTTTTATAATACTAAGGGACTAGTATTATGTAAGTTTGGGGGTGTGATAAGTCTTAAATGTTATACATTCAAGCCCCTTAACTCGCATATGTTATACCTTAGTTTATATTGTTATTTAATATTTTTGTGTGTTTTAGTGTTTGTCTTATTTTCAAGTCTTAATGGACATTCAAAGTATACCATTGAAATTAAGCTTGAAGATAAGTTAGAGAAAAGTTCAAGTGCTGTGAAGGAGTGACGCTCGAGCACCCAAAAGTCAGTATCGAGCGTTAGCACAGTTTCACGCTCGAGCACCCAATCCTGGTGCTCGAGCGCCGTCGCATCTTCCAGAACTGGAACATATTTTTTGACAGCTAACGACGGTGGGGATATTTTTGGGTCCAAAATTGCGGCTTGCCAGCGAGTTGTAGGCGCCGAATTCACTCCCCAGAGGACTCCTAAATAGCTGGATGATAGATTTTTAGCTTGATCTTTCCTTAAGAAAGATCAATGCTTCATTTTTCACATATATGCATTTGCTGTCCAAGAGATGGACAGTAGCTCGGTTTAGTTTTAGTTTTTCTTAGTTTTTCACTTATTTTGCTTTCATTTCTTGTTATAGTCAGTAGGTAGAACCAGCCCATATCACTACATTCCTTAGAGAAATGGTTTTCTTCAACCTAATGAAGAAATCCAATTCTTTTATGAGGAACTAAACCCATTGTAGGGTTTGATGTAGCTTGATCCAAAGTGCTATGGGCTGAGTGTTTTTAGCTAGGATTTTGTACAAATGGTATGGTGATTGTATATGCATAAGGTTTGTTCTTAACGATTATACCATTTGAAATGAAAATTATTCTTTGTCTATGAGGAATATGTTTGAGTTTTGAATGATTTCAATACTTTCAATGTCTTTGATTGAGAAGGTATAAGCTATGCAATGATGCTTATGACATGATTTCATGTGAATTTGATAAGGTATGCTAGGGACCACGACTCAATCCATGTTTAGATTAACTTAGAATAGATGGAAAGAGGAGTGGGAACCTATGATATTTTATGCTTATTTCATGAGTTTATGTAGGCTATTGAGAGAATTTATATCACATGCTAGGGAACACGGGTTTAATCACATGTAGAATGTTAGGTGAGTGGCTTGTGTGAAACTATGATGCTTTATCATTTTCCTTTGATAGTATGTTCTTGATGAGTTTGTTGTGAGGGTTGACAACCTCACACGCTCAAAACCATACCTTTGTTTGAGATCCATGCTAGAATTAGTTCGCTTGTGATATGAGGGTTAAGTGAAATCAATTCCCTATACTTCCCTTACTCATTTTTAGTCAATTTGTGTAACTTAGTTTAAAGCTTTTTTGTCATTTAGTTTCTTAGTTTTAAAACACATTAATTCTTGTTTATGAGTTAGGTTAGATGCAATTTTAGAAATTTCATTATCACACAGCCAAACACAATCCCTGCGGACGATACCTTCTTTTTAGAGCTATCCTACAAGAGTACGATCTAACGCGAGCGGTTTATATTAAATTTTAAACTCGTGCACATTCGCGTATCAGAAGCCCTACCCTTTATTCTTATTATTTTAATTCAATATTCTTATCTCATCTCATTCAAGATATTTTCTTATGAATTGCTTTTTAAATATTTTACCAATCCTCGTGGGAATGATCTCGTGCTTGCATACTATACTATCGTTTTGATCTTGTGCACTTGCGAGTAAAACGTGCATTTATTTGCCTATTTATTTAGGTAGATATTTGTACAACACCAATTGTTGATGTTTAGATGGATGCTCTTCTGGTCGCCGGCATGAAGCCTTTTGTCATTGTAGTCCGAAATCCATGGTGAAAAGAAGTCGGACTTCCCACAGACGGCGCCAACTATTGGTGTTTGGTTTACCACAGTGGCTTCAGGCCACCTTCCAGGGAGGAGCTCCACCTGTAAAAGAAATAAAGCGATTAGAGTGGCTCACTAGTGCTCACCAGTAGGGGTGGCAATTTTTGACACGACCCGCGAACCCGACACGAACACGACACGAATTTTCCGGGTTTGGGTTTGGCTTAACGGGTTACCGGGTCAAACGGGTTGACCCGTTTATGACCCGGTAAATTACCGGGTCAAACGGGTCAACCCGCCGGGTGACCCGGTAACCCGTTAAAAAAAAAAAAAAAATTATGGCATGCTGTGCATTCCGTATCTACTACCGAGGCCTTTTATGGGTGTAAAAAAAATCTTTTTTCTAGTTCCTTCCTGTCTTACTTTTCTTTTTCCTCTTTTCTTCTTCTTCCTTTCCCTGGTTGAACACGCACGCCCAGCCCAGCTTCTCTTTTCTTCCTTTTTCTCTTCTTTTTCCTTTTCTTCTTTCCTTCTCTTCTCTCCCCTGCTTCTCTGAATCTCTGTCACGAAGCAGCAGCCCCCAGCTCCCTCTTCCATTTCTCTTTTTTTCCTTTCTTTCTTTCTCTTCTCTTCTCCGGTTCCTCCACGCCATCATTATCGATCGTCCCAAGGACGGAAGCCGGAAGGACCCCAAGTTCCCAACCCCTCGGCTTCCATGATCCATCTCGGATCTGACGCTCTGAGTGATCGCAGTTCAGACTCGGCTTCCAGTTCCATCATCCATGATCTCCGATTCTGAGTGATTCACTGATCTGATTTCCTTTTCCTCATTTTCATTTCGAGTTCGGGTCTGTTGGTCGGGTTGAATTTATTCAACCCGACCACACGGCCCGACCCGTCAACTAGTTGACGGGTTGACGGGTTGGGTCGTGTCAACCCGTTTGATAAACGGGTTGACACGACACGACCCGTTTAATAAACGGGTCGTGTACGGGTTTAAGGTTAACGGGTTAACGAGTCAAGCGGGTCAACCCGAACACGACCCGTTAACCCGTTTTGCCACCCCTACTCACCAGTGAGGCCCCTCCGATGGCTGAGTTAGCTGGAGAAAAATAGAGTGTTTGGCTCATGGAGAAGGGAGAAGTAGATAATTATGTGTGAGAGATAATACTTAGGTATTTTATATATGGCATCCTTATCCTTCTAGCATATTCCATGGGCTGGTCATTTGGTTCTGCCGGGTCTTGAGCCCCTCAGGTGGACAGGGGGTCTTGGGTTCGCCGGGTCCTGGGCTCCTTAAGCAAGCTAGTAGCTCTAAATCTGTTGGGTCTTGGGCTCCTCCTGTGGGTTAAAGGCAAATCCATTCAGGCCCTTTCTATGACGTGGGCTTTAGGAAATTCCTAGGCCCTACAATATACATAGCATATATCCTCGTATAATATTTTAGTCATCATACAAAACCCATAAGCAAAATTTTCCAGAAAAACAATTTTGCATAACTCACATGCTTGAAGGATTTTTGAATTTCAGATATGTCAACAAATGGTAAAATGATCATAAATTTTTCAATAAAAATCAAAACAAAGATCCGTTTAGACCATTCTGTCAACCACAATTTTTACTTGCCAAAAAAATTGCCCAAATATTTTTAGGACAGACCCAAAAACATTTTAAAAATCATAATCCACAGGCCTTGCTGTAAAAACAACCTTTCAGTTTCTAGAGGCATCTAGAAAAATTCCGAATTTAAGCATTAGAAAAACAAAAAAAAATATGTTCTGAAACTCTGTTCTTCTACATGTTTTCTTTAAAGCTCGCTCTGATATCAATTGTTGAGAATATATTACTATATAAAAAAAATATAGCGCAGCGGACAATAAAATATTCTCTAATAAAGATCGAACTTTAAGAATACTAATATTTAAAATTAAACTAACAAGAACAGAATTACTTACTTGGAGACTAGGGCGACTCCTTAGCTTTAAGAGCAAAGAATCCTTGCTCTTTGCTTCTCTGAAAAATGTTATTTAAATCTTCTCACCAATGACTAGAAATAACCAAAAGTGTGGGCTCAATCTTGCTCTTCAAAATATTAAACTTTTTCTTCGAGTGTTAACTCACAAAAACTTCAATTCTTAGTAAAAGCTAAAAGAACTATTGATAAGTGTTGAATGTTACACATTCAAACTCCCTAACTTGCATATGTTAAACCTTAATTTGTATTATTATATAATATTGTGTTGTGTTTAGTGTTTGTCTTATTTTTAGGTCCTAATGAAAATCATAAGCAAAGCATTAACATTAGGCTTAAAAAGACATCAAGGGAAAGCTGAGGAGTTGAAGAAATGCCCATGGATCGATCGCAGAAAGCTTGGATCGATCGCAGCCTTGGATTGATAGCTAGAATCTTGGATCGATCACCATCGAAGCTTCCAGAAACGTAAAAGATCTTTGACAGCAGATCATAATGAGATGATATTTTTAATCAAACATTGCTGCTTGGTAGGCTATTGTGGGAGCCAAAATCTCTTCTTAGAAGACTTCTAACAGCTAGATTGAAGATTTTTAGCTTGATCTTATCCTTAAGAAAGATCAAAGCTCTTTTTCCCTACTTATGTAAAATCTATCAGAGAGAGGCAAAGGTCAGTTTTAGTTTATTTTCAGAATAGTTTTTAGTTTCTTTTTGCTTTCTTTTGCTGTTGGACAGTAGGTAGAACACAACCCATAGCTCTTAATCTCCTTAGGAAATGGTAATCTCGAATTCAATGGATATTTCCAAATCCTCTATGAGGAACTAAACCTTTCATAGGGTTTTGATAGAATTCATTCCAAGTGCTATGGGTTGATAATGTTTAACTAGGATCTTACACATTTTGTATAATGATTGTGTAGCCAAAGATATTGATCTTCATGTTATATCATTTTGAGAAAATATATCTCTTCTTGTTTATGAGAAAGTGTTGTTATCTGGAATAAATTTTATGTTACCATGATCTTGATTGAGGGAACATAGGCTATATAATGATGCTATTTGACATGATTTTATGTGAGTTTGATGAGCTTGCTAGGGACCACGATTCAATCCACACTTAGTTTAATTTAGTGTAAGTGGAAAGTTTAGTGGGAACCTATGATACTTTATGCTTTTTCCATAGAATTGTGTAAGGTTCTAGGAGAATTTATATTGCATGCTATGGAACACGAATTATCTCACATTTAGATGATTAGGTGGGTGATTAGTGTGCAACTAAGATGTTATATCATTTCCTCTTAAAAGTATTTTCATGTTGAGTAGTTGTAGGGTTGACAACCTTTACACTCTCTTTTTATGCTTATGTCAAAAGATCCATGCTAGATGTAGTTTGCTTGTAGTATGCGGTTTGGATGAAGTCAAATCCCTATACTCTCCCTACTCCTTTTATCTTAAAGTGTTAACCTAGTTGTTGTTAATTTATGTTGTTTAGTTGTTAGGTAAAAAGAAATCTAAAATCATTTATTTTCATGAGTTGAGTTAGAAGGAATCTTGGGAACTTTGTGGCAAAACAACCATCACAATCCCTGTGGATCGATACCCTCTTTTGGAACTATCCTACAAGGATTTCCTCTATTGCGAGTGGTTTTTATAAATTTTAAAGTCGTGCGCTCATGCATATCAATTGTTATTGGTGTGTTTTCCAAGAACCACAAACTTCTCTACTTATATACTTGAAAAACTAAAAGAGGCTTTAAAATAAACCATGCCATGTGGGATAACTACATAAGTGGTAGGAGACTAGGGTTTAGAAAAACCCTAGCCACTCTAGAAAACACGCCCAAGGTTGTGTCACTTACCAGGCTGCCTAGGCTTGGGTTTTACCTCAAACCCAATTATCCCACTTACCACTCTAGCTATTTCTGCATAGTTTTTCTGTGCCTATGTTTTAATAAATTAAAACATCTTGCCAAATAAATAAATAAATAGAACCTTGTCCATGGTTAAGTTACAATAACTTGGTGAGGGACTCAAAGGGAAAAATAAATATGGCTCAAATAGTCTCCGACAATACCAGTCGTTATTTAATTACAATTAATTTCACTAAATAATTGTAACTGCACTTCAAAATTTATTCTTGATTTAAAAATCAACGGAGTTCCATTTGACTTACTTATGGTTAATGATAAATGCTGAATGTTACACATTTAAGCTCCTTAATTCACATATGATAATCCCTTAGTTTCATTATAATATAATGTTTTATCTTGTTTTTGTGTTTTTCTTGTATTTTGCAGGTTTTAGAAGAAAAGAAGTCAATTATATCAATTTGAGCTTAAAACACATTAACTGTTACAAAACTGCTGAGCATTTGACCTTTGTATACTATTTTGGCCATAACTTTTAGCTCAAAACTCGGATTAAAGCAAGGTTAAGGGCGTTGGAAAGAGGATTCAGAGAGGACCAAATCATTAATCTAAAGCTAAAGCATATAAGGTGCGCTCAAGTGACTTTTCAGGTGAGCTCGAGTGACTTCGCGAGCTGGAAAATAGTAACGTCGGCAGCTTGTTTTGGAAAGACCTAAATCCAACTCCAACTCAATTTTGAACTTCCTAGGGTGCACAAAATTGACTAGGGTTGTTCCTAAACTCTATAAATACTCCCCTAAGTCATCCAAAACAAATACACAAGCTTGAGAAGAAGAATCAAAGGTTTCAAAGAATGGTTTTTCTTAGCTTTTCTTTAGTTTCAATTTTTCTTTGTTATTTTCTTATGACGATGATTTTCATCCGAATTATGTGTAGCTAATACTTTAGTTAGGGCTCGATTGAAGCCTTAATCGTGTCTCTTTAAAGTTTTAATTTATCTTGCTACAATTCATGTTTTGATGCTTTAAATTGATTTATCTCGGATTTTTGTTCGTTCTTCATATGGGTTATGTATGGGTTTGATCATCTTATGCATATAACATGTATAAATTGTTATCTAGGTCAATTTGAATGACCAAGTCTTGAGCCTAGTACAGTGACAAAAGAACCAATTGCGGGTTTTTGGGGTAATCAATATGAAAGACTGGAATAGATACCATGTTCTAGGTTTTAGTGTGTTTGTCGATTTTCATAGATTTATGCTTTTTCAATAAACAACTTAGTAGATACCATGCTAAATCCCTTGAGAAAGAGAATAATTATAGTAGATATCATACTTAATTCGTTGCATAGGGAAATCAATGGCTTTTGGAGTAGATACAATGTCCTTAGGCTGACAAATAGTGAGTATCTTGATATGATTGTAGCATTGAGCATATTGTTTACCTTATTTGAGTATGATTAGCGATGGATATCGAAGCCCTACCTTTAATTCTTATTATTTCAATTTAATATTTTTACGTTCTCTCATTCAAAATATCTTTTTAGGAATTTCTCTTAAGCATAATTTATACCAATCCTCATGGGAATGATCTCGTACTTGCTATTTATACTATCGTTTTGATCTTGTGCACTTGCGAGTAAAACGTGCATTTATTTGCCAATTTATTTAGGTAGATATTTGTACAACAGTTAAGTATTATGATTCCTCCATAAAGTATTCCGTAGCAGAATTAGGGTTGTGATACTGTCGTACTAAATTCTCTATCTCTTATTATTTGGATCCCATATTTATCCTTTATTATTCTCCAAGTGTGAATATTCCTTTGACAAGTCATATATATATTTTAGTATTCTCTTTACTAAAATGTTTTAGTATTGTCCTTACCAAAATGCTTTGATCAGAAACTGAAAATAATCACATCTGAAATTCTATTCAAGGAGAAATTTCATATACTTTTAAAGAACTTAAAAGGACTTGGATTCCCTACTGACCAAAGCTTTCCTCACAATGCTACATGTGATCACCCAATACACATAGGCTGCTAACCACATTTAAGTCCTCACTTTTTGATGCATCAAAGTGACCTCAACTAACATCTGAGTCTACTTTCTCTCAGGATTCAGAATCATTGGTATAAGTAGTTTGAGAGTTAATGTCTTTTCCTAAGGATAATATTTTTATGAAAAGACAACTCTTAGTTCGTTCAGTATATACCATCTTATACACCTACTACTTCAACCTAGAGAATACTCTTCGCTAATTAAGGTAAATCAATTAAATTGATGTGTAACCGTCTTGCCGATGGAATGCCAAATTTCATTGTCAACTGCAAACAAAATAATTTTTAGAATACAAGGATTATGAAATAAGACCTTGTGTGACAAAGATCATTGCTCACACCCATATATAGTCCATTTTCAATATATTCTTCGAACTTTTTGCATGGGGATAATCAAAAAGATCATACAAAGATTATATGCTATTTGCATCAAAATATTTAATGAGTGAATAAACAAACTTTTATTCATAACAAACTATAATATCATCGCATTACAACTTGGGATTTAGGGCATAATCCCCAACAATTAGCCTAAAGCTCTTGTAAAACAGACAATCATAATAGTTCTTTAGTATTTACTTTGAACTAATATTCTTGAGTTAACTCTCAAAAATAAGTTTAAGTTTTGAAGATCAAGATAAGAGCCCACATTCTTGGTTATTCTTAGTCATTGGTGAGAAAATCTAAAGGCCTCATAATCCCTAAGATTGCACGTGTTCATTGGAGGAGCAAGAAATAAAGTATCTGCCCAATTGCCAAGGAGTGGCCGAAATTTTCAATTAAGTAGTTCTTGTTTTTGCAGTTTATTTTAAAATACCATAGTTCTTCACATGTTATTCATAAAGTTCGATATTAGTTTATAATTTTTTATTTCCTACTGCGCAATCATATTTTTACACTAATATTCCCAACATGGGGTGGTCAAAAGATTCAGCCTAAGGAGGAGGTTGAACCTCTCCTATGGCTTTGAGAATGGTTCAACTACCCCTTTGGCCAATCGAGGCATGGTCGTCACCATCCCTAAAAATTTGAAATTTTTCTTTATTTTATTTATATTCATATTTATATTTAAACTTATATTTCTTTACAAAACAGGATACATGACTTATTATTATTATTATTATTATTATTAGTGCTGATGTAGCACATACAACCGTTTTTGTCAAAAATCTAAATGCAAGTTTAGGATGGAAAGTTATTTGCCACTTAGAGCGTTATCATTGTGCATGGCAAATGCTATTTTGGCTAGTCCTCTAACAAAATTGACAAAATCCATTCGGCTAGCTAAGTTAGCTAAAACGATGACTAGCTGCTACAATGCTAGCCAATTTTGGATAAGACAATAGCTGAACAATGCATAAATATGCTAACAAAAAAAAAAGTATGATTTTCTTTCATTTTTGAAATATTGAAAGTGGATAAAGAAATTATATTTAAATAGAATAATAAAAATTGATAGTTAAAATAGAAAATGAGATGTAGATGCTTTGAAAAAATTGGTAGCTTAAATAAATTTTGTTTTTTTTCTTTTTAAAAAAAGATAATTATTGAGATAAAATTTAGCTAAAATTTGTTTAACCCAAGGTGAATAGTAGTTATTATGCTCTTCACTAAGGTTACGTTTGGTATACGGAATAACTATTTCATTAAAAAAAGAATAGGGTTTTTATTAGAAATGAAAAAACGTAAAAATAGATTAGCTTTGAAATAGCTATTTTCTTAGCTATAAGAAAAATTTAGTAAAATATAAATTCTCTCAATTTAAAGAATAGTTATTCCCTCATGAGTCTATGGTTATACAAATGACTATTTCAAGTATTAAAGTATATGTAAACTTTAATACTAATGCTATTTTATTCTGAAAAAAGATTATTTTTTATAATAGCTATTTCGCATATCAAATATATCCGAAGTCTTTTTTTTTTTAAACCCTAAAAAGCTTAAGGTTCATATTATATATATATATCCTTGATCACCTTAAAATAGTTTAATACTAACTTACAATCTGGCACTACCAGTTCGCAGTCTCAGATTCAAGGTACGGAAACCTAAACCTCCACTGTTAACAAAATCATGTACCGTGTACTACTCAGGAATGACAGTAAGCGACGTGGCACCCAGTGGACCAGTGGTGACTGACACCAGGATAGCACAGCTGATAAAATTAGTGTGGCCGACAACGCGACAACCTGATTTTGTGGACAGCAACTCTCCATGGTCTTCACCGTCCACGTGGATGGCTCGATCCCCTTCCACGGCCGTACAATCTTCTCCTGTCCAACCATGTCTAGTCAACATCTCTACAAATCCTCAAAGTTCCCAAATAACGCCTATAGTTTTAGTAACAGTCCAGATTATCAATAGGCCTAAGTAGGTAATTTCACATGACTACTGTAGACCGTTGTCATTTTGTTTAATCGACAGGGCGGTTTCCGTAATTTGGAAGAAAAAAGAAACGAAAATAGAATTGGAAGGTTTGCAGGGATATTTGTCAGAGAGTTTGGAAGCTCTTTCTGTGCTCTCTCTCTCTCTATCTCTCATAAAACAGCGAGCCGTGAGGGGAGAGCTTTCCTAGTCATAGTCAGCATTTTCCCTGAAAATATCCCACAAAATTTAATCTGAACTTCCGAGCTAGCATGTGATTTTCTAGCCTGCAGAATTCTTCGTAACAACTTTCGTGAGAATTGAGGGGAGCCAGGGAGGGTTAGCGAAATGCAAGACATGCATTCGATCGGAGGCAGCGGGCGGTTATTCAGCGGCGGCGCAGGCGGAGGAGGAGGGGACCGGAGGGTTCGACCGCACCACAACCAGCACCACCAGCACAACCACCAGGCGCTCAAGTGCCCGCGGTGCGACTCGCTCAACACCAAGTTCTGCTACTACAATAACTACAACCTATCTCAGCCCCGCCACTTCTGCAAGAGCTGCCGCCGCTACTGGACCAAAGGTGGCGTCCTCCGCAACGTCCCAGTCGGCGGCGGCTGCCGGAAGGCGAAGCGCTCCAAGACTAAGCCCTCCTCCGACGCATCAGCGCCGCCGCCGCAGCGAGAGCGCAAGTCCAACTCTCATACTAGCAGCGAGAGCTCCAGTCTCACCGCCTCAAACACCGCTGCCACGGAGGCGGTGTCGGCGGTGACGGAGGTGCCTTCTTTAAGCTCAGCCTCCACTTTGTTGAAGGTCCAAGACTCGAAACTTTTCACTCCTAACCCCAGTTTCGAGCCGGCCGGGTTGCTTGAACAACAAGCCTCGGACTGTGGGATATTCTCGGAGATTGGGAGCTTCACGAGCCTCATAACGGCGTCGAACGACGCATTGCCGTTTGGGTTTAACACTATTTCGGAGATCACGCCGTTTAGGTTGAATCAACAAGGTCATGATCAGTGGCAGCAGCAGGAGCAGAAGGTAATGGGCGGTATGGTTGCTGATCAGGAATTGAAGATGCAGGAGATCACGGGTGGGCTGCTGGATCAGACGGCCCCGGTCGATTTATCGGCGTTGCAGAGCAGATCAAGCGGTGGGGGATTCGGATCGTTTGATTGGCAAGTCAGTGGGGATCAAGGCTTGTTTGATCTTCCTAACACCGTTGATCAAGCATACTGGAGTCACAGTCAATGGGCTGACCAAGACCACCCAAGTCTCTATCTCCCGTAAATCTCTCTCACCCTTTTACTAATGAAAACAAAGGGGGAAAACTCTCAAAAAAATCAAACAAAAACAAAGAGGAAAAAAAAAAAAAAGAAAAAAAAGAGAAGAATTTGAGAGAGTTATTATGCATATGACTGTTTTAATATGCAAATTGTTTATATCCTTTTTTGTTTCTTCTTTTAATTGCTTTTTGGGTTTATTTTGAGGATTTTGGAAGGTGTCTTGGTGTGATCTTGCTGTGCATGTGGAACTAACTTTTTTATGTTAGGTTTTCTTATTCTAATTTGTATTTTTTTGGGGGGTTTAATGTATGTGAACTAAATTAATCAAAATATAGAGAAGATATAGAGCGTGTTTTTGTTTGGTACACTCTTGTGTCTGTGCGTTTGTTTGCTAAATAAATATCAGCTTATCTACTAATCTTCAATTAGTGGCTTAAAACACGAGTCAAACAGCCGATCAGGAACGTGCCAAGTGTCTCAGAGCCCTTTTAATGAGGATAATTAGGGGGATGGTATTGGTGCTAACATTGATGCAGGAAAGTGTACGGATACCAAGTCGGCTCAGGGTAGTGGGGGACCCACAGCGGTAGTGACGAGTCCCATGCGCGATCATGACTCCACGTGGGGTTACGTTATAGGGTGACTACTGGGCGAGGTCGGTTTGTCGTGGCTCTCTCTCACACACTGTCCTTCTCTCTCTCTCTGTCAGCCGATCCCCACACTTGCTGACAATTGAGTGCTGAACAGGGTAGATATGTAGCGTGGTGATGGTGACGTGGAGCCTGGACGGGTGTGTAATTGGACAGGACCCCACATTAGGTGGGCGTGGTGGGTGGGGCGGGGCTCCGGAGCGGAAGCGCATGTGTGGAAGTGGTCTACCCTAGGAGCCACGCATTAATTGTGTTGGTTTTGATTAGATCCCCGCCCCGCCCCACCCCGCCCCATGTCTGTCCCCACCCGGAGTCTTTATCTGCAGACACTGTTCTCAACTAGTTTACGAAAACTACCCAACCGACATTAACCGAATGCATTAAAGATGGTATTATGTAGGTTCTACGTGTGGAAGTGGTCTAGTTTCTTGAGTTACCATTACGTAGGTTCTACGTATCCAATTCTTTGATTTTTTTTTTAAAAAGAGATAAAAAAACTGTAAAAAGACATTCTTTTTTTTTTTTTTCGTTTTTTAAATGGCAAACTTGGAAATTTGTTGAAAACTTTCTCATAGACAACCTGTTCCTGCGCTGCTCATTTCCTTTGAAAGCCAAGCGCTATATCACCGCTATTTGTACTTATTAATTTAATTATTATTCTTAATTAGTGAATTCCAGTAAGTTAGAATATTTAGTTAGAATATTTAGTTGGAATAAAGTTGAATTGTTGAGTTGGGGTTAGAACTTATG
Source organism: Betula pendula (assembly GCA_900184695.1). NCBI lineage: Eukaryota > Viridiplantae > Streptophyta > Magnoliopsida > Fagales > Betulaceae > Betula > Betula pendula. The sequence continues at coordinate 120,979 of FXXK01000619.1, read as the reverse complement.
ATATTTTGTTATGATAACATGATAAATTATCATTTATTTTGAAAGTTTAAAATAATTAATCTAACAATTAAATTTATATTGTAGCAATACTGAGAGTCGGTGCCTCGTTTAATTTTCATAGATTCATAAATAAAGAGATGGCAAGGTTTCTAACTATCTTCAACCATCTTTTTTTCATCATAATTTAGCTGATAATTTGCATGAATTTACGAAAATATTTAAACAGTGATAATAAGGAAAGGAAAAAGATTCCGCACAAAATATCTTTGTTAATTGTTATGGTCCAAATAAAATTTTCAATACTTTATTTTTTGAAAACAAATTTTTAATTATATCTTCCCAAATTATTATTTTTTTCTCATTCTTAACACCATATTTTTTTAAGATAAATTTCTAACAAACAAACAGGCCTACATCTGTACAATATTATGGGAAACTACGTGGCGTTTAGACTATCAAGTTATGAAAGTCTTGGTTCTCTCTGTTTAGGTAGACCACGTAGTGATGTGGCATCCTGCAGCAGTATTTGAAAAGAACAATGATTGTTTTTTTGAGAAAAGTTCATATACTCCTTCAAACTACTACTCAATTAATAATGTTCTTCTTAAATTTTTAATTGTGACAATGTCCCTTCTAAACTACCAAGCAATTGATAATGTCTTCCTTAAGATAAATAAAAAGACAAAAATGATTCTACAGATTTTTTAATAAGATCAAATATCTTTTTTTAATTTTATTTTTTAAAAATTAATTTTTTTAAATGAAATATTTATAATTTTTTTTAAAAAAAAAAATTTGAATCTGGCCAAATGGGTTAGAGTATTTTTTTTTTAAAGAAAATAAAAATAAAAATAAAAATTATTATTACTATATTATATTAGTTTTAGTTTTTTTTAGTCCTTATGAATTCAAAAAAACATAATATATAAATTTTTATTTTATTTTATTTTTTAAAAATAATTTTTTAAACAAAAAATGTTTATAATTTTTTTTTTTATTCTTGAATTGTCCAATTGGTTTTTAGTGTTTTTTTTTAAAAAAAAAAAATTAATTTTGTTTATTTTGTTTTTTTTGCTTCTGTTTTAATTTTTAGCTTTAGTTTTTTCTAGCTCTTATGAATTGTAGTTTTTTTTTTTTAAAAAAAAATTGTTATTATTTTATTAGTTTTAGTTTTTTTTTAGAATTTTTTATTTTATTTCATTAAGGGTATTTTCGTTTTTAGGGAGGATATTGACAATTATTTGATAGTTTGAAGGAGATATTGTCACAATTGAAAGTTTAAGGGGGACATTATCAATTGAGTGATAATTTGAAGGAGTATGTGAATTTTTCTTTTTTTTTTTTTTTTTACATATTCAATGATGAATTTTTTTTTTTTAAAAAAATGTAAATAAATGACATTAAACGCATATATCTGATTTAAAAAACTTGAACCTAATTTTGTAGTCGTCCGATTAAGCCAACTAACATGTGTTATCAAAGCGCGCGCCAAATATCTGTCCAAAGTCACCCCCCACCACTCAACCTCTGCAGCACCGTCCAATCAGCTTGTACCTTCAATTTGAAGTTTGGTATCACTTGCCACTTGCCAGAGAAGTGAATGAAAGTCATTCTGTACAAATTTGTAAATGAAGTGTTTGTCCACTATATAAGATTTGATTCCAAAATCTACTGTGTAAGTAACTAATAAATAAATTCTACCATTGGAACCGTTCCCTGCACATGCATGTGGACCTTTCTCAATAAAACTATTCACATACATGCATATGATTCTAATGTGCATATATTAGGCTCCATAAAGTCGAGCCTGGCTTGCACCCTAATTGGACTGCTTGAACCAACCACCCCAAGTAAGGGGGATAAACTCTAACGTTTCGACAAATTAATTAATTTTCTTGTGCCTTTCCAAACCTATTTATCAAGTACTAAATAAGTCTTAAAGAGATCTTCTACTCCTTAAAATCAGGATACAGAGCAGTACAAACATAATATTTTTTATTATTATATTAATATTAATAATTATAATCAGAGCATTTACTAAGAATAATCACTTATTAAAAATCGTACACATCATTACTATAAAGAATACCTATACTAAACTGTAATACACAAAGGCATCTAAAAACCTTAAGTATGCACTGTCACCCAAAGTACTAATTACCATGAGCGGTTTGCAAAATCTTATAATGCGTCATCAAGTGATAGCTAGATCAATACCATTACACCCAACGGCCGTATCTGTCTCAAGGTCCTTCTTACACAATCTTAGTTGGCTCCTCTATTAAACATCAATATATTTTACAAGTGGAGAAAATAAGTCGTAAGTCGTAAAATTCATGATTCGCCTCCCAATACAATAAACTATGAGATTATCTTCTAGGAAGTAGCTAAATACCAAGATTAATGTAACTCTCTAAGAATTTAGCTAACTTGTAGTTAAATTCATTGTTCGCCTCCAACCTTAATTATCAAATTAAGACTTAAGGATATCTTTATTCTCCTTGTAAAGGAAGAATATGTAAAACACTAGCTTGAGAATCACTTTGTACACAAGATTAACCATTGAAAAGAGATTAACCCTGAGTATAATGTTTATAGGGCGTTCAAAACAATTAACTGGTAACTATTTGAATTATCTATTTTAACATTATTAAAGTATACAGCGGAATAGTTATTTGAGTGTATAATAAACAATTCTAACATCATTAAACATAGGTATAGAACTTTACATCTAAAAAATCAAACCTGAATATAATAATTATTGTCTTGATACCGAAATCTTGTTGCAATTCCCAACTGATCAAATTCATGGGGTTTGCAAAATACCGAAGTATTTTACGAGAAGGAAGTAACTGAGTAAGTCGACTGACATAGTAAATACGTTATTTTGAAAGATATGTGGTATAAAATTAATAAAAAAAAAATGTAGTTAATGAATTATACATGATAATTTCACAAATGGCAGATCTAATCCCCATTATTATGCCCTTTAGCAAAAAAATGGTATTTAATTATTATTTTTTTTAAAAGGGAAAATAATTTCGGCGATTAAACTCTAGTTCTTAAATGCATAAATATGTTTCATAAATACTATATAAATAGTCATATGTTAATAATATAGTCTACTTGTGACATTACCCACTCTCAACAGGGTTAGCGCGTTTGAAAGGACATCTGGTACAATTCAAATGCCTCAGATATTGCACAAACATATTGTCTTATACTAGTAGTCCGACCGAGTCCAACCTCGGGTGGCTTACACTGACTAGGAAAGCCGTAATTGATGACTTACTCAAAGAATGGTGCACTGTCACAAACTTAACCATTAGATCCAAGGCTCTCTTCATAAAATAAAACTCTTTGACCATAGAATTAACTCGTACTAATAGTAAGCCCATGGCCATTATTCCGTTACAAGATGGTGCAATCATGTCATACAATGTAAGTATTGTTCATTTATTCAAAAATAGAGAAATATATAAGCAAATAGCATCTTGTTATAAAAATGATAAACATAATCATATGGAATAACGTACTCAATCATCTGACATATCGCACTTCAAAAATTGTAATTTTTTACTCAGTTAAAATATTTACCTCGATTGCTCATCTGATGCTTCAGACATCTTGCAACCCCTTGTTAACTGTAAATAATCCAACAACATGCTAAGAACGTAATCTCTTACTAATCGTGGAGTATGTGTGTTTTTTGTCTTAAAAATCCTAATTTGGCATTTTTTGTCACCATCGAACGTTTGACACGATTATCAAACATTAAATCTTCAATTATCAAACATTTGATCTTCAATTATCAAACATTTGATCCTTGAAGATCGAATATTTGATCAAGAACAGTAGAACGTTCGATGCAAGCCCAAAATGTATAAAAGTATAAAAAACTCCTACCAAACCTAACTACAACTATTTCTAGACTTAGAGCATCATCTAATAACATTAAACAATATTAAAGAATGTAGAAAACACATATTTAAAGAGGTAAAACACAAAGTTATCTTTTTTATCAAAATATTTTGGAAAGTTAACATAAAAGCCTTCGAAACATTATGATATGACTTTGAAAGCATAACATGACTAAAGCTTGTGTAAAACAATGAAATACATCAAATAAGAGTATAGATTCGAAGGTTACCTTTGGAGAAGATAGTTTCTTTCAAATGAGAACTTTCTCTCAAAGATCCTATTCTAAGCCTTTAAAAACGAGTTTCTTGAGTGTTTGGATGAGAAGTGGGATGTTTAACACAAGGTGAGATAGTATTTATAGAGAAATGGGGCTAAAACCAGATTTCCTACATGAAATCTATTTTGGGACATGATGAACTACGTGAAATCTATTTTGGGACATGATGAAACGTTTGATATACGATATCGAACGTTTAATCTATTTATATAAGAGAATCTAGGGTTCCTCATCAAACGTTTGATGAAGATACCGAACGTTTAATAAAAGCACATCAAACGTTCTATAAAAGCATCGAACGTTTGATGTTTGCACTGACACCTTCTGAGCATTGTGCAAACTTTGCAAAAAATGTGACTATATGTAACGCCCAAGAATTTAATTATGGACCAAAAATCACCTTAAAAGTCAAGGGTAAAAAGGTAATTAAAATGGCTAAAAACAAAATAAAAAAATAAAATTTGTCTGGGTCGTCCGGATGGTAGGTATCCGTCGTCCGGACGGTTGTCTTCCAAAGGTGATCGTCCGCAGCATCGTCTGCAGCGGTCCGGATGGTCCTTTGCTTCGAATCAGTCAGTAGCGATCGTTCGCAGGTCGTCCGCACCATCGTCCGAATGGTCGCGATCCTAAATGGATCGTCCGCAGCAGCGTTTGTAGGGGTCCTGACGGTTCGTGCTACTGTTCAGTCAGTAGCAACCGTCCGCAGCAACGTCCGCAATGTCGTCCGGACGGTCCAATGCCACTATTCACTCAGTGGCGACCGTCCGCACCACGTTCGCAGCAGGGTCCGGACGGACCTTTTACACTATCGTCCGGACGGTAGTATTTGAGGGTCCGGACGGTGACACTGTTCACCCGACTATAAAAGGCTGGAATGCGATTTTTCCGCCATTTCTGATTTTTCTTCTCTTTTTCCGCAATTTTCTCCCTTCTCTCTCATAGGGTTCATACCCAAACTTTGGGTATTGATCTTGGAGAGCCTCTAAACACGTTTCTAACCCTGGGAACACGATTCTTGGCGTTGGAAACCTACTTCCACCGATCGATTCGAGGTAAATTTCTTAAAACTCTAAATCTTCAATGCTTGGGCTATAATTTCGAATGTATAGCTTAGCATTGGTCATTTTCTTAGGGCTTTCGTTGCTTTGCACTCTCCTTACATCGTGTTGAAGTTCCGAAGCTCACAACTCCGGATTCTTCAAGGATTGAGGTAAATGTCCAAAACCCTAGATTTTTCCCTAGTTAATATTTTGGAATTTTATGATGTCTAACCTAGTAATTCACTATGGGTTAGTCATATAGATGATTCTTGGCTATTGGGAACCCTAGAATTCTATGGGTTGTTTATGGCCACTTTGATGCTTATGTATTCAAGTGTCCTATTTATTGGGTATGTGAGTTGAGCTAGAATGTGTTGAGTTTTGATGTTGTAGCAATGTATTACGCAGCGGGCATTGCTAGGGCATTCGGGAATTAGAAATCAACAAGCGAAAAAAGGGTAAGTATTTATACTTACTGAGAGTGATACACACCTTAAAGTATTTTCATGTTTTGTTTTTAAACGTTTAGCAGATGTTGTACTTGCTAAACAAAATAAATGCTTTTATGAGATTTTGAAGAAACAAATATAATGGTTTAAAAGTCGAACCGATGATATCTTGTGACAATATGTGTTTTGTGCTTTTGACTATCTTCTTGAGAATTTATGATGATTTGATGAGTGATTGATGATGAGTTTTGATGATTTATTGTGATTTATGACTATGGCGGATAAATATATTGATATGTTGAGTTTTTGGTATTTGATTTGCTATTGATATTTGAGAAACGATATATGGCAAAAAGATTGATTTGATTAAGTTTCATGATGTCTTATTGAGATTTGTATTGAGAAAAGAATGATGATAAATTTTGATGCCTGATCATAGAGCATATGCGTGAAGAACAAAGAATGCATGTAAACCCATGACACAGAGGTTGTAAATATCTTGTGTGCTAAACCCATGACACAGGGGTTGTAAATATCTGTGTACAACTAAATAAGAGATAAAGAAAGCATTGCATGAGAGCACGATGATTTTATGGTTGATTAATGATGTATTTATATGATGATTTGTGATGTGATTTATGTGGATTTTATCATAGACGTATTAGTATGCATATGGGGTTGTATGGGCAAGTCCATTTGTATATTTTTACGGTTGGTTGCATATGATGATTTATTGATCTTCCTTATAGACATATGTGATTGTATGCTTACGAGTTCGCCACGGGCAAGAACCGATGTATACTTTTATGTCTAGACATATGTGATTGTATGCTTATGAGATCGCTACGTGCAAGAACCTATGTATACTTTTATGTCTAGCTGCATATGTGAATGTATTCTTACGAGTTCGCTACGGGCAAGAACCTATGTATACTTTTATGTCTAGCTGCATATGTGATTTATGTTTTATTGCTTGGATATGCTTATATGCTTGTGTTTTCACCCATAGGGGAAGGGATACTTGGATATGAGTGTAGCCAAGTTATATGATATATTTATAACATAGTTGAGTGCGTATGTGTGCTAGTACAGGTGGGAGACTGGAACGTACATATATGTACCCATCTATTATACTATTTCTGATGTTTTATGAACATATGTGGTTACTTCATCAGCTACTTTATGTTTCAAAATAAAATGCCATATCCTTAGTAGCTGTTATTGTAAACTCATGTAACTAGCACTTCGGTTCTTTATGAAAACTCAGTGGACTCTTATCTATTGAATATGTTGACTCACTCATTTTCCTTTCCACCTATGTAATCATGGATGATCTCTATGGTTACATAGATAATGGTGCAGGTACTGAGAGTTTGGATGATGATCCCGTAGCTTATTACCTCGGCTATTACGACTGATGTCGTGGGACATGTACATTTTGTATAGACTCTTTATTTAGCCTATTCTTTTGATGTTGTGATGATGTATTGACAACTGTATTTTTGTATATATGGCTTGTGTCGCATGTGACACGTTTGTATAGCCATTCTTTTGTTTATTCTCATGTAAAACTTTAATCAGTAGTGTTTTTATTGTCAGCTCTACAGGTGTTTTGATTACTCCCTTTGATTATAAATGCTTCCGCTCAGTTTATAGTTGATGTGATATATGACTCTGATGTATTAGGTATTCTCATGATACGTTGTGAGATACAGGTATAGCAGGTGTTTTCTATCACCCTGTGGCGATAGATCCGATTCATAATTACTGTATGTTTTCAAAAAAAAAAAATTTAGCTACAGTGTAATTATGGATCGGGTCGTCACACTATACTTTTCAAGATTGAATGTTTGATGATGATCATCAAACGTTTGATGATCACATTTTTTGAATAAAATGCTATTTAAATGTTTTATAAAAATGGGAGAGTGTTTTTAATTAAATTTTTTGTCAAATACTATGAAAAATAACTTTTAAATATTTTGGGGCATTACAATTAATAAGCTAATAACAACAACAAAACAAGGTTAAAACAAGGGGTTATCTCTCTAGAAGGTAAAGCTCCAACAAAATTCCTCATCTTTTCAAAACTCACTCCCACTCACTTTAGGGTTTACTGAGGTTTTCGGCATCCAAAATGAAGCAAAGGGGCGTAAAGGATGAATAAATAGGAGCCCATGCACGTACAAGATAAGCTGAGTTGTCGATTTTTAATTGCTTGCAACTGTCATCAAACGTTCCATCATTTGCTTCGAACGTTCGTGGCTATAGTTTCATCGATTGATCAATTTTTTTCTCTCGATCAATTGACATTCCCTCTAGATCGTTCGGCCTAGGCAGTTATGTTGGGGAACATGCGTCATGTTATCAATAAACATAGCACAATGGAATATAAAAAACTCTTACTGATCTAGGATCTTAATAAACTTCAAGAGAAACATGCTTTTGATTTTCTCAAGATTAAAGTAAAACTAGGATTATAATTACTTACAAATCTCATCGACTTCTTCTAAGCAATTTGGGCTATTTGAATTATTTTTAACTTTCCTTCCCATCTTCTTTGCTCATGATCTTCAAAGTTGATAAAGATTGTGAAGAGCGCCAAGAGCGCCAAGAACTCTAAAGTCTTCAAGAGCTTGAAGAATACCGAGAACTTGAAGATTACGAAGAACGCGAAGAACAATGTTCTTCAAATAATCCAAGTCTTCTTCTTAATGGTTGAATATGACTGTAAGTGTGAACTCACAACTAGAAACTAGAGAATAAATTTTCTCTCTTGTATATTTCACTCACTAACTCTTTAATAATTTTCTGAACAAATTGTTTAGTTGTTGTTTCTTAGTTGTGTGAAAACTGCTTTTCTATGAGTCTCTATTTATAATTGCATGTTTGCTTAGAGAAGAGGTAAAAAAAGCTTCTGGAACCCTAGGGATTAATCCCTGGGGATAGGCCACAAGGGGAATAATTTTCCCTTGTGTAGTCGCTGACCATGGGGAGCAATATTGCTCACCATGCGTCTAGGGTTAAGGTTTTAACTCTAATCCAATCCTTTTATTTCATGCATGGGCTTGAATTTTATCCCTACAGCCCAATGCTATTCTTTTCTCTGGACTGTGCTCTAAGAATTAATTCTTAAGCTCAAACTTCTCCAAACTAAAGGGCTCTTGAGAATTAAATTCTCAAGTCCATGTTTATATAAAATAAAACAAACCAAATTAATATAAATATTAATTTCTGGTCCATGTCTTATTTAAATAAAAACATAAGCAACTAATAAATAATTAAATAACTAAAGCTCATAATAACTCAGTCAATTTACAACAGTTCAAGAAGGGACCTGGAAAGAAAAATAGAATTAGCTTCCATAGTCTTGTGAAATCTCGTCATTCAATGATGCATCACCTTGACTAAAAATCACAAATAATTTCACTAAATAAATGTGATTACACTCTAATTCATATTTGGACATAAACAATTAATCTTTCATGATTTACTTATTAAATTATCATATTACCCCTCCATGGAACATATCCCATAATTGAACCAAAGATGATTTAACTGTTACTTTGTTCGCTACATCTTTTCCCTTGAGTACCCAGATTCAAACCTTATGATTTATCCCAATGTACCTTGTGAGATTCTACTCACCTTGTATAAAGTTTCAGTTAAATACCATTGAAACACTTAAGCCTAAGATTTAGGATAATCATTCTTATTAATCATAAAATAATGGGAATTTCCTTATCTCTTTGTTTACTTACAAATGATTTGAACTCCTTCTTGAAGAATGATCTTCCACAATGCTACATATTGATTGATACGCGCGTGGGCGCACTCGATTTTAAAATTTATAATTAACCGCTTGCGATAGATTGTATCCTTGCAGGATAGTTCTAAAAGAGGGTATCGTCCGCATGGACTGTGATGGTTATTTATCAAGCTTCCGAGCTTTTCTCTAACTCAACTCATGAAAAGAGATGTTTTTGAATTTTTAAATATAAATGATATAAATGTAAATGACAGAAACATAAATGACATAAAAGTAAATGACATAAACATAAAGGATAACAGTGAAAGCAGATAGATATAGATTATATCTAGCATGGATTTTTAACAAAAGTATAATATGAGCGTGTAAAGGTTGTCAATCCTTACAACGAATTCAACATGAAAATACTACCGAAAGAAAATAATAAAGCATCATAGCTTTACACTAGTCACTCACCTAACACCCTACATGTGATATAACTCATGTTCCCTAGCATACGATATAAGTTCTCTCAATAGCCTACACAATTTCATGAAATAAGCATAAAATATCATAGGTTTCCACTCCACTTTCCACCTATTCTAAGTTATTCTAAGTGTGGATTGAGTCGTGGTCCCTAGCATATCCTATCAAACTCACATAAAATTATGTCACAAGCATCATTGCATGGCCTATGCTTCCTCAATCAAAGACATTAAAAACATAGAAATCATTTAAAACTAAAATAGGTTCCTCATAGACAAGAAACAAATCTTCATCTCAAATGGTATTTTATTAAGAACAATCCTTAGGCACATACAATCATCATACCATTTGCACAAAATCCTAGCTAAATACAATCAACCCATAACCTCATGGAAAGAATTACATCAAACCCTACAAAGGGTTTAATTCCTCATGAAGGATTTGGATTTCTTCATTGTATTGAAGAAAACCATTTCCTAAAGGAATTTAGAGCTATGGGTCGAGTTCTATCTACTGCATAAGGAAGAAAATAAATGAAACTAAGCTAAAAGCGAAATTAAAACAACAAAAATCAGAACTCTCTGCCTCTCTCGAATCAGTTTTCATTTTATAGAGAGTGACTTGAGATCTTTACAAAAGAAGTTAAAATTACAAAAATCTTGATCCAAGTGGTGTAGGACGGTTCTGAGGATGGATTTCAGCGCCTACAATAGACTGGCAAGCTGCAATTTAGGACCAAAAATATCTCCCACCATCATTAGCTGTCAAAAAAGATCTTCCAGATCTGGAACAACAGACGGCACTCAATCCCCAGATTTGGGCGCTAGGGCGCTGGTGCTTGGCTGGCGCTCGATCCCTAGAATTGGGTGCTCGAGCGCCAAGCTTCTGGCTGGCGCTCGATCCCTGATTTGTAATGCTCGATCCCCACCACTTCAACAGTACTTCAACTTCTCTTAACTCCTCTTCAAGCTTAATGTCAATGATATGTTTTGAATTTGCATTAAGACCTGAAAATAAGATAGAACACTAAAACACAGTAAAATATTAGATAACAATACAAACTAAGGTTTAATATATGCGAGTTAAGGGGCTTGAATGTGTAACATTCAGCACTTATCACTTACCTAATGTACAAGGGTGTTGACCAATTAATTGGTCTCACTCTGATACATCAAAGTAATCCCCATAGTCATAAGTCGTCGTGCACGCTCATCATTCTCTATGATAGTTATTATAAAAGAACGATGACTCACATGGTCTTATTTAGTGCAAAGCCCTGTATTTATTTACCTTTCTATAACACCAACTATGTCAACCTGAAGCCACATTGCTTTACTAGATCAAGACAAATCATCAAGGTTGACATGTTATAGTCTAGGTGGAATTTCCAGTTCCACTTATGACTACGAACAATATATAATAAATTACAATGAGCCTTTTGACTATAGTCTTCTGTGTAAAAAAGACCATTTTGCACACCATAATCAAATACAATGTAACTTAGGGACTATTTATGTAACGCCCCAGGAATTTAACTTCATGGTTCACCTCCCAGCTTTAATTATCAGATTAAGACTTAGGGATATCTCTATTCTTTATGTGAGAGAAGAATATGTAAAACACTAGCTTAAGAATCACCTTATACACAAGATTTTCTATTAAAAAAAGGATAACCCAGAGTATAATGTCCATAGGGCATTCAAAACAATTAACTAGTAATTGTTTGAATTCCCTATTTTAACCTTTATCAGAGTTTTCAACGGAATAGTTGATCTGAGGGCATAATAAACAATTCTAACATCATTAAACATAGGCATAAAATTTTACATCTAAAAGATTAAACTTGAATTCAATAACTACTGTCTTGATACAAAAATTTTGATGCGAAATCCAATTGAACAAATCCTTGAGGGTTTGCAAAATACCGAAGTATTTTAAGGGAAGGAAGTAACTGAGTAAGTCAGCTAACTTAGTAAACAAGTTATTTTGAAAGAAGTGAGGTATAAAATTAATAAAAAAGTAGTTATGAATTATACATGATATTTTCACAAATGACGGGTCTAATCCCCGATATTATGCCCTTTAACAAAAATGGTGTCACTCAATAGGGTTAGCGCATCCCAAATGACATCTGGTACAATTTTGGTGCCCCGGACATTGCACGAACATATCGTCTTATACTAGCAGTTCGACCAAGTCCAACCTCGGGTGGCCTACACTGACTAGCAAAGCCGTAACTAGTGATCTATTCAAAGAATGGTGCACTATTACAAAACTAGCCAATGGATCCAAAGCACACACAAAACAATAAATAATTAGACCATAGGGTTAACTTGTAATAATGGTAAGCCCATGGCCAATATTCATTTATAAGACGGTGCAACCATGCCATATGATGCAAGTATTGTTCATTTATTCAAAAATAAAGAAGTATATAAGCAAATAGCATCTCGTCATAAAAATGGTAAGCTTGAACATAACGAGCTCAGTCATCTAACATATCGCACATAAAAAATTGCAATTTCATTACTCAGTTAAAATACTTACCTCGATTGCTCATCCGATACTTTAGACATTTTGCAATCCTCTCGTAACTGTAAAATAACCCGACAACATGCTAAAAATGTAATCCCTTACTAATTGTGAATCATTGTGTGTTCTTTGTCTTAAAAACCTCTAAATTGGCATTTCTAGTCATCATCGAACGTTTGATACTTGAAGATCGAATATTTGATAAGAAACAATGGAACGTTTGATGCATGTCCAGAATACATGAAAGTCTAAAAACTCCTACCAAACTTAACCATAACTATTTCTAGTCTTAGAATATCGTCTAACAACAGCAAATAACATTAAAGAACATAGAAAACACACATGTAAAGAGGTAAAACACAAAGTTATCCTTTTACAAAAACATTTTGGAAAGTTAATATAAAAGCCTTTGAATCTTTATGAAATAGTTTGAAAACATAAACATGATATTAGCTAGTTTAAAAACAGTAAAATACAACATATTAAGAGTAAGGATTCAAAGGTTACCCTTGGAGAATATAATTTCCTTCAAATGAGAATTTTTCCCCAAAGATCCTCTTCTAAGCTTTGAATATGAGTTTTTGGAGTGTTTGGATGAAAAGTGGGGTGTTTAACACAAGGGTGGGGTAGTACTTATAGGAGAAATGGGCTAAAACATGATTCCTTACATGAGATCCATTTCTGGAAATGATTGAATGTTTGATACACTATATCGAACGTTTGATCTATTTATATTAAGGAATTCAGGGTTTCCCATTAAACGTTTGATGAAGGTATCGAACGTTTGATAAAAGTACATCAAACATTCCATAAAAGCATCAAACGTTTGATGTTCGTACTGACACCTTCTGAGCATATGCAGAGAACGTGATTGTACTATCCAAGATCAAACGTTTGATGGTCACATTTTCAGAATAAAATACTATTTAAATGCTTTATAAAAATAGAAAAGTGTTTTTAATCAAATCTTTTATCAAATACTATGAAAAATAGCTTTTAAATATTTTGGGGTATTACAGTTTACATGCATATAACTGGTAAATATATAAAGCCACATATATGCTATGTAAAACAACAATAAGCATGTCTAATGTTCAATGATCAAATTAGGGAATAAACAACAAAATTCAGTACATCTAAAAAATCTTATGATCAATTAGAGTTTTGAACACTAGTTCCAACAATGTCCTACTTGTCCTTAATTCCAATTGGACACTTATCTGCAATTTTCATTCACTTAGTAAAACCCATTGTTTTACTGTGGCAAGTGACTTATGATATTAGTCTTGTAGAATTCCGCATCTCCTTATCTCCTTATGAGATTCTCTCTAGGACACATCTCATCCTTGAGATAATTTTGCATCTGTAGAGTTTCAAAATATCTTGGCTAAGTATGGAGTTAACAACACTTTGTTGATCTAACACTTAGTTGCTATATCTCTCAAATTTATTGTCTCTCCTACAAAGTAACCTATTTTACCTTTAGGGAAACCTCTATGACGACCGTCAATAATCCATTGAATTTTGACTATCGATAACCTTCTTACATCATATTCTTATGATGTAGGACCTTTATCAATTCTAAGATAACATCTTTCTATACATGTTGTCTCAACAAGATACTTAATGTTCCAACAACATGGATACATGCATAAAGCTATTAATGCATTTCTGCATCATGCTTTTAAATGTCACTAGATCTTAGCTAAGTACTTGTTTGACTGTACCTTTAAGATACAAATGTCATGGTTATCCACTTATGACATTTGATCTGAACAGACTCTAAGTATGGTTTTGGTGAAGAATTTTTTGATAGTTGATCCCCATCTTTCTGAGAAAAATTATTTACCACCATCACTTTGAAGGTTTTATCCTTCCTGTTTATTCTTACTCCAACTTGTAGACTCAAAGTAAAATTTTTGAGTTTCATGCCTTAGGCATTCTACAAGCTGTTAGACTTTAGTTGGATTACCAACTAACAAAGGTCTTATCCGTACCCATACCAATCTTATTGTAGGTTATAATTTTAATAATGAATATATACTCTCACTACAACATGGCATGTACTAGATATTAATATTATATTTGAAAATATTTTTCGAATACCTATCCTAAGTATATGAGGGATCCTTTTAGAATATCCTTACTCTTTCATTGGATATAATCTTATTTCTTTGATGTAGACCAACGTCTTCCTCAATAAGATTCTCTAAAACCCTTAATTCTTAAAAACTATCCAATATCCCACTCACTAAAAGTGTGTTGTTATTTCTGGGATATATTCTTTAACAATTTTCAAGAAGAGTAAACCTCTATTACTATTTATTCTTAATACCTCACATCATCTTTGGTATTAACCAAGGTGTATCTGAAATACTATCCATAATTTTGATGAACCATTCTACAAGAGATGCATCCATAAAATCCTTATGTATTAAGAAACTCAAGAGTCTCATACATAATCATCTATATTATCCAAGAATAAATCAGAATTATACTAAACAAGACACCTGCCTTTGTCATACAATCCTTTCCAAAATAAGAAACTTCTTGTTCATCTAAACTTCCAACAAGGATACTTGGACTAGGATCTCATTAAGATCCAATGGGCTTCTAGGGCCCATCCAAACTAGTCCTTGGATCCTTGATGAATGAACAAGTCTAATGTATAAGGCCTCGGTGCAAGAATAAATATGTACAATAATAGAAGATTCTTAATATATCATAAATCATAACTTAAACAAACTATGAGCAATACTTGAATTGAAATAAAAGCAATTCCTTTATTGCAATATCAGTTTACAAAAAAACTGTAACACAGTTTGATTAATTGATTCCATTTGCTTGTGGATTTTAGTCCACCTTCAAATCTTTAGGGTCCTTCTTTTCTCTTCTTGTTTATCTGGCTCCCTGGAGCCCCTACAATAAATTGCATACATGTTTAGATATCAAATCCACACCCAGGATATAATCTGTGGGATTTTACTAAACATGCATGTAAACAAAAAAAAAAAAACTTTTACCTGAACTTTTGTGCAATAGATACTCTGGGCAATCTCTTGCCTTGTGTGTTGAGAATAAACATGTAAATCAAAGAATTACGCAGCTGAAAATAAGTCTATTTCCTACTCATAATCTACTCTATAAAGAACATGCGAAAAACATAACTATTAATAATTAAACTAGCAAGAACATAAAATTACTAACTTGCTAACTAGGGTCACGCCTTGGCTATATGAGCGATGAATCATTGCTCCGACGAACGCTTTAAGAACTCTTTAGATCTTCTCACCAATAACTAGAAATAACCAAGAGTGTGGGCTTTTTCTAGCTTTTCAAAATTTTAACTTAGCTCTCTGAATATAAATTTAAGGAGTGCTTACAATTCTTAGCAAAGGCTAAAAGAACTAAGTTTGAGTGTCTTTGACTGAGTTACAAGGTCCTCTATTTATATCCTTGAGAAGAGCACTGAGGAATTAAAAAAAACAATGTGGGATTGCCACCATAAGGAGGTCGACGGCTAGGGTTAAGAAACCTTAGCCTTCATCATACCTTCTAGGTTTCCTAGAAGGTGCCGCACAAAGCCAGGGGAATAATCCTTGGCTTGTGCGTCACTAACTGCAAGGTGGGCCTGGGTTTTATTCAAGCCCAACTTATTTACTTATTTATTTCTTGCACAGTTTTCTCTCTGACCCATGTTTTTAATTAAATTAAAACAACTTGCTTTAAATAATAAGCCCAGTATTTTAATTAAAATAAAAACAACCTGCTCAATAAATAACAAGGCCTGTCAATGGTTAATTTACAATAGCTTGGTGAGGACCTAAAGAGAAAAATATTTTCGGCTCAAATAGTATCCGACTATCCCAAGTCATTATTAATTACAATTAATGTCACTACATAATTGTAGCTACACTTCGAAAAATATTCTTGATTAAATCAACAAAGTTCTCTTTGACATTTACTACAAGTACGATTCCTCCATAAAGTCCTCTGTAAACAAATTAGGACTGTGATACTGTCACACTTAATTCTCTACCTCTTAATCCTTTTTTACCAAATTTCTATTTTCTTATTATTCTCTCTCTTGTGAGCATCAACTCACTAGGTATATATTTTGGAGTTAACCTTACCAAAATGCTTTGATCAAAGACTTGAAAATAATGCTGAATAAAATCCTATTCAAGAGGAGACTTCTTGTCCTTTTTTTTATATAAGGATTTGAATTCTTTATTGAGCAAAACTCTACTCACGATGTTACATGTGATCACCCAACACAAAGATAATGTTGACCTACTTTTAAAGGCCGCAATCTATAATGTATCAAAGTGAAGACACTTGACATCTGAGTTCGCTTTCTCTTAGGATTTAGAATCACAAGTATAAATAGTGTGAGAGTTATTGTCTTTTCCTAAAGACAATATTTTAATAGAAAAGACAACTCTCGGTCCGTTAAGTGTATACCACCCTATACACCTACACATCAACCCGAAGTATCATCTTCGCCTGATTAAGGTAAATCACACAATTAATGCATAACAGTCTTACTAATGGAATATCCAATTCCATCATGGCTGCAAACAAATAGTTTCATAATACAAGGCTTATTAGGTATTTCAATTTCTTAGAATATTAAATCCATTATTCTTATATTGGTGTAGGAGCAAGGAGATGCCTTGCACTAAACCGACCATGTCATTCATCATTGTTTTCTTTAACACTATCATAAGAATAATGTACATTCATGACTGCTTAATAACATTTACTCTAAATCCTGAAAAGATCGTTACCTCATATGTTAAGTGTAGGTCAATTTGATCCATTAAGGAGTGAGACATTCCCATGGTCAAAAATCTCGATGCATTGGGTGATTGTATATACCATTGTGAGAACACCCTCTTCAAGAAGGAATCAAAGTCCTTTGTAACAAAAAAAATATAATTAAAAAAAAAGTGATAAGGAATATTCCCTTTGTTTAGATTTAATAGGAATGATTATTCTAAAACTTGGGTCTGAGTGTTTTAGTAGGAGATGTTGAAACTTTTATGTATATAATGAGATGAGATATCACAAAGTACAAAGGATAATTTTGTAATTAAATTGAGTAATCAAGGATAAGAAGCATTGAACAGAACTACTGGCAGTTTATTGATTTTAATTCGACTACGAAATATTCCATAGAGGGGTAATATGTATAAATAAGTAAGTCGTATGTATTAATTGATTAAATTCAAAATGCCAATTAGAGTGCAGCCACATTTGTTTGGTGAAATCATTGTGATTAATAGTGATTTGTGACAATTCATGGATGACAAGTGTCACAAATCTATTGAGCTAAATTGTATTTTTCCCTTTAGGTCCTTCTTTGAGCTGATATAATTTGACTATTTGGTTTTGGGCCTTAGTTATTTTATTTATTTAGGTTGGTTTTATTTTATAAAATAGGGGCCTAGAATTTATATTCATAAGGCTTGTTATATTTAATAAAAACATTGGCTAGATAATTAAATTCTCAAGTAGTCAGTATTTGAAGAAGAATGGGCTAAGGAATTTAATTCCTAGGCATAATCCAAATAAAATGGGCATTAGGCTAAAGGAATAAAACTCAAGCTCATGCATAAGTGTAAGAGAAAGTAAGCTAGGGTTAAAACCGTAGCCCTAGGCTCATAGGGAGAGCATTCTCTCCACATGGCTGTGCAGTAGTAAGGGGGTGATTCCCCCTTGGCCGTGTATTATTGTGCTACTAGGGTTTCTGGAACTTTCTCTTACCACCTCTCCAAGTAAACCTAAATCTATAAATAGAGGACCATAAAGAAGCATAAAAGAATAATGTTTTGCAATAGCAGAACACAATTTTCAGATAGTTATGAAATATACAATAGATAGAATTTATTCTCTCAGTTTATGCTTCTAGGTATTCTTAAGAAATTGAGAATTGTTTGAGTCCACACTCGTAGTCATGCTCAGTCATCAAAAAGAAACCTGAAGTTTCAATCAAATCCTCAAGAACAAGAAGCCACACGTGGTCATCACCAAACATGAAAGGAGAATTTCAACTAGAATTATACAGCCCTACATGCCTAGGAGAGGCCGAAATTCCATGTAAGAAATACAAACTTGTGTATTGATTCTAAAATGTAGCCTTGTTTATCTTGAAGGAAGTGATTCACGAGATTATTTTTCATTGCGTATACTTTTATATGCATAATCCCTACATACTATTGGTGCACTTCAGTATCTATCTATGACAAGACCAGATATAACATTTCCTATCAATAGATTATCTCAAATTATGCATAAACTGTTGCTGTCACATTGGCAGGCTATCAAACGCCTTCTGCAATATTTAAAACTGACAGTTCACTTCGGTCTTCAGATAAAAAAAAAAAAATCAACCTTCTTTACTTCAAGCCTTTTATGATGCTGATTGGGCTGGCTATCGGGATGATCGACATTCTACAGGAGGTTATTGTGTTTTTCTTGATGCTAACTTGATCTCTTGGAGTTGCAGGAAAGAAGCCACAATAGCTAGATCAAGCGCTGAGATTGTATATAAAGCTCTTGGCAACACTACTACTAAAACCTCTTGGTTGAAGTCATTGTTAACTGAACTTGGCATTCCTATCACCAAGTCTCCAGTCCTATGCCACAATATCAGAGCTACTTACTTGTCATGCAATCCAAGTTTTCATGCTCGTACCAAATATGTGGAAATTGAGTTCCATTTTTCTCGTGATATGATGGTTAACAAATCACTTGACATTCGGTTTCTATCAAGCCAAGACCAGATCGCTGACATTTTCACAAAGCCCCTATACTCGTTTCGGTTCTCTATACTTAGAGATTGACTCAAAATCGTTCCACTTCTTTTGGGCTTGACGGGGCGTGTTAAGAATAATTTTCAAGTAACAACTCAACTACAACATTTATCTACATCAAAGGAGATACAAGATAAGCATTCAACGGCAACTTCAATAACATAGGATAAGATGCGTTGATAGGATTGATCCTAAACAATAAATTCAATGTATTTCAAAACCATATACTCTTATGTAACAAACTTATTTATAAATACTACATCCTTCACTCGATTGAGTAAGGCAGCACAACAAACATATTATTGCTAGATCTTACACCCCCCAAACTCTTTTTCTTTTTCTTTTTTTCTTTTTTTTTTTTGTTTCCTCAACCTTGGTCAGATATTTTACAAGTGGAGGGGCTTGATAGCCCTTCTTATTGCCTAAAGAGGCATGGTTTGGCCGAGCAATACAGCGGCATTGATTGTGATTGACAATTAGTGCCTCGAAGTTGGGCACATGGGTAATGGTAGTGGTCCTTGGATTGTCTTGGCCGTTGGCCCTTTAGTTTGTGGCGGTTGTCTTGACTGGCGCGTCTTTGTCAAATTAAGGATTTTTAATTTTCAAACTTTCAACTAAACATTTGACAATGGGGGCCATTTAGAATTGACCACAAGTTCACGAAGATGATAGAAGCTTTAAATGTTTCTAATGCAATAAAATGGTGCACATGAACAATAATTAACAAGTACGTACCCATCTTGGGACCCCACCAACCCTCACAAACCATGTGCAGTGTAAACCAAAATGCTAAATCCTGCCCGAGACAACCTTAATTGCTCTTGATTGGGTATGCGATGGAAAAGATGTCAGGCAAGAAAGGCCCAATTTCCTTCACTGATATATACTCTTCATGTATCAGAAAGAATTTCGTACATATTTAACAAAAGATTTTGTCTGACAATTAAACAGTATAACGTTTTACTGTATGAATCACAGTAACTTCATGTATCGAAGGCCAAAACCATATAATTGTACAAAACAGACATCTGTAGCTAGGCATATCTAAAATCTTGAAAGTTTGTTGAAGCAACTTGGTAGGAATGAATTAAAGGACAACGAGACTTCTATGAAATGGGGTATTTGATAATGCACATGTAAACTGGCCCACTATTAATTATCCAACAATCAATATTAATTTATAATTGTGATATAAATTGATTGTGGTAATGCACTACAAAAATAAATAAATAAATAAATAAAATAAAAAAATAAAAACAGATCCTGATAAACATATACTTCTCTCATGAGCCAAGAAGTGAGTTCTTTCTGGCAGATAAGTTTATCTTGCTGCCATGTTTTTCAAAAAATTGGTTAGATAGGAATTACCATATACCAAATTTTTAAAATTGGCAAAATATATTTGATAATTAAAAACCTGATCCTGATAACAAATTAATAAATGATCCTGATAAACATAATACAAAAAAATCATTTCGGCAAATAAATTTTAAACATCATACAAAGACAAGGTGGTTGATAATAAAAAAAACAAAGAATTAGCACCCTTTCCCAGCAAATACTAAGTATTTGCTGATCCCACAAAATTTTCTTCATTTATTTCACTGTTTGCCTGCATAAAAACAGTCATACACCATTAGGTCAAAATTAGGCTCAAACCCAACAATCCTAAAGAAACTAGCATTTGCAGGTTTACTCATACCAAAACCCAACAATCTCGTATTACTCAATACCACAAGAAATATTCTGGGTCTGCAGAATAATCAAAACCAGCTGGAACAAGTATTTCATATTTTTCATGTATTAATTTAAACAAATCAATTACAAGACACTCAGTTCATACGGTGAATACAGCTAGAGCAGCTCAATAATGCCCTCGAAAGAGAATAGCACTTAAGAAAACTATATTCCGTCAACTTTAGTCATCCCAAATTGGTCACGCACACGGGTGTAGAAACAAATGTACCAAAAGTAGTCGAACTCATAGTATGGCAGTGGGGTGCCCCGGGAGTCTTTCAGCTAGAATCCTTTTTCTTTTCATCAAATGCAGAGACATCTTGCACCTGAACAACCAGCTAAGGCATAATTCCAAGTGATAACCTCATATTAGATGCAGAGCTATCAAATACAATGGCTAAAGCACGTAACAATGTCTAGAACTGCGGGGAAGATACAGTAGGCTTCGTATTATGCCTCTTTCATGTAACAACAAGACTTCTTCCTCAAAGATTTACAAACATTAAAATAGTACTCCTACAATGTTCTCAGCGTTTGTGATTTTTTGTATACAAACATTAAAATAGTACACCAATTCCCCACTGAATTATTGTATACATCATGGGAAGTTAGTGTCTGTCGAAAATAACACCTCTTACACGGGCAAATAATTCTCCCAGGTGTATTTGTGTTTTCAAGTTCAAACTCAACAAAGTCCAAAACACCATTCCTAAATTTGGGATCCGTCCTGGGCATTGTGGTCCAACTCTTGTCCATAGTTAGAGCTATACTGTAATGTAAATTGCTTTGCTTTCTATTCAAAAGTACTTTGAAAATCAATCAATTGTATAACATTTTTCTCTATAGCAAAGCTTACTATTTTTTCTCTATAGGATCATATAAACTTGTAAATAGCCTCACCTAGGGAAGATTATCTAACTTGTTGTGAAGAAAAAAAAAAAGGTATTGGCTGTTTCTTTTTTTCTTTTTCAAGATTAAACTTTTTTTTTTTTCGAAAGTTTTAATATTAAGTGTGTTTTATCCTTATGTGAGTTTAATATTTTTAGGAAAGTTCATACCTAATCATTAATTAGCCTCCTCCTCTTAATGATCTTCATCAGATATGCATGAGTAATACAACTGGAGGAAACAGGTGTATAATCAGAGTTAAAGTTTGGCACACTGCCCATCTGTATACACCATATATTGTGATCATATTATGAAAAAGATATTCATTATATATGCTAAAAGTAATGTTATGAATTTACCTGCGATGCGTAGGCATTTTCAAACAAAGTTTAAACGTTTGAAACTCCTTGATAAAATCAGATATTCCAGCATGATCTGGATCGTTACAGCTTACTTGTGGCATAGATGAGAACAACAACAGGGCTTCTGTCCCACCTGAACCATCATGAGTTAGCTCTCTATTGGCAGGAGCGTTAGTGGCCTGACTAGTAACTGGTGGCATTTGTTCGCCATGCATGAATCATGTTGTGTAACTCTACATAAACCCTCATTTTCCCAACACCAGATGATTGTATACATCACGGGAAGTTAGTGTCTTCCGAAAATAACACTTCTTACACGGGCAAATAATTCTCCCAGGTGTATTTGTGTTTTCAAGTGCAAACTCAATAAAGTCCAAAACACCATTCCTATATTTGGGATCCGTCCCGGGCATTATGATCCAACTCTTGTCCATAGCTAGAGCTATACTGTAATGTAAATTGCTTTGCTTTCTGTTCAAAAGTACTTTGAAAATCAATCAACTATATAACATTTTTCTCTATAGCAAAGCTTACTATTTTTTCTCTATAGGATCATATAAAATTGTAAATAGCCTCGCCTAGGGAAGATTACCTAACTTGTTGTAATGAAAAAGAAAAAAGGTGTTGGCTGTTTCTTTTTTTCTTTTTCAAGATTAAACTTCTTTTTTTTCTTGAAAAAAAAATGAGGATTTTTCTTTTTCTTTTTCAAATCAATAGGATGACTTGAATCGTGATATATATATATATATATTGTTCAAATAAGAGAAAAAAGTAATATCAAAGTGTAAAACTATTGGACCAGTGAATACTTGACAGTTTAAGAAGATGTTACGAAGCTTAATTTATGGCTATGTATCTAGCTATATATATAATGACATGTTATCATGAAAGGATTGAAAGCTAAGGCAAGCTGGTTAAGCTCATGTCATTAGCAGGAAAATGACAAACAACAGAGCACCTATATCGGATATCGGTCTCAATCAGTAACTGCATCAACAAAAAACAGAGGAAAACCAACCAGCAAACAACAGAGCCTCCAAATCGACAATACCCAACTTACCAAGCAGAAAGGGAAGCTAACTTGAGAATCTTTCTTTATAAATCAAATACATATTTGCAAGATCACCAACTTGAGAATCTTTCTAATAATTTAGGCCCCGTTTGGTTTGTGGAATAGGTCTCGGAATGGAATGACTATTTCTATGGAATAACGATTCTTTTATTTAGTAAGGGCCTATTCCTATGAATAGTTATTCACATTAGAATAGCTATTCCTTTATGAAAAGGAATATATATTCCTTTTAAAAATGAGTGGAATAGCTATTTCTTTCCTACGGGAAAAAAATTATCGCAGCCACTTCTTGTAAAACCCCTCACACTCCCAACGACTGAAGAAAAGAGTGGCTGAAGAAAAGAGAGGCCTTTGTCTTCGTTCATCTTCGTCAGAGGCCTTCGTCTTCGTTCATCTTCTTCGTCAAACTTTCAACCCCCATCTTTTTTTTCTCTCATCCCTCTGTTTCTCTATATCTCTATCTCTCTCTAGTAATGCTTTTTTTTTTGTAATACTCTCTGTTATACGTTTTCCTGTGCCTTACCTTGTGAAAGTTTAGAATTTAATGGGTCTCTGAAATTTTTCACTTCTTTGGGGCAAGAACCCATCGCGCCATAGCACAATCCCTCTCTGGTTCTCTATCTCTCTATCTCTCTATTAATGGTTTTTTTTTTAATACTCTCTGTTATACGTTTTTCTCCGAATATTCTCTGTCTCGCTGTCTCTTTGTTAATAGGTCTCTAAAAATTTTTACTTCTTTGGGGACGGAACCCAACGCCATAACACAAGAAATAAAATCCATGGAGATATACCCATCTGGTTGCCTTGTTGGGATGATTTTTTGTGGATTAACAGATGGGTATTTGGTTTAGGATTTTTGGTGGGTGCTATGGTTGTGCTAATTTTTTGTTATGGTTAGTATGTGGGTGTAAAAAGAAGAAAGTTTATGGGAGGAAGAAGAAGTAGATCGATTAGTGTAGAAAAAAAAAAAAAGAAAGAAGAAGAAGAAGCAAATCGTGGAGGTGAGTTCTTATCTAAGGACTTTGTTTGCTTAGTCCCCACCCCAACCGAACTATACCTACGTTATCTAAGGACTTTGTTTACTTTCTTTTGGACTTCCATAGAAGAACCTATCCACTGAATGTGCCGGCCCACATTACTAGAAGATCCCCCTCAAAGCTCTCTTCCAAGCACACTAGGACTTCCAGTAGCAGTAGCACGACTTAGCAGCGCATTGATTACTATTCTTAACACTTATACCTTATAATAGAGATGTGTGTTTTTTGTTTACAGTTATGACACGATTAAGTTTGGCTATAAGGGACATGATAAAGAAGAGGAAGCTGACTTTGGTGTTGATGTTTTGGTTGGATATGTTGTCAATTGTTATACTTTCTTTCAATTACTGTACATTATGGTAGAGTACCATTTTCGAAAGAAATCATTGAGAGCTACATACTTTAATGATTTTTATTCAAGGCAAGGGATCTTCACTGTTTAATATATAAGAATGATGAAACTTGCCATGACCATTTTAGAATGGATAGAAATGCATTCAGCAATTTATGTAATATGCTTGAAGCAAGAGGTGGATTAAAATCCACGAAGCACATGCTAGTAAATGAGCAAGTTGCAATGTTTTTACATATCTTAGCCCATCACGTAAGAATAGAATTATAAAACGCCAATTTAGGCGCTCAGGAGAGACAATCAGTAAGCATTTCAAAAGCGTATTACATGCGGTTATACGATTACACGCAGAGTTTTTTGAGAAACCGGAGGCAGTTCTAGAAAACTCTATAGATGAGAAATAGAAATGGTTAAAGGTATATTATAATGCACTTTTTGATAAGTTTATGTCATTCAACTATAATATTACATACTTATATTTTGGTTTTTATATATGAAGAATTGCTTAGGTGTATTAGACAAAACACATATTAGGGTGAGGGTACCTTTAGACGATAAACCTAGATATCGCAATCGAAAGAGAGAGAACACCACAAATGTACTAGGCATATGCTCACAAAACATGCAATTTATCTACGTTTTAACTGGTTGGGAAGGCTCTGCTGCAAATGGTAGAGTGCTTCGAAATGCAATAAATAGGAAAAACAGATTGAGAGTTCCTCACGGTAAGGAAAAGATTTTTGCCAATTTAAATATTTTATTAATCATTCATTGTACTAAAGCCATTTGCGTTGTACTAAAAAAAAAAGAAAGAAAGAAAGAAAAAGAAAAGATAGGTTACTACTATCTTGTTGATGCTGGCTACACAAATTGCAAGGGTTTTCTTGCACCATATAGAGGGCAGCGATACCACCTAACGATAGGAGAGTTGGACATCAACCAATTATCGCAAAAGAATTCTTTAACATGAAACATTCGTTAGCTAAGAATGTCATAGAGAGATGTTTTGGGCTGCTCAAATTGTGTTGGGCTATTTTAAGGAGTCCATCATTTTATTCAATTAAGACACATAATCATATTATTATGGCATGTTGTCTTCTGCATAACTACGTACCAAGGGCGATGCCTATGGACCCATTAGAGGAAGAAATGAACCAACAAGACCACACGCATTTCGAAACTAATAATGATCCAATAACGCAAATCGAGGCTTCAAATGAATGGAGTGCATGGAGAACAACTATGGCAAATGAAATGTTTAATTCGTGGAGGGGAATTAGGCGAAACAATTGATCATGTTAGGGTATAGTACTATATGTAACATTTATTAAAACCTTTTATGTGTGATTGGCAATTGACCATGTTACGATGTACTATTTTATGGGCCAGTCATTTCCTTAATATATTGAAAACTTTCTTTTGTGGTTGGCAAATTGATCTACGTTGTTGATGTTAGCAATATTAGCAATTTATAATTTTATTACTTAATGTATTATTATTATTTGTTTTTTATTTTTTGATATGGTTTCATCAACATTGGATTCTCAAGATCCTGGTAGAAGGAAATGGACTATTGAAGAAGATATCAAACTTGTTTAGGCTTTGTTAGAGCACTACAATGAAGGAAACGATAAGCAAGAGACCAAGCTTCAGCCAGGTTATCTTAAAATCTTGGAGGTGAAGCTCTCAAAGACATTACTAAATGCAAGGATCAAAGTAAAACCACATATAAAATCAAGACTGAAAACTTTGAAAAAGGATTTTCAAGTAATCTATGCAATGTTGTGGTCGTGATATAAACGAATTTGGGTGGGACAACGTGAGGAAATGTGGTTGCTGAAGATGCTGTGTGGCAAGCATATGTGCAGGTAAAATTTTAAAATGTTGCCCATTTTAAATTTATATTCTTATTATGTTTATAATATATTAATTGGATATTATCTTATTTGGTGGTTTTGTAAAGTCATAAAGGGGCATCTACTTTTAGAAACAAATCATTTCCCTTATATGAGAATCTTTATATTGTCTATGTAAAAGACCATGCTATTGGCAGAGATGCTCAAACACCTATTGATGTGTGAACAAATACAACATAATGGAAACAATATGGACCAGAATGAGAAAGATGGGTTGGAAGAGATTAACGAAGATGTGTCATGCACGCAGTTTCCCACCAATGGCAATGGAGGACTTTCAAGTCGGAAAAGAAAAAAAAATAATAAGAGCAGCGAAGAAAGCATTGCCCACACAATGAAAGAAGTTGATAACTTACTTGCAATGAATTTAATTGCTGCATCAGATAATCTTAGCAAGGCAGTTACTGGGATAATAGCACCTGAGAATAGATTAAAAGTTAATGACGAGCTATTAAAAATAATTGATCTTAGCAGTAAGGATCGTCTCAAAGTAGTGAGATTAATTGTTCGTCAGCCTGAAATAATGGATGTATTCTTCAGCATTTCAGATGATGACAAGGAATAATTGGTGCGTGAAATTATTAATGAGGTATGAGCAGTTCTTCAAAGTCAACTATTTTTAGTTTTCAATTATGTTTAAGTTTTGTAAAATAAGAACCGGTGGTATACAATTTTTGGATGGTTAAAATGTTTGGTGAGTTATAAGTGATTATGTTTTTTTATTAAAAAAAAGTTTTTTTTTTTTTTGAGTATTATGGGACAATTTGGTGATGTGTTTTTCGTATTTTTTTTTTTAAATAAAATTAATGGGTGATATGATGATTCTGTTGATGTGCTCTTTTTTTTCTTTTTTTTTTTTCTTTTTTTTCATTTTTGCACATCATTTTGTAGTGTTACGGCCAAGGCAAAAAACAAAAAAAACAAAATCACAAACTTTTTTTAAAAAAACTTTACAGAACTTTTTTTTTTTTTCTAGAAGTTATAGTATTTCGGTTTATGTTTAAAAAACAAAGAAGAAAACATCCTAAAATTACATTTGTATTATAAGGGTGTTTTAGAAAATTTGATTACAACAAGATTTCATTCACCATCGTATTCAACTATACCAAACAAAAGAATACCTATTCAGTGTTTTATTTCGTCATTACAATCAAACCAAAAAATATGAATAGCTATTTCATTCCACCTTCTTCTATTGTAAAAAATAGTTATTCATTTTTCTAATTGAATAGTTATTCCACGAATCAAACGATGCCTTATAGTTTAACAATAAAAAACTTGAGAATCACTTGCAAGATCACAGTTAAAGGAAGCCTGATTTAAACATTTACGCATTTTGACAACAAATTGCCCCTCATTAATGTCCTCCTCACTTTCAATAGTTTCATTAAAAAATCCGAATCCTAACCGTATATAAATCATAACATAGAAATAGCTATCCAATACACTAAAAAATTTACATGAAATACATAGAAATTTCACTAAACCAGCACACATAAAAGTTACACCAAACACCTTGAAATCAAACCACAAACAAGCAAAAATTCCATCAGAAACACTAAACTAGCAAGCATATAATCACAATTTGCCACATCAAATTACAGCAAAAAACCAACTACCAAACCACATCAAATTATAGCACGAAATCAAATTACAGCACCAAATTTCATCCTTGTGGATTTTTAAGAAGACAAATTAAAGGAACATGTAATTAACTAAGAGACAAGGAAGATCGTAAATTAAAACACCAAATTTCATCGCATGAGACTTGAATGACAGAGATCTAGAGATGGTAAAACCTAAAACTTACCTTAAGTTGAATAGGGTGATAAATGCTGAATGTTACACATTCAAGCCCCTTAATTCACATATGTTAATCTCTTAGTTTCATTATAATATGATGTTTTGTGTTGTTTTTGTGTTTTTCCCTTATTTTATAGGTTTTGGAAGAAAAGAAGTCAATTCCATCAACTCGGGCTTAAAACACATGAACTGTGCAAAGCTGCTGAAAATCTGATCTTTGTGCACTATTTTGGCCATAACTCTTAGCTCAAAACTCGGATTAAGGCAAGGTTAAATGCGTTAGAAAGAGGACTCAGAGAGGAACAAATCATCAAGAAAAACCTAAAGCAGATAAGGTTCTCTCGAGCGACTTATCAAGATGGCTCGAGCGACCTTGCGCGGTGAACAGTAACGTCGGCAGACCCGATTTGGAAAAATCCTAAACCTACTCCAACTCGATTTTGGACTTCCTAGGGTGCACGAAATTGACTAGGGATGTTCCTAAACTCTATAAATACTCCCCTAAGTCCTCCAAAACAAACACACAAGTTTGGGGAGAAGAATCAAAGGCTTTAAAGAAGGGTTTTTCTTAGTTCTTTATTTCTTTTTAGTTTTTCTTTGTTATTTTCTTATGGGGATGATTTTCATCCAAATTATGTGTAGCTAATACTTTAGTTAGGGCTCGATTGAAGCCCTAATTATGTCTTTTTAAGGTTTCAATTTGTCTTGCTACAATTCATGTTTTAATGCTTAATTGATTTATCTCGGGTTTTTGTTCGTTCTTCATATGGGTTATGTATGGGTTTGATCATCTTATGCATATAATATGTATAGAGTGTTATCTAGGTTAATTTGGATGACCGAGTCCTGGGCCTAGTAGAGTGACAAAAGAATTAATTGCGGATTCTTGGGGTAATCAACATGAAAGACCGGAATATACACCATGTTCTAAGTCTTAGTGTGTTTGTGGATCTCCATAGATTTATGCTTTCTTGAGGAACAACTTAGTATACACCCATGCTAAATCCCTCAAGAAAGAAAAGAGTTAGAGTATACACCCATGCCTAATCTCATTGTTTAGGGAGATCAATAGCTTTTGGAGTATACACCTATGCCCTTAGGCTGGCAAACATTGAGTATCTTAACATAAATGTAGTATTGTGCATATTGTTTACCTTATTTGAGTATGATTAGTGGTGGATATCGAAGCCCTAGCCCTTTATTCTTATTATTTCAATTCAATATTTTATCTCGTTCCATTCAACAATATCTTCTTAGGAATTGCTTTTTAAACACAATTTACCAATCCTCGTGGGAATGATCTCGTATTTGCCGTCTATACTATCGTTTTGATCTTGTGCACTTGCGAGTAAAACGTGCATTTATTCGGCTATTTATTTAGGTGGATATTTGTACAACATAGGGGAGAAGAAAATAGTCCAGCTCACGGCAACGAGGATGAGAACGAGGAGATGACGGCGGCGGGAGGAGACCGGCGACGAGGTTAGGCGAGGGCATGATTGCGGTAGGGAGGTCTGGCGTCTTGGAAGAGATCTCCTGAGAGTTTCTAGAAACTTTCAGATAGAACGCGCGAGAGATACTGGGAAGAGTAATGATACAAGTCACCCTTTATGTCTACCTTATATCAACCAAAAGTGACATGGCTTTTAAAATCACCATTAGGTCAAAAGTCAATAATTATTGATAATAAATTCATTGGTGATTTTAAAAGCCACATCACTTTTGTTTGATATAAGGTAGAGATGAAGTGTGACATATATAATTACTCTACTAGGAAACTCTATGGGATATTAGCGCCAAAGTGAAAAGTCTGGTCGGGCTTTCCAAAAAATAGTGTTAATTTTTTTTTTGAATAATCAGGGGCTCTCATGGAATAAATAAAACTCTTCCTGGCGTCTGTCTCATACGCTAGGAAGTTTTTCTAATATTGCTGGCCTAACGGGCAAACGACATGACATTTTTATTTTGGCTACTATATTTGTTATTCTCTCGATTTAAGTAATAGTTATTTTGTCATAGTTATAAAGATGGTTATTTCAAGTATTAAAATATATGTATACTTTAATACTTAGGTTATTTTATTTCACTTATTCTATTCTTAATAAAAGTTATTTTAAAAAATTAACATACCTTAATCTAACAAATTGCCTAAACGTCAGCCTAATAAACGACGGTAAATAATTTGTTTTTTGTAGTGATGCCATATGGTCTATATTTGAACATGTATGTTATAATCATAAGGTATGACAATCTTGGATACATTGTGTGACATGTCATACACTATACACCTATGCCAGTGCAAAAGAATTAAAAAAAAAAGGGTTAAATCTTGTTTTAGTATCAAGTTTTAACCTTTTTTTTTTTTAGACCTTAGTTTTATTTTGGGATGTATAATAACTTGAGTTATGGGTAAAGAGACAGACGGTATCTGCCGTTAGCTTTTCGAAAAAAATTTAATGGCAATCTACGTGTTTAAATCAAAACCTACCACGTATCACTAAAGTTTTTCTTAAAAATTAAAATTTAAAAATAAAGAAAAATAAAAAATATTAAAAAATAATAAAAAATCCAAACATAAAATAAAAAATTAAAATTAAAAAAGCGAATAGAGGGTGGTTCAGCCACCCCCGTTTGGCCTAGAGGTGGTTTTGGCTACCCCCTACAACCAATATGGGGGTGGGCGAACCACCCCCATGACTCTTGGTGGTGATTTGACCACCCTTAAAGGGCCAACCTAAAAAAAGTTGGGTCTTTAGAAGGTGGCCGATCCACCCCTAAGGGTCTTGGGAGTGGCTGAGCACTCCCGTTTGCCTGGGGGGTGTTTCGGCACCTCCTATGGCCGGTCTGGGGTGACTCTCGACCACCCCCAAGGAGCCTAATTTTTTTTAGGTTTGGTTCCTTAGGGTGGTCGAAACCACCCCTCAGGCCAAACGTGGTGGCCGAACCACCCCAAGGCCACCCCATTGACCAAAATGGGGATGCCATGGGCTCCAGGGGTGAGCCACCCCTTGCAACCTGTTTTTTTTTTTTTTTTTTTTTTTAATTTTAATTTTAATTTTATGTTTGTGTTTTATTATTTTTTTACTTTTTATTTTTTTTTAAAAAAAATTAATTTTTTGAATTTTTATTTTTAAGAAAAACTTTAACGACATGTGGCAAGTTTTGGTTTAAACACGTTGATTGCTGTTAAAATTTTTTCAAAAAGTTAACGGCAAGTACCGTATGTGTCTTTACCCATAATTTAGATTATTCTACATCTCAAAATGAAGAAAAAAAAAAAAAAAAACAAACGTAGAACATTCAGAATTTATGGCAGGGAAAACAACATATATGGAAAGAGTTGGAGTTTACATGGGAAAAGCAAATGAATGCGAAGTGGCTGTGCTGCTAGTTGACTGGTGAGATACACTGCCAGATTTTCGCATTGGACCTGAATTAAAGAGGACCGACTGTGAAGGAACTATTTACAAGATGTACACATTCATAAAGATTCATGCAGGGGAAATGAAGCACCGATTGCAATTAAGGATTCATCACCATTCTACCTCTTTAGCATTTGATCTCTGACTAGAGGCTCAAATATTATAATGACCAGTCCAATATATAGGTAGATAACAAGCAAGATCGCATACGCTTTATTTATTTATTTAGTTGTAAGTTAAGGGAGACCAATTATGGTTAATTATTTTACTATAGTAGCATTTACCCGTTAAAAATCATACAAGAAGAGCTAGACGGTTAAACAGCAAGCTTTTTCTCAAATCCGACTTACCCATAGCCTGGCCAGCTTGAGCATACGCTTTATTCTATTAACTACGAATTGGAGTTACTTATATCAATTGCTCTTATGACTATGCTTTTTCAAAACAAGTAATCCTAGGATGCAGTTGGCACAATTAAAGCGGAAGGGTTTGAGGTACAACTTTTACTGTACCAGCACACATGCGCGTACTTGGCTCCATACTTCCTATCACCCAAGAAAATTACTCTGAGATAAAGGAGACGTAGTGTGTGCATGTATATATACACAAGCATCAGAAATTCCAGATGGCCAACTCAACTGTAACAATGAAAACACAATTATAAGAACACTGAAAAGCTTATTTCAATGGTGTCTAGCTTACTTCCCTACATAACCTGCGTTTTCCGTTTCAGTAGGTCATTTAGGCGTAAGTTCAAAAACACGAGCAATGAGACTAGAAGAAAAAGTTATTTTACTCTGCTATTTCATGTTGAAACTGGATTGAACATAATTTTTAAGGTTGCCTCTACAATGTTAATATTGTATTACAAGCATATCGTAAGGTGAAGCACAAGTTGCCAGGTTGGAATCTTGATGCAGTACAATCAACAGAACACAAGAAGAAAGTAGAAGGGAGATCGAAGAGGGACCAGGAAAGAGGGAGAAGGAGAAGATCAAGCGGGATATGAGAGGAGAAGCAGAATGAGGAAGAAGACAAGAGGGAAACAGTCGTCATATTTTTTTATTAATCCAAAACTGTTTTGACAACATTAACATAAAAAATATTTAAATAGATCGACTAACCTTAATTAGTCGCACTTGGGCTGAAATCCCATCAAAAGTAGTGTTCATGCAGTTTTTTGTATGACCTGACCTGTACGTGTTGAGTATCTTGCAAAATAGAAAAAGCGTCATTGGATACGACACTCCAATGCTTTAGTTAGCATTGTATTTGGAGTGAAATAGAGAATAAACTAAAGTTTTTGGAAGACAGGAAGTCTCGTTTACGTGATGCTTGAGTCCCTTTTGTAGGGTTTTCTATAATTTGATTTCTTGTAGGATTCTTCGTAGCTAGAGAGATAGAATATTACTATAATATCAGGATCCGTGATATCTTGGGATTTGTCTCCTTAAATTGTATTCTACCATTATTATTCATATAGTCGTTGTATTTGAGCGGGACTCTCCATATATATCACTTTTGTAGTCATATGAGTGTAGTGTTTCTATATGTAATATATCAAAATATTAAACCGGATTAGGTAAGCCTTATTTATGAAATAAACCCTTCATGCCTCCAAATGCCCAAAAACCCCGTAAGCATCTGGAAACTTGTAGTAACAATTATAGCACCTTCAATCCCTCTGATAGTGATAGTCTCTATGAACCTCTGAAAATCACCCACAAGGCAAAGGGATAAGTATAGCATAATTACAAACCAGTCAAACTACAAACAAATAAAAAGACAAAAAAGCGAAAGAAATGTATAGAGATTACCTCATGAGGATCTGTGAGTACTTATGAAAGGACAATTATGCCATTCCCTTATGATTGACCGGCTCCTCTCCAGTTGAAACCAACTGGAGAGGATCCTGGCCCAGAAACCCCAATAAGCATTTGGAAACTTGTAGTAACAATTATAGCACCTTCTTTTTCTAATTTTTTTTTTTTAATTTTTTTTTCTAATATCCCTCTGATAGTCTCTATGAACCTCTGAAAATCACCCACAAGGCAAAGGTATATATAGCATAATTACAAACCAGTCAAACTATAAATAAATAAAAAGACAAAAAAGCGAAAGAAATGTATAGAGATTACCTCATGAGGATCTGTGAGTCCTTGATATCTGCGTGCTAGTACAATTGAAGTTGTGCGTATAACATAAGACTATAAGAGTATGAACCCGCAACTGCAGCTGGAAGTCGGGTCCCAAATAAAGACTGCAATTCGAGTGTTTTCAATCCTGGATCGAAAAGTAAGGTCTGTATCACATTGCCTTCTCAGCCTGTGACAATAAAACACCTCACTCACATCCAATAAGTAGAAAAATTAATCCAGAAAAAAAATAATTAAAGGAATTGTAGCCTAATCGTTACATTATCACCTCCCATTTGAGGAACAATGAGCCCAGGAATCAAAGTGAAAATGCCAAGAGTCAAAACATAATGCTAGAATCCCAACACAACAGCGCTAGTCCGCTGCATTATGATAGAAATATAAGTCCTTCCAATTTTTTTTACTTGAATTACGACAAAACAAAAATTCAATGGATATTGCATGATTTAGAATTAAGAATATTGCCTATTGATTTTTTGTTTTTTTCGCTGGGTAAATCCAATTGATATAAGAATCAGTATAATGAAGTCAATAAAGGAGGAAAGTGAAAGATCATGAACAAAAATCAATGAACTTCAATAAATATATTAAAAATTGATTATTCCAAAAATCAATGAAATCTCAGATCGAATAACATAATAAACTTAAATGGTTAAAAATTATAATTATGCCAATACCCATAAATTTAAATTTGCTTGGTCAAGTATTCGCTTTAATTTGTTAGACAACATTTTTTTTTTTTTATGTCTTGAGTGACTGTTCTTAAGGCTTAAATACTCTAGGATAAAATGTGAGAATTTAATAAGCAAGAAAGATGATCATCCTAGCTCTTCCCCAATTGTCAGTGGCCTTTCGTGACAAGGAAAGGCTGTTTTGCAGTTTTTAGTATTATTATTATTTTTTTTATTTTTTATTTTTATCTCCAAACAAGCAAGTGGCACATGAAGAATGCAAACAAAAAGCAACTTTGTCCATACACTTATTATGCATTTTGGTCCCAAGAGCAATCTTAAGACCTATAAACTGTCTAACTTACTCTATATGGAGACGACAATGTACCCGTGAGTAGAGGAAGGTGCCAAGAATTGTGATGGCATCTCCAACAGCATGATAAGATCCAATGGAGAAATCAAAAAAATAGGAAACAAAGAGAAGGGAATGATCACTTCAAAAGGATCAAGCCTCCAATATTTGCTTCAAGCAAATGTAATTCTTCTTGAATGGTTTTGCCATACGGCATCTACAGTTTTATATAGAGAAAAACAAGCTAAATTAACTATTGGAATTGAGTTTAACAATGAGAACATCGAAACTTGCAGAAAATAATTAATGGAACATTGTAACTTGCAAAAATCTAATCAACGGTAGAAGATGTAGCACACAAGCCAAGCATAGGGACTAAGAGAACAAGAAGGTTCGAGAATGGAAAATCCTATCACAACATTGATGGTTTGGACATGTGTATGGAAGATTATGATGGAGAAGACTAATCAATGAACAGAAACCTGGCTTACAATGTGGAGGACATATTGGATGAGTTTGCCACAGAAGCTTTGCGACAGAAATTGACGAGAGGAAATCAAGCCAACATAATTAAGGAACAGAATCTCATCCCTGCTTTACTAGTTTCAACATGAGGTTGGAGTTAGAGATAGAAGAGATCACTGATCGATTCAACAACATGGTGAAGCAAAAAGATTATCTGAAACTGAGTGAAAATGTTGATAGGAGGTGACCAAAGCTCATGTTTATGGCAGGGAAAAGATAAAGAGGCTCTACTTGAATTTTTGGTGGGTGAAAAACATAGTGATGCTGAACTCTATGTGATTCTTATAATTGGTATGAGGTGTATCGGTAAGACAACTCTTGCCCAACTTGTGTACAATCATGAGAAAGCGCAGAACAGGTTAACAATGAACTGAACTATTGAAGCCTCACTTCAATAAAGCGGAATGTGGAGATCTAATCAATGTGGAAATCATGAAAGATTTAATTTACCTAGAAACCCTTCTCCATATATTTATTTGTCCTACAGTTTAGCAGGTACTAGATTGATTTAAAGCTTAGAGTCTCTAATTGGGCTTGGGATGTGGAGCGAGAACTGTAGACAGTTTATTGTATTTTAGTATATTAGATGATGTGATGTTTTGGATCAATAATAAAAGACCACTTGCAATAGGACGATTCCTTATAGAATAGGGCTATTTTAGAGCTAGGGTATCAAACTTTAATAACTGTTTTTTGATTAGATGTTTATCAACTGTTCAAGATCACTTCTAATCTAACTTAGAGAAGATAATTGGTTGATTTTTTATTTGAAAACTTAAAAACAAGCATAAACAAGTAATAAATTAAACGGGGGAAAACATAGGGATTTGAACCCACTACAAACCTCGTACCAATGGTCGTCCGTATTCAACATGAGATTTTCATGATATGCATGATATGATGCGTGTTATGGTTGTCAACCATACAACGACATCGACAAGAAAACACTTTTATTTAGAGAAAATAATAATTCATCATAGGTTAGCACATATTGTCCACCTGATCACTACTTGTGATCCGATTCGTGTTAACCTAGCATGACCCATACAAACCCTAAACAACATACATACAATCAAGATCTAAGCATAACCCATCCTAGGTTGCATGAATTATCTACCTATGTTATACTGAGCTAGAATGTAGAATGATTTATGGTTCTTAGGCATGACCTATCAAATTCCTTGAATGTGCATCAAATTAAATCATTGCATAGCTATCATTTCTATAATCACAGAGAATAAGAATATTGAATTCATTCAAGATAATAAACTATTTTATAGACAAGATAGAGTTTTTATCAATAACAAGTATGAACATTAAAATGATTACAATCGTTTTGTAAAACTCTAAGCTACACAATTATCATACAGAATCTAGAAAATCCCAATTGAAATAAACTTAGACCATGGCATTTGGAAAAAGCTACATCAATTCCGTGTGCAGAATAGATTAGCTACTCATGGAGGGGTTGGAATTCTCTATTGATTTAGAGAAAACCATCTCTTAAAGTATTGCTCAGCTACTGCTTGAGCTTCTGGACAACACTAAGAACCCTAATAATCCTTGCAATGCACAAAATTTCAACCTCTTGGATGGATCCTCGAGTTCCCTTAAGAAACCCCCAAAATCACTCCTCAATCCCTTCTTTCAAGGGATTGAGTGCTTTCAAAACCCTCACTGCAGGGATCTCGAGTCAAAACCTTCATTTGAGGGATCTCAGAGCTAATCTCGCAGTTGACCCAGTCTTTTAGTGAATTCTCTCTCTCCAAATCTGGCACAGATCACAAACCAGATTCTGTGATAACCAATTGCGCTCGAGCCTCTTTGGTATTGCGCTTAAGCCACTTTAACAAGCGCTTGAGCCTTTTTAATCAGTACTGCGCTCGAGCTCACTTTGACAGACGCTCAAGCCACTTTAGTTTTTTAGTGTTGAGTGTGACGACCCGATTTCATAACACACACACACACACATATATTTAAATGAAACTGCATCATCACAGTGGCATACAAGCTATCATTATCTCATAACATGAGCATATCACATCAGAGAAATCAAAACATTGCAGCGGAAACTAAATAAATAACACTGTGAGAATAACATGACATAAGGAGCTGACATAAACTATATATAACAAATTTACAACAAGTACTGTATATCAAAATGGCTATCAAAAGAGTCACATGCTGTTAGGCCAAAATACATCAACTTGTGATACGCACGCGAGCGCGCACCGAATTTTAAAATTTATAATAAACCGCTCGCGATAGATCGTATCCTCGCAGGATAGCTCTAAAAGAGGGTATCGTCCGCAGAGACTGTGATGGTCGGTTTGTCAAGCTTTCGAGGTGTTCTCTAGCTCAACTCGTGAAAAGAAATATGTTTTGGTTTTTTTTTTAAACTAAATGACATAAACGTAAATGACTTAAACATAAATGACATAAACTTTAAATGATATAATTGTAAATGACATAAAGTGTAAATGACATAAATGTAAAGACATGAATGTAAAGATAAAGGTAGAATGCAGATTGTATCTAACTTTGGATCTTTAATAAAGGCATAATATGAGCGTGTAAAGGTTGTCAATCCTTATAACGATCTCATCAAGAATTTATTATCAAAAGAAAATGATAAAGCATCATAATTTCGCACTAGTCACTCACCTAAATGACATAAATTTAAATGACATAAATCTAAACCTACATGTGAGATAACTCGCGTTCCATAACATGCGATATAAATTCTCTCAATAGCATACACAATCTCATGACATAAGCATAAAGTATCATAAGTTTCCACTCCACTTTCCACCTATGCTAAGTTATTCTAAGTGTGAATTGAGTCGTGGTCCCTAGCATACCCTATCAAACTTACATAAAATCATGTCAAAAAGCACCATTGCATAGCATGAAAATCATTCAAGACTCAAACAATTCCTCATAGACAAAGAACAATTTTCATCTCAAATGGAATCATTAAGAACAAATCCTTTGCAAATGCAATCATCATACCATTTATACAAAAATCCAAAGCTAAATACAATCAACCTCAACCCATAACCCCAAGAAAGAATTACATCAAACCCTTAAAGGGATTCATTTTGTGACGCCCGAGGAATTCTAATCTCTTAAACATATTATTAAACTAAATGATATATGTTGAGGAGACATTATCATTTAGCTATGATAATGGTTTTAGAGACGTTCATGAAGTTTAAGAAATTTCTAGTCAAAACCCTTTAGAATCTCTTTAGAAAAGGATCGTTTTCTGCCGACCAATCTTATAAGTATCAAAAACTGGGTCAAACGAACTCAGTTTTACTCAAACTGAAGCCCGTTGTGCTTGTATCGAAACCCTCTACGACATAGTAGATTTTTGATAAAAGTCAATCCGTTGACCTTTTTAAGCATAAAGATGACTATTCATCGCTTATGTGGCACTTTTGACCCGGGCCTTATTTCTAAAATGGAGTTTCACCATTTGGATTTTATATCATAAATGGACTCTATTTAGTATATAAAATAGCTTTTTTACTTTGGTTTGGTAAAATCGGAATTCAATTCCGAGACAGTTAACTTTATGGCCTAAAAACCGAGCTTTAAAACCTCCAACTACCGAATTTAGCTTTAAACTGTTAAATTCACTGAGTAGGGCTGGATTTTGGCTGATTTGGGAGCCTAGGGTATTGACACTTGGCAGTGGGAGAGTTTGCTGGAAAGAAACCACAAAAAGCCAAAAAAGTCATAAGGTTATCTTGACTTCGAGGGCATTTTGGGTAACTTGCATGAAAGGATGATGTTCCAATGGACCTAGGCTGATTTGAACGTGTATGATGGCCATCTAGAAGCCTTGGATTCTCCTATAAATGTGAGATGAGCCCAGCACCGAAATCACTCAGCCCTTGCACCCAAAAACAGAAAAATCCTCATTCATCTCACTCACACCCTTTCACGGCACCTAGGGGGTTTTTGAGCAACTCTTCTCCAAACTGTCCAGAACTTATACACAACCTTGCTTGAGGTGTCCAAGAAGCTAACCCAACCTTTAGAAGTCATTTGGAGTCCATTTGAGGTATGAAAGTTTCATCCTCCTCAAATAGCTTCAAAACCGGCTCAATAGAGGGTGTTGGGGAATTTTTGTGGGTTTTTCACAACCTGTTTGCATGGGCTGTGTGTGTCACTTAGGAGGGTTTAAAATCATTTTGTATCATGTTTCCATTGATTTTTTGGCTTTGGAATCATGGAAAAACAACCAAGAACTCATCCTACACCCATTCGGCTCTATTGAGTATTTTTGTGGATTTTGATGCAATATGTTTTGCTAAGTATTCTTGATGATATTTGATTTGTCTAAACATATATTTGATTATCTAACATAGTGGTTTGAAGTATGTTTGATTATTGGTTTAGTTCAAGGATCCTAAAGTGCTCAAAAGACTAAAATATGGAAGCAAACGGAGCTTGTTTTAAAGGAAAATGAAAAAGGTTTAAAATCAACCTATATATTGTTTGTTGGTTGTTATTTTTAATCTTATAGTGGATAACACTCAATCTCATGCCTAAACGTTATGGTGGTCTTTCCCTTCGGCGGTATAAGCATGAAGTTAAGTGAAAATTGGCTATAAGAGATTCTTACATTACTGTACATATAACTCATAATAAGCCCTTACTAATAGTGGGGACGTTTATGCAGTATTACCTCTTGTTTGTTTAAATACTCACCTCGAATTATGCCCTTACTTCAGTGAGGTATTCGAGTGAAATATTAGATGATTTACATTATTGTCAACGGGATCCTTATGACATGTCCTCACTTATGTGGGATTTCATAAGTTAAATGCTTTGAATAAATTATGGACAATATGTGAGAATACTCACAAATATGACTTGTATATATGTATGAGTATACGTATGGATAAAATCAAGTAATGAAAATGAAGTGATGGATAATAATAAAGGCTAAGAGCAAGGATCCTGAAGACTGACCAATTATTATTGATTGGTCACTGATATATGATATTTGTATATCCATATTGCTAGGCAGTGGTGGATTACTATTATTCTGCGGGGAAAAGTGTAAGTATGGATGTACTTACTGGGGCTGACGCTGCTTTCTTTTATATTCAGTATTGCTTTATTCATATGCATGTGTTATGAACTGTTCATACAATACATATGCATACTTTGTGAAATGGTAATGATGTGACATTAAGCTGGTCATGTGGCGGGGGAGATGGCTGATCCAGTGGATAAAAAAAAAAAAGGGTCTTGTCCCAGCTGGTGATGTGGCGGGGGAGATGGCTGATCCAGTTGGCAAGAGCCTCGTCCCTAAACCCGGTAATAAGAATAGAGACTGGAATGTCGGTTCCAGTGCAAATCAACAATCTGCTAAGTAGGGGAGGTGTAACAGTGCGTTAATCCGGGGTTGGCCCATTATGAGCGGAGTGTAATTTCATGATGCATTAAGACTAAACAAAGCCTTCACAACGATGCATGAAAAATCATTCATTATATCTGTCATATGCTTGTTCAATAATTCAATTACCTGTTTATATTGGGATGCAGTAGACTCACTTGTTTGCCTATGTAAATGTGATGATGTCATGTTTACATAGACTGTGATGCAGGTAATGAAGGCGGAGACCCCTTCGTTAGCTTTGATGACTATTAGGCACTACTTTGTCGGGATGTGCTATATCCCATAAGAGACAACATTTTGTTGTATATATGTCTCTTCGTA